>JARHVA010005496.1:527500-672500 GCA_037957365.1 Torreya grandis | reverse complement strand
AATGCCTAGTATTTAAGTGTTGTGATTATTCTATAAAAGAATTCACATTATTTGTGATTTGGTTAGTTTTGCATACTGGATCCCTTGGCTAGATTTGAAAATCAAGTTTCAATTAAATAATGTTGACTTACCTTATATCCTTTGCATTCATGAATTAATCCCTGATGTTATGCTCCATAAGCTTCACCTTCAACCTACTTAGGCATGGTGTAAAGACTGAAGGTGGAACTATGATATATATATTTTAGCCAACTATTGATAAGATCAATAGATTTTGGGTTCTTTAGTCTTCTCTCAGTGCTTGTCTTTCCCATCTTGAATGTGTGTCTCACCTAGGATTGGAGTAAAAATTATCTCACTTTATTTGGTGCTTAATTTACTAAGGGTTCCCTCTTGGTGAGAGGTTACTCCATCTCTGCATTTCCTAACCCTTCTACCACACTTGCAAGTGGCCTAAATATTTGAAACATTTACTTTGGGTTTTTCTAAAAGCTTAATCTATTTGGCATTAGATCCATTCTCTATTCCAACCTTTTCATCCTAAACCATTTTCTTGGAGATAGGCACTTTTCAGGGATTACTCAAATTAGCTAACTTCTATTATTTTCTATGGTAATGTTTTTATGCTATCATCCTTTTTCAGCTTTGGAAAGCCAAAAATAATCTTATATTTAATCAGTTCATTCTCTATTAATGATAAAGTAGATGTAATCTCCTTGATGTACTTGCAAATCCAAGCTTAAGTGGAGAAGATGGTGTTAGACCTTCACCACCTTCAATATCTCCTTGTCCACTAGGGGAATGCCTTGTGCACTATGAGTAGAGTTACACCAGACAGCTTGCCCCATAAGCCCCTACCACTTCCTCCCAGAAGGCATTGAAGTAGAATTTGATCTCATTGTAGGGGCCACTTTTTGCCTTGCCCTCCTCTAAGAGGTGGTTGGAGTGTTTTTTGAAAATATGATGTTGGTCCTACTCAGTGGTCTCTAGTGAGTACTATTGTTCTTGCTTAGCCCATGTATGGTTGGTTGATCACAATACATGATGACCCCCTAGATGGATTAACTGCTCTAGAGATCCTAGATGTGGAATTTCCTACTTGGTCAGTGCTTCCTAAGGATGATCCTTTGCCTCAACGTCTTGAGGTGGCAACATGTGCTTGACTTTCTCTCTAGTTATTTTTAGGTGTGCTTGTTCTTGTCATATTTTTTCTGGTAGTTGATGTTTTTAGCCAATTTTTTTTTCCAGCATGGAGTATGGGTTGTGATCTGTCTAACCACATTACTATGTAATTTTTTGTATTATATTTTGATTTTTTAATATAATTATGAGGCATTCCAATAATAAAATTTTAATTAACAAAAAATATTTCAACACAAAATTATTTATTTAGAAATAAATCTCCCATGTGTAAGTTCTAGTTGTTGTCGTTGCTCTATTACTCGCAAAATAAATCAAGTCTAGACTAAATGTATATCAATATAGGTCAAAATAATAAACTTTCAACTATTGAAACATGATAAATGCATTCTTCATATCATAAAATTATATTCAATGCAACAATCAACAACAAAATTATAGACAATTTGACTTAATAAAAATGGAGAAAATTCAGATTGCTTTAAGCATGTTGACAACATCACTAATTCCAAATACCCTCTTCACAATTGTAAACTTGTGTGGGTCATCTAAAGGAGAGAGGAGCCATCACACACATTCATCTTAAGATTTTTTTGTGTTGAATTTTACAAGTCGTGCATGCTACAGGTGCATTTACCATGCCCCTACTAAAGAGAACTTCTTAAAAAGGTCTGATATTAGTTATATCATCTTTCCCTAAACTCATACATTTTTTTTTTGTTTACTTGAGAAAATTATAAGATGTATCATCCTTTCTCCTTTAATATTTTAAACTAAAATCACTCAAACAATATGCATCTGAACACACCTTTATCATTCATTCCTAACTTATCGTATTTTATTATTGCCAATCCACTCATATATAATTATAATAAACCCAATTATGTTATTATATGCTAATTAACAATCCCCTTAGCCTTTTATGTTATAATTGAAATTTCCCTTCATTAAAATTATCAAACCTTACCATATGTAATGACTTTCATCCCTTCTATCATATGTTATAATTGTCAATGTTGGAGGCTCCATATGGGTTTGGGCCTAAATTTGACAATGGACTTTACTTGTTATGAACTTTTTATGACATTTATTTAATATTATTTTTAAAATATTTATATACTTTATAATATAAAAATAATATTAAATAAAATATATATATTTATTGTGATTTTTTATAATATATATTTAATTTTATCTGGTATTTAGTATGATTTTTTAAAATTAATTAAATATATTTTATGGTTTAAAAATATAAATACTATCATCAAATTTAAATTGTGCATAAAATCTCCAAAATCATTGTTATTGCTTCCATTTCAATATTTATTAAAGAATCATTAGGTATTTATACTAGTTAAAACAAACCCAAAAAAATAAACAACTATTTTTTTTCTAGATTTTCACTCTCAATCAATTTTAACCAGAAATTACTAAAATTTTCCTTCTCATGAGCAGGCGGAGACACAACAAAAGAAGTCAATTGCCTTTGTAAAGAAGTCAATAAATGGTCGGATTGATGAGAGATCATTGAGATTATACTGGGAAGATGATCGAGGAATTTATATAAGAATAAAAATGCTTAGAAGTCTTATACTAGTAATTGCACAAAAGAAGTGAACGGTAAATATTGATAGGAAAAAAAATGTGTTATGATTAAAATATATCAATGGTTTAAGTAAATAAAGATAATGGATGTGAAATATTTATGATAAATTAAAATGGAGTTTTGGAAAGGAATATAGTGTTTTTTTTTTTTTTTAGATGAATGTATGTATCATCTTACATTATCCATATCAATTAAAAGAAAAAGGAGATAAAATCTGAAGATCTTGTAAAGATCACATTCTTAATAATGTTGTAAAAGTCAAGTATTAGCATTCAATATTACTAATGTCAATTGTTGCCTTTCCAATTATTAATCCCTATGATTTATGTATTGTTAGAACCTAAGCTATTTTTAACAAAATATGTTTAAGGTGGTTTCGAGTTATGGGAGGGATTGATACATTATGAGGATTTCTAAGAACCCATGTTGAACCTATATATATTTGTATGTTCATAAGTAGAAGTGTTGATAATTGAAGTGGTTAGGTGTTAGTTCTATAAATAAAAGCATTATTTTCATTAAGATCACCATTGACCAAGCCAAATTTAACCCAAAAATTGGATGCAAGCATAATTTTTTGTCATTTTGATAAAATATATTTAGTATCTAATTGTTTATCATCTCGATCTTTGAAATTATTTTTCCTTCTATGTTCTATGTTTCTCTATTTAATGTAAATATTTAATGAATTTAATGTTTCCTTGTTAAATGTTCAGGGCAAAACATTTGGTGCATATTAGTGAGTTGATATATGAAATGAGAGTTTTTATTTAGAAGATAAACAACCATCTATTCGAGACATTTATACATTTCAGTCTTAAAATTTGGTTCAGAATTTCACACATTCAATAATAGATTTTGGAAAGTTTCTTGTAATTGATCAAAGCCTTTTTGACAAAAAATTGTCTACAATGTAATAACATTGTTGAAAATTCACTAAAGGGTTGAACCGTATGATGCTCCACCATAATTGGTATAGCATGCAATGGATTGATCTTTATAAAAAACTAGTGAGAATAATAAATATTGCACTAAATCAATTATTGTTATGCTATGAAAAGGCCTCTCACAAATGTTTTTCAACATTTTTCAATAGTTTTATTCCTATGAAACTCATTTCATCAATCATAATGTATTTCATATATTGCAAAGATTGTTGTAAAACTAAAAATGCATGTTCTTCCAATAGTTTCATTTCTTGTATAATTATCTGAAAACATGAATGGACTACCTAAGAATTAATATTAAATGATCCAATGCATGTTTTTGTAATCAATATCAATAGTAAATTGTAGTGAGTTACTTCCAAATTCTATAAAAATATTATTTGGTTGATAAATTATGATTTTCCTATACCATTATCACTTTGAATAATCATTTTTAGCAAAAGCATTGTGGCATGTTGATTGTATTGATCCATAATAATATCGATAGAAATTTATTGTTCTTTAGATAATGCATTCAAAGTTGATGTATTGGAAGAATTGGATTCATAAATTTGGCAGATTTCTGAATTGAATTATATAAAGGAAATCATGATTTCCTTTAAGTCACCTGAAATATTAGTAACATTCTAGTTATTATATTTATGAAAGTCATGATGACCAATCATATTGGGTTCATTAAGCTAAATATCATCATCGAGATGTATCTATGTTAAAATATACCATTCATAAATGTATTCAATGTTGTGATGAATAATTTCATCATCTAAGATTCAACTCATTTTCAAAAAAATTATGATATGTTATAGGTGGTACAAAATTTTCATACTTTTCTAGTTATTTACTATTTTCCCAGTAGAACAACCAATGACTAAAATGATGTTTGAATAAGGTTTATAAATATTAGGTTAGCTCTACTATAATAATTCATAAGAAATATAATATTTTCAAGTAATTTTAAATAACCTAGGGAAGGCATTGGCAATAGCTAACCCATCCTTTTTTACCACTACAACTTATGTCATATGACTGATTTATTTCAGCTTTTATAAGTAATAATGAATAAGGTTGATTCATATATACATAATGAATGTAATAAAATTTTTATAAAAAAAACAGTATAGTGTTTTATTGCCAACATTTAACCAGATAAATGATTGGTTGCACATAACAATTATAATTTTATAAAACATATTGGAAACTTCTTGTTCAATAATGTCATGATAAAAAAGTTTTCACTTGGAATTTGAATAGGTTCATGTAAGTTTAAACTTTCATATATTAATGTTAGCATATTTAGGTAACTTTTGTATCAATTTTTTACTTTTAAAGTAAATTATTCAATATATTTCAATACAAATTTACATGAAAAAAAGTTGATTATTGACTTTTATCTCCAAATGGAAAGCATGGTTAGATTTTGAATATTCAATATGTCAATGTTATAATAAGGATTATATTTTTTACATCCATTATTTTCAATGACTATTTAATATTCATGTTGCAATTCCTAAGGCACTTTGTACCAAATTTGAAAAATTATTTATTTTTTAATTAAGCATGCTTATTATATGGACATAGTATGCCTTTGAACATGGTTCAAAATCTCTTCATAGTCAACAAAATGATTTCTCGAAATTATGTCCATTATATTTAATAAACACATATCATAAGAATATATTAATGAGCCATTTGATTTCTATGAAATATATCAAGTGGATTACAAGCAAATATGTATTTGTTAGAAAATAATTTTACATTTAAAATTATAGTTTGATCTTCACAATATAATGCATCAATACTCGGTGCATCATTTAGCCAAATAAATCTATGTATATGTGAAGAACCTCTATGTTTCCATTTAAACCTGAAAATATTATTTATTTATATGAGATTTAATAGAACATGTTTTTTTTAAAGCAAAATATTAAATGAATCAATTTATTACATACCCTTACCAATAGTCTTGTTTTTCTATGTGCTTTCCTAATACATATTCATGAAATATTGTAAATCCATGATACATATAAAAGGATCCAAAATTTGGATTGGAGATAATGTTTTATAGTATCCCACAATAAGCTTAACGCTGATCTTTAGGTGTCTTGGAATGAACTGAATTATACAAATAAGTCAAGTTGATTTTGGTTGTACTCAACATAAAAAACAAAGTAGGATAACCTTATTGATAAATCATGTTAATTAGTTCAACATGTAATTTATTTGGATAAGATCTTATTACCCATAATGTGTAAGAAGAGAAAATCAAGTATTCAAAATAGTTATATCAAGTATTGCATGGATCCATTCTTGAAGATCTACAACATTAGTTGGAAAATTGTCCTTGATATTGTTTTAAAAGAAAAAGGATGGGGTTCATTGGGTTGGATGACACACCATTAGGTTAATTATAAAATACATAAACTTGTGATTGATACCAAACATTTTATCATAATAATGTATCATATGAAGTTATTATTCAGTCATCTCAAGGATTTTTAAATCAAAGATCTCTAAACATAGCTTCACCTATATAAGAAAAAGTGAGAAAAGTGATATAAAATACATTTTATATATTTAATTCATTTTTATAAGACATGTGAATTTTTGTCCATGGCATAGGACATTTTGGTTCTTGATTTATTGATTGTAAATTAGTTTGTAATTCCTTTATTATTTTTTTTGTATTTGGGAGAACATGGACAAATGAGGAAGATGGTTCTACTATGTACTGAGAACATGTAGTATGGATCCATCTAAAGTTTTATGAATTTAATAAGAAGCATAGAGGATACATCACTAGCGTTAAAAAGAAATTATGCTAATGCATTATCATCAAAATCCACTATTTTTTTATTTCAAAACATTTCTAATGTGTATCATTATAACATAAAAATAATATCTATTTTCTTGAGGAGATTATAAATTGACAAAAATTATATCTATTTAATCAATTTTTCATGGATGAAATATTTCAATGGAGCTACTATTCTAAGAGAAGGTAAAAATGTGTCCATTATATTTGTGTTGGTCTCATAAACATGTTCCACTTAAAAAATTGGATTAACACATACCATCAATGGTTCCTGCATTTGTGTTCAAAATTTAAGAACTGTAAGTTTTTCCCCAGTATCCATACTGTTCCATTTTGAAAAATGATGCCCTTTTCATTCTTAAAATAATATATAACAAATGAATATTCCATTTTACTTTTTATTTTTCATTCCTAAATAAGTATTCACATATAAAGATCATGTTATAATAGATGATAACTTATTCACTCTATAGAAAAATCACTTATGTGACTCAATAAGGTTTTAATTATGTGTATTGATAATAAGAATGGTTTTTTTTTTTCTTATATTAGAATTTTGAGAATAAATATCCATTTCATTCAATGTACCATACAACATTTGATATGATGTTTCTCTAACATTATCAATAGAAAAATATTTTCTAGTTGAAGATTATTTTTATGCAATTCTAAACATGTCATTTGTGTGGTTTCAAGAAATAAGTTCAATATTCATTAAATAAATACATACATATTTATTTTCAATAAGTATTGGCTCATTTAAAATAGGAATATGTAATTGGGTACTTGAGCAATAGTTTTCTTCCATTTTATGTTTATTGATAATATCATTTTTTAGTTGGTATGGAGAATGTTGATTTTCATTAAGATGTTATTTAAATTTGAAGAAAAAATCACACACTTTTTATTTCTCATGTAGATTACACACCTAAAATCTTTTTTTTTTCATTTTTTTAATTAATAAAATGTATCTACAATTTACATCAGACAAAGAAATTATTATATGAAAACACGATCATTAAATGAAAAGATTAAAATAACATTTAATGGAATATTGTGTTCAATAAAATAGAAAGAAATAAGTGGGATATTAATCTTTATAAAATATTGAAAAACTTCTGCAATCCAAAGTAAATTGAAATGTAAGAACTATAATATATTTAACCATAATAATAAAATAGGTAATTTTATTGGTGAATTTTGGCATGAGGATCTCATAATAATAAAAAAGTGGCCACTTAACTTATGTTTGAATTATGGTTAATGTCAATGTTAAAAATGAGCTCTCAGATTACGTAGAGTTGATTACGAGGAATGCAACTTGGGTATAACCTATTTATTATGAAATCGTACCTTTTATATGATGTAGATTTTTTCTTAGCATTCATTTGGTCAATGATTGCAAAAGCATCAATAATAAAAATGGAAATACCTAGTGGAAGGATGCAAGTCTAAAACATATAATAGTTGAAGCTTCTATTGAGAATGAGGATGAAAATGAAGTTTTTAATATGATCCCAGAAATGCTTGTGGAAATAACCCCATGTGGGGAAGCCGAGGCCAAGGTTTTTGAAAAGAACACTACTTGTAAATTTAATGAGGGTTTGTTGGCTTAGTCTCCATTACAACCCAATTTAGAATGTGAAATTTCATTAGCTAGGGTTCCATTATTAAATAATACTTTAGGTGAAGCTCTTATTCTCTCCATTCCTATCTTGTCTAATTCAGGAGGAGAAAATGGACGATGGTAAATAAAAAATATAAAGGTAAAGAAAATAAGAAAATAGAACCATTGAATATGACCCTTAGATCATGAAATGAAAATAGTTTTGAAGGGTCTTGGTAATCTCTTAGTTTTTTAACATTTAGTATTTATTGATACTTTTTTGTGGGTGTCTTTGTGTTGGGTTATCCTTAGATTGTTTTTGTAGGGATTATTGTTTTATTTGGTTGTTGACCATGCCTACTTTTTTTTCATGTAAAGGGTAGGGTCCCTTTCTAAAACCCGCTTTTACAATTAATAAAAAATAAAATAATATTTTAGTTTTGTATTCATTAATTAAAATTAGTAATGTCAATTATCTATTTAGTTTCTAAATAGACAAACATGAAAATGGTATTTTATGATATAATAGAACTATAAAAAATATACGAAAGGAAAGGAAAAATATTCTTGTCAAAATTTAATGTGAAAATAATGTGGGACAAAATATCCAATTTTAAAAATAAATATCTAAATGATCAAATCAATTTTTAAAAAATAACAAATGAAACATCATTTCAACTTATATGAACATATTTTAAAAGTTGCACGCTTTAAAATTGACATATTTAATTTGGTTTCAACTAAATTGAACATTTTAATTTGATTATTATTGTAAACATGAATGACTACCCAAAAAATAATATATTATTTCTTGTGTAGCATCATTATCGCAAGTAAGAAACTAAAACTCGTTTATTATGATACCCATAATTGACTCTTCTACTTCCACAAAATAATTTAATGGATTTGCTTCCTTTTTGGATTTGCTTCATTTTTAAATTCAATTACTTCCACCTAAATATAACAATTATATTCGTACTCATTAATGATTGAACGACATGTATGACAATCAAAAATATCACCCTTAAATAAAAAAATTTAACACATCATTTCCTCTACCATTAGAGGGGAATGACTTAATAAAATTTATCCATAATAATTCCAATTAGAGTTTATTTCACTAAATCTAGTTCCAATTTATTAAAAAATTAGATGTGACTTAATGCAAATAGTTTTGATTTCATAGTTAAGTTCCCTAGTGGCTGAAAATATTTGTTTGTCAAAATAGGTGAAGCGACATTCAAACATGTATAAGCTAGCCAATAACACAAATTCTAAAAAACTTCAATGATATCTTTAGTAAAGAATTAAATGTTAGACCTCCACCTAAATCCATTATTTGAGATGCTTTCACTAAAATAATAGGTAGGTCGGAGTAAACAATTTCACTTGTTTCTATAATTGTTAAATTCAAATGTTCAATGAAATATTTCATGGAAACATTATTTCCTGCAATATCATTGATTTTAAGTGTTATTTTTTTTTTCCTTTTGATCCATCCTTTCAATGTATTATTGCAATGACCAAAATTACATCCAACATCATAGATATTTTTGAAATTTTCAGGATATCATAAATGCTTTACAAATTCAATTGATTATTGGTATATATTTAATATTATCAATATAAAGATTTATTTTTAATGAAAATTATAATATTATTTCATGTAACTATTTGAAATGATTGTATGTTATATTTTTTCCTTTAACAATTATATTTGATACCACATAAATTTAATCATTTTCAATTTGGTTATAGATTTCATCCATAAACTATACATACATACATATATGACATATATGTGTATACATGCATATACATATGACATATATATGTATTGTATACACCATAAATTGGTCAAGAAATTACACATATTATGTCTTTTCACAATCCTTTTATAGGAGACTCCGACTAGAGAATATGAGATTTTATTCACATCTAGCCATGTCCCTTTATCTGACTAGTCTTGGTTTTACTCTATTCCCTAGACACGTCTTTGCTTATACCTAGTCATTCATAGCTTTCCATAATTAACCCTTACAGACCCAGGGAGATCTTTCCAACTTAGATCCATCCCCCCAAGTCCCATACCCCCTAGAAAAAAGTGCACAAATAAGACTACAATGCTGAAACCTAGGGTGTCCAGTTGTTGGCGCTATTGTTCAAGTACAAATTTAGTCCCAATGGTTAGTTTCTCCCAAAATATGAGTCTTACCCATTTTCTTTGCTTCATCCCTAAGTTTTTCAATGTTGACCAAATGTGAATAAATCTCCCAAATTCAAAACAATGAGTCTTTTATATAAAATACTACACAAGGCATTTTATAACTAGCACTTACTAATTTGGCACATTAGACATATAAAAAATCAATCAATAGTATAGCTCAGCTTCTCTATACTACACATAGATCTACATGCTTGATAAAGGAGGGCCTAGGCAAAATTCATTCTTGCATCAATCGTGTACATTGATTATGCACATTCCCTAAGGGAGAACTACATCGGATCTGAGACCCTAGCTTGAGGATTAATGTAGGCAAAAATCAGAACAATAGGGGTTCTTGATTGTGTGATCATTCTTCCCATAACCTATTTTTTCCTCTTTTTTATTTTGATCTATTTTTTGTTTATATGTGTGCAAATGAATACAGGGACTAAAGATTGAAATAGATTTATAACAACCTCTGATGACTCCTAGGACCTAAAATTTGATACAAAGGGTCATACTGAGTAAGAAAATGAAACCTATAAATTTTTTAGCCTTAGGAAAATATCACTAGGAAGGAGTATAACGCCAGACACTAGGGTTTCTTATTTTAAGTACTCTTGTTCAGTCAAAAAATAAAAGCCAGAGCTAGATTTTTGACATTGTCCCAATCCTACTCTTCAAATTACAAACTTAGAATATGTTGTTTTAGATGACTACTATGCATATAGTGAAGAATAAAATGCATCTCATGCTTCTAACCCTTCTCTCAAATCTCATGCATGTCAAAATTTTGCTCCTGCTTTTATTCATGATTCTATTTCAAATGATGCACATGATAACATTAACATCACATCTTCTACTCAATTAAAATGTGACTCACTAAAACATAAAGATACCAATGAAACTCCCAAGCCACCCCTCACTATAGTAGAACCCAGTTCTCACTCTTCACCTAAAGAGAATGGTAGCCCACATCCCTCTAATAAGGTCCAAGTTACCATTACTCCCAAGTTTCAAGTGAGCACACCCCTCTTTATGATCCAATTGCTAAATGTAGCATTACCATGGTTCAAATTAATAATCAAATTCAATGATTAAATGAACCACTTCAAGATGCTAATGTACCATCCCAAGAGATCATCTCTTTGATGCATTTAGTTGGTGAACTAAAACATCAAGTACATCTCCTTACCTTATAAAAAAATTCTTGTATGTCTTGGATGGATTCCAATGATCTACATGGTAACTATGTTCCAAAGACATTCATAAAAGCTTCAAACACCATCATTACCTCACTTTGATGGAACTAGAGATCCATTCACACATCTTTAGGCCTTTTGAAAGGCTTTTCCACCTCATGCAAGCCCATTAATTCTACTCAAGTTATTTTAGGAGACATTAGTGGGGGAAGAACAGAATTGGTTATTTCATCTACACCCAATCAGTTCATTACACACATATGATGACTTAGAGGAGGCATTTCTCAAGAACTACATCATAAACATAGGCCCTCATGTTACATTTGAGAAACTTGCCACACTACATTAGAATTATTCAAATCCAATTAGCGATTATATCTTAATACTCAAGGCTCACATGTTAAGATTGATATACAAACAATCAAATCTAGAGATTCAGTATATCTTCATCAAGGAAATTCACCAACCTCTCCTTAAGCATCTAATATATCAGATAGAGTCCTATTTTAGACATTTATGTTAAATAGTTCTATCTTTGGAAAAGAAATTGGGATTGATTGAGGTGAATTTAGTTGATCAGATCACTCTAGATTTCATATCATCATCTTTAAATACAACTCCTACCACTTAGCATCCACTATGTCCTGTCACTTGGTTGCATTGGGCTCTAGATAGAAGATAATAACTAGGATTTAATGTGTAGCTACAATTCACACATGTTACAACTAACATCATGAAAAAACATATTTAATGCAAATATTCTTGGATGGAAATATAAATCAAGAAAAGGCAAACAAAATATATGGACAATAAATGCCTAGCTTTGAATAATTAATGTTTTCCAATACTCCCCCTTAATTTAATCTATTGGAGATCATCAAAAATTTACATCAAAAAACTCCAAAGTTATTATTATATATATTTTGAGCTATCTTCAAAGCTTATCTTCATAACATCATATTTAGAGCATCATCTTTGGAGCTTATCTTTAGAGCATCATCTTTGGAACATCCTCTTCAGAGCTTATCTTTAGAGCATCATCTTCGAAGCTTATCTTTGGAGCATCTATATTCAGAGCAATCTTCGAAGCATTTGTCTTTAGAGTAGTATTTGAAGAATTTGTATTCAAAGTAGCCTTTTGATCATCTATATTTAGAGCAGTATTTGGAGCATCTATCTTTGAAGTAGTCTTTGAAGCATCTATCTTTGGCACTGTTTTTTAGGACCTCTCTTTAGAGCGATAAACATTTTCTTGATAAAAAACTCCTAAAAAATTTATAAATATTGAAATGTCTCCTTCACCAACAACTTTTTAAATATTTCAAAAAACTATTCTTCATACCTACAAAAATCTAAGCAAATTTATTTATTATTGACAAGCTCTCTAATAGAATGGTACCTTGTATCAATATGCTTAGTTATTTTATGAAAAAAATGATTTTTGGACAATGCAATGGCTAAAATATTATCACAAAATATTATGGTGGCTTCTTTTTTATTTTTCATTAAATATTTTAACACCCTTCTCATCCAAACAACTTGACAAGTTGCACTAGTATTTGTAACATACTCAACTTCAGTTGAAAAAAGAGTCACAATGGATTGTTTCTTTGAAGCCCATGACACAACACTTATACTAAAGTGAAAATCATACCCAAAATTTATTTTCATATCATCTATGATACCTCCAAAATCACTATATTCATAGCCAATAAGACTAAAATCAATTGAAGTGGAATAAAATATGCCAAAGTCTTTTACACTACTCACATACCTTAGTATTCTCTTACTATCCTACAAATGAGAGTCTTTTTGAGACTTCATTAACCTTAAAATTAGGATTACACCATACATAATATCTGGCCTTGTGGCCATCAAATACGTAAGGCTTCTAATGATCCTCTTGAATAATGTAGGATCCACACATGGTCCATCATCTTCCTTACTTAGCTTCAATCCCATCATGACCGGTGTTCAGATTGCCTAACTCTTTACCATATTGAATCTCTTCAATATTTTATTTGTATATTTATGTTTATAAATAGGTATACCATCATTAGATTGATGGATGTTGTTTTTCAAAAAATATCTCATAAGCCCCAAATCAATCATTGCAAATTCACTCTTCATTTTTGTTTTGAAAGCATCTATGCTAAGATCATTAGTAAATATTAGATCATCTACATATAAACAAACAATTAGAATGTTAACTTGATCATTGAATTTTATATACAAGGTTGGATTGGAACCACTTCATTTGGAACCATTTTTAATGAGATAGGAGTCAATATGGTTGTACCAAGCTCTAGGAGCTTGCTTTAATCCATAAAGTGCCTTCTTCAACATATATACTTTGTTTTCATAACCTAGTATCTCATAACCTTTTAGTTGTTCAACATACACTTCCTCCTCTAGATATCCATTTAGAAATGTTGACTACACATCCATTTCATATATAGGTCACTTGTTGTTGGCAGCAATGGACAATATAGTCCTAACAGTGTCCAACCGTATAATAGGAGCAAATGTTTCATTGAAATATACTCTAGGATTGTGTGAAGCCCCTAGAAACTAGCCTTGATTTATGATTTTGCACCTTTCCATCAGCATCTTGTTTATTTTTACAAACCCGTTTTACACTTACTACATTCTTGCCTTCAGGAAACTCAACCAATTCCCATGTTTGATTCTTCTCAATGTACTCAATATCTTCATCCATGGCTTATGACCATGTATCATTAGTCACAACTTCTTCAAATGTTAATGGATCATCTCATGAGAAAATTAAGGAAAGACCAAAAATGAATTTGTTGTATCAAAATTATATACCTCACTCAAACTCCTTATTTTTGTGGTATCATGTTTGCTAGAGTTGGATCTATAGATGTAGAACTACTTGGAGTGCTAGTTAGAGTTTCTCCAAGGATGTCAGCTAGTGTAGATGTTATTTTGGTTACTTGTGGATTTTATTGTACTCTTGGTGTGGTTAGAAACCTTGAAGCTCTCCTTGCCGTGAATGGGGGTGTAGCTTGAGCTACAACTTATTGAGTTGTTTGATTTTCACTTAATGATGGAAACACTTCATCCACCATATCATCATGAGGAACAATAGGTATAATGTTTACAGTCCTCTCTACACTTTCATCCCATGATTTATTCTCCACAAATTGAACAACACCATTGATTATAAGTTTCCTAGTAATAGAATTAAAAAACTTGTATGCCTTTGTATTATCTAAATAGCCAACAAATCTACATTTTTGTCCTTTATTGTTTAACTTCTTATTCAAATCATATAGAACATGTGCATATGTAACACATCCAAATAACTTAAAATGAGAAACACTATGTTTCTTACTTGTCCAAGCCTCTTGACAGACTTTGTTCTTCAAACTCTTTGTTGGGTACCTATTCATGATATAAACAGAAGTTTCCACTACCTCATTCCAATATTCATTAGGTAAATGTTAGGCTTCCAACATACTAAGTGTTATAGAGAGGATTGCCTGACATGATTAATTAAGCATTAGTCTAATAAATTAAAGGAAGAATGTATAAGAACAAACCAAATTAAGATTATCTATTCATGTGGGAATTATAAAGGATAACAAGAAACAAATGAAATAAATTGACATCATATTACCTTCCCAAATGGATTCACCATACCAATGCAGCTCAAAAGCATGTTCTCCCTTGATCAAGAGCTCTTGTCTTTAATAACAAGGGTGGCCAACTCCTGCAATGTCTCAATAACTCTTTGTAAAACTTAGGAACATGATTTAGAATTAGTAAACTAGCCCATCACTTGCAACTATAATCAATGGACAAATGCAAAGGATTGTGGAGACAATTCAACATAATAACTTTGTACAAATCAAGATTAAAATTGATGTCCAGGGCCTCTCTATGTATAGAATTTGAGATTAATTAGAATCAACCTCAACCATCCATCTCAAGATTGAGATATGTGGCTAAGGATTAATTAAATTATGTAATTAAAATTCATAAATAAGCTCATCAATATTTGGTATAGAAGAGCATTTAAGATGCATGGAGGGTCTTAATGAGGCATGGGAGACCTATAATTTTGATATTTTATGCATTTACGGGCTTATGGATGCCACCCCATTTGATGATGTTATTAGGTGATGCACTTAATAGAAATCAATTTATAAAAATAAATATTAAACAATTCTCATGGAAAATCCACTTAATACCCTAATTTAGATTAATTATCTTTAAACACGATTAGTCATTTTGGTGCAAACCTTAGTTCTTTGGTGCACAAATTAATCAAATTGGTCAGAATGTCCTATTATTGGCATAAATTTTGATTGGATTGGAATTATGATGTGATGTTAGATGTGTTGGGTACATTATCCCATTTAGGATGTTTTCAACACTAGATAACAAGGGCACATATCTGATATAAGATATTGGACAAAAAAAAAGCAATCCAGAACACCAAGATGAAATAATGGCATTTTGATTGGAAATGATTTGATCAATGTTAGTTACTTTATAAATTGAATTTCCACATTTAGGGATACATTGACCCAAATTGGCACTTGTAAATGGAAAATTTGAACCATTTAGGGTGTTTTTATGGATTTTGACTTGAGGTGTGCATTTGAGTGCAATTCGAGTAAGATTGACAATTTCAACACAAATGGTGCTAAGAATTGGATGTATACATTTTCCCCCTATTTGAGAAGGCATAAAAAGACATTCAGATTAAGAAGTGTCTTTTTAAAGAAAAGTGTTTTCAAGAAAAATTTGGAATAATCCCATGATGCCCCCTTGAGAGGACATACTAGGATGAAAGAGAAGAATGGACTCTCAAAAAAAGAGGGACAATGAGAGATTAACCCATGGAATAGATCACATCCAGATGAGCTAATGCTTGCATACATGATTACCATCAATGATAAAAATATAATTAGAGGTATAATAGTCCCTAGAGATATGGAGAATGGGAAAGATACAATCTATAAATGTAACATACACACTTTAAATGTACCTAATTGGAGAGTACAAGCTGTGTGCTTACAACATTGATCAATCCTGAGATAAGTTGCACACTAAATATATCCATCATGGGTAGTAGTGTGGAGAGCTTGGAATTAGAGGAAAAAAGAGAACGTTCTACTTCAGGAATGGAAGCACCACTAGAATTAGGTCCCTAAAGAGAAGATAATAAGAGGTGCCCCAGTAGAAAAAATATTATCATGATAAAATAGTTTGCCCTAGTAGGGATAATTTTGATCATTGATAAAGAATAAATAATGGTTTTCCCCTATAGAGCTGATTTTATTCTAACGTTGTTCATATTTTTTACCCTAGCATAGGCAATTAGCAAGCAAAATAGCTCAAGGCTATAACCCAAAAGATACGTTAAAATGAGTGGGCACAAACATACATACGTTGATGTAATGGCTTAGAAAGCCATAAAAAACTAAGCATATGAGAATGCACAAAGTGATGAAAGAGATGAAAAGAAGAATGAAAGATAGTTGAATTGACTCAAAATGTGCTAGACAAGTAGATGTTGCTTACATAGTTCCATAGACTCATATTCTAACATCAACTTTAGGCCAATGTAGTTCACCTTGGAATGGGATAGAATGGAATGAGGGATGAAGAAAAATGATCAAGAATTGATTAGACTCATAATGTATGTTAAGATGTGTACATCTAAGTATAGAGTTAAGTGATAAAATTCATGTTACCTAGATTCCTAATTCCATATCATGAGCCTAGATTATGCAAAGTGTTCTTGATAGCTACTCATCAGAGTTGTGTTAACGTTAAGACATTAATAGCTAAGCTCAAAGTGCTTGTTATACAAAAAAATTTTAGGCATCATAAGTATGAATAAATTATAATGAAATAATATTTCAATTATGTTGAGTCAATTCAAATGTGAATACCTATAGCTAAGGATAATGGTAAAATAATGACCAAAACCCAAGTTACATCTATTTACATTTAAACAAAAAACAAAGACAAAGAAAAAGATAAACATAAATGAACCTAAGTTGAAATAAATATATAATCAATCAATACTTAAGTAGGAATAAAAATGTTTAAAAATAAAAAGTAAGAACATCTTAATGACATGAAACCAAGATATAAATAATCAAGATCCATGTGGACCATCATGAAATTCTTGAACACAAAAGAGAAAAAAAAATCAAATATAAAAACTAGACACTAACAACAATCAAATAAACCAAATGGTCCAAGAAAAAATTGATAACATAGGATCAAGATATAAATAATCAAGATCCATGCGAATTTATCAATATGTTCTAAAACACAAAATATATAAGCAAAAACATACAGGGAAACATAAGACCAAGATGAGATAAGAAGTAATAAAAAAAGAAAAGGAGAAGAAATAAAAGAAGAGGTGCAAAAGCATAAAAAAACACCAAGAAAACATAAATAAACACACACAAATAAAATCCAAGTTAGTGTCGTTTAAAGATAAATGTTCATGCACATGTGGTAGAGGCGTTACATTCCACCACAACATAACAAAGAACAATGACATAATAATTGTTCCATAATTAAAGAGAAGCAATGATAGAAGAAATGGGAGAAGAGAAGAGAAGGAAGGGGTTGGCCGAGATGACTCCAGATGTACAAGATAAGTGGATGTTGCCTACATAGTTCCATGGATGCATGTTCCAACATAAACCTTAGGCCAAATGTAGTTCTCCCAGGAAATGGGATAGAAGAAACATGATGATCAAACCAGTATGATTAATGTTATAGAATAAATTCAAGATATGACAAACAAATGAGAATGGTCTTGCAAACAAAAAGCTAATGGGATGGGAAAGAATGATCTTGTAAAATGGAAAGTGTATGGGACAAGATGAACTAGTGTTTCTTTGCTTGTAAAATGGAAGGAGCCTAACATGGTAGGATGAGAATATACAAATGGATAGAAGTATGAGACAATATTTTTTTTCTCTTTTGGGTCATGTTTTGATGTTTTTGGTATTTCCAATGTGTGTGGTTTGTTTGGGATAAAATATGCACAAGGTGGGACCATCTAGTCAAAGAGATACACATATAAGAGTAGAGGTTCCAATAAAATAGCTAAGCTGGCTACAATGGCCCATACTTGCAAATAAGTGAGAGAGAAGATTTTGATAAGACAAGAAATGCCTACAAAGAGTAGAAAATGTAATATAGAATAGTGTGTAGCATGAAGTAACTATGAAGAAGTATCTACATTCACCTATATGTAACAATGTAGAAAGGGTCCATAACTAGAAAGATGCTCTTGTTCTTTTGCCTATTGAAGAATTCGTAAAATATTATTCTAGCTAAACTACTTTTTAGAACTAGCATTGAGGATGTTCATAATGTTCTTGAGACATAATCAAGATAATAATTGGTCAAGAGATAAAAAATGTTTCAAGATTACAACATGTCCAAGACATGACAAATAATATGGTTATATTTTGATAATGGTCCAAATAATAGGGTCCAACACATAGACAGTCTAAAGTGGGATACATAATATGGTTCTCAAAGAGAATGGTCTAGTGATAGGATAAAATGTGTTTAAAGTGCCAATGATTCAAAGCTTTCACTCATGAAGTGTAGGCCAAGGTAGTATACAATGTTGGGTTAATTCTCTTGATGAGATTGAGACCCCACATTGAGAATGGTCATGGTGTTGTGATTGGTTGTAGTGGTAAAGAAGGTGCATGTATCAATTTTCCATGTTGTTGACAAGGAACACACTTATTCACATAATTGCAAGTATCAATCTCCATGTTGGGCCAATAATACCTTATTATAAGGGGCTTCTTTGTTAGGACTACACTATTGGTGTAAGCCCCACAAATTCCTTCGTGAACCTCCTTTAGTGATAGCTTGGATTCTCCTAAATATAAACAATGAAGAAGCATTCCATCATAGCCTTTACAATAAATCATGTTTCCAGGGAGAGTATAACATGTTAAGCAATGAAGGAATGGTTTTTTTGGTTGTTGGAAAGGTCGATGGGGAAGACATGACTATGAAAATAGTTATAAAAGTCTTGGTACCATGGTAACTCAAGTGGGGGATTAGGACCAGTAATGGCACATACCCTCTTTGAATTTTTTATAATATGCATAGGCTAAAAAAGTTTTTCAATCAATAATTGATACTCTTTAGCACTATCATACATTAGAATTATGGAATCAACTATTTCCATTACATCAGTGGATATGTTGTTGACTCTTAGAACTTGTTCAAACTGTAGAGATTTAAAATGTGTTTTGAGGATATTGACAATTTTCATGTAAGGAATAAGCTTATTATCTCTTGTTTGATATTGATCAATGGCCTAATTAATGATTATCTATGAATCTCCATAGATATTTAAGCTTTGAATATCCCACTGTATATCAAGGTGAAGTGCTAAAACTAAGGCCTCATACTTGACCATATTATTTGTACAATGACATTGTATATGGAATGCTTTGGGAATCAAGTCCCCCTATAGTGTGATCAATAATATGTTGGTTCCAAATCCATGGGATGTCAATGATATATCAAAATAGAGCATCCATTGTTTGGGTTCCTATATTTCTTGTTTTATCATGATGATAGAGTCATCTGGAAGATCAAATTTGAGAGGTTGAGTATCCTTAATAGGAGCTTTTACAAGTTGGTAAGCATTACTTGCCCTTTCATTAAATTTTGATTCTGGTACTCAATATCAAACTCACTTAAGAGCATAACCCATTTAGCCATGCATCCCTAAAGAGATGCTCTAGATAAGAGGAACTTGAGAGGATCCACCTTAGTGATGACAATAGTCTTGTTATTTAGCATATAATGACATAATTTCTTGGTGGTGAATACCATCACTACACATGCCTTATCAATAAGCATATAATTATGTTCATAATCCACCATTGTGTGACTTAAATAATAAAAAATGTGTTCATTATCATGATCATCACGTTGGGCCAAAAGTGCCCCCAATGCACGATCTATGGCTGATATATAAAGAAACAGTGGCTTTCCCTATGTTGGTGGTCTTAAGACTGGTGTATTTGCCAAGTATGTCTTAAGATTTACAAATGCTACCCAAAAATATTCATCCCATTGAAATGTTACCCCTTTACTCAAAAGATAAGTAAATGGGTGGCACTTATCTACCAATTAATAAATGAACCTATGTATAGACTAGATCTTTCTTTGCAAGCTTCACAGTTATTTAAGATTATTTGATGGAGATATTTCCACGATAGTTTTGAATTTTTTAGGGTTGACTTCAATCCCTTATTTTGATAAAATGAACCCTATAAATTTCCCTAATGTGACTCTAAATACACATTTTTTAGGATTCAAGCAGACTTTATATTCATGAAGCCTCTGAAAGATTCTTCATAGAATGTCAAGATGTCCAAATCTTGTTCATGATTTTTCTAGTATATCATTAACATACTCCTCTACAATGTCATATATCATGTTATGGAAGATGATAGGCATTACGCATTGATATGTTTCTCCAATGTTCGTCAATCCAAATGGCATGACTTGGTAACAGAATGTCCCCTATAGAGTGGTGAATGTAGTCTTGTGTTGATCTTTAGGAGCTATCTTGATCTGATTGTAACCAAAAAATATATCCATTAAGGATAGCATCTCATACCCAGCAATTGAGTCGATGATCATGTCGATGTTGGGCAGAAGAAAATCATCTTTGGGGAATGTTTTATTGATATCTCAAAAATCAATATAAACATGTATACCTGGGGTCTTTTTACTCACTGGGACTATGTTGGAAACCCATTCATATTAATCTATTGGTCTAATAAAATTTTCTCCTAACAACTTTTCCAGTTCATCCTTAACTAATAAGGTGATGCATGGATGCATCTTTCTCAATTTTTTCTTGATTAGTTTGGCATCGGGATGGACAACAAGGCGATGCACAACCAAATCAAGGTCCAATCCTGGCATGTTAGAGTATGCCCATCCAAATATGTCTATAAAATCCTTAATAATGGATATAATATGTTCACATTCTACTTCATTAAGGGAAGCTCCAAGATAAAAGAAATTTGGGATCCTCATAGGTCCCCAAGTTCACTTCTATTGTATTCTCCACAAAAAGTGTGGACCCATCTTCTAGAATTATAGGTATGGTATGGTTGTGATCATCTTCTTTTTCAATATCTTCTTTTTGTTCCTCCCAAATATCCAGATAGTATGAAGAATCAGAATCTTCCTTCTTAGGTAAAGTTCAACTAGCAAAAACCTTTGGAAACTCAAGAGTAAGCCACTTAAATATTTGTTGTTATTCTGAAGAGATGCTTGTGTTGGCTATGGAACTTGGGCTAGATGGGCCTTATGTGTCTTGAAGGGATGAGAGAATTTTCCCACCTGAGAGTGCCTGAAATAGGTTTTCACTCAAAGGATTATCTTTTTCTTTAGTTTTTCCTTGATCGATGAGCACCTTGAAGAGTTTTACACCAAAATATCTCAATTTTTGTTCTTTATTATGACAAGAAATTTTGCCTGCTCTCCAAAATAGGTAGAAGGATCCAATAAAAAATCAAATCCCTACTTGTGATCATCGATGGGCAATCCATCTCTTAGGTCCATGTATTTTGTAATTGATTCTTCATTTTAAAACTCATTAAGGTGTATGACCAAATTTTGTTGGTCCCAATCTATGAGTTCAATATGGAAAAGGCATAGAGAATAATGAAGGTTTGATTTATGATGGGAAGTTATAATGGTAAAGATATAATGTCTTACTTCAGGAAGGGAAGCACCACTAGGATGGGTTTCTGCTTCATTATGGGAAGCTTCAATGTGTTTTATGGTTGATATGGTATTTGAATCAAATCAATTTGAGTCAACAAGCTCATCAAAAAGTCTATAATGGCATGTTGTGTCACTGCTAGGAGTCTCATCACTAGTCACTTCAGAAGAGTCACTATTAAAAGTCATGAGGTTACCCTTTGGTGGTTTAAATACATGATAATGATTCTATAGACATCTAAGTTCTTACACCATTTGTGTTGAAATTGTCAATCTTAATCGAATTGCACTCAAATGTACATTCTAGGTCATAATCCATAAAATGTCTTAAATGGTTCAAACTTGTCGCTTAAAAGTGACAGTTTAAGTCAAATTATCCCTAAATAGGGTAATGCATTTTATGGTCCAATTAACTTTGATTAGATCATTTGGAGTCAAAATGACCATTCCACCATTTAGAGCTATAAATCACTCATTTATTCTAATTCATTGGTACACATCATGTACTTTTGTTATTTGGTCTTGGCAACATCTTAAATGGGAATACAGCTTCAAAGAATCTAACATCACCTTCCAGTTCCTCTTCAGTCAAATTATAACCTAATAATATGAATTTTTGACCATTTTGATTAATTGAGGGCCAATTTTCAATTAATTTCACAAATGTTGATTAACCTTGTTTAAGTCTAATTAATCCAAATCAAGAGCTTAAGTGGATTTTCCATGAGAGTTGTTGAATATTTATTTTGGAAAATTAATTCCTATTAATTGCATCAATAGGTGACATCATTTCTTGGGAAGACATCCCTAGGCCATAAATGCCAAAAATATCAGGATTATGGGTCACCCATGCCTAGTTAATACCTCCCATTCCTCTTTAAAGCTTATTTATCTTGAGGATATTTATGGATTTAATTCCAAATATTAAGATTAACTATGGCCACACATCTCAATCTTGAGATGGATGGTCATGGTTGATCCTGACCAATCTCAAAAATCTATAAATAGGAGGCCTCACAACATGAATTTGAAGCTATTTTGGTGCAAGGTTATTATGCTCAAATATCTTCAAAGATTGAATATTGAAAAGTTGTAATGCTAAATTATTTCCACAAAGCTTCATTGATAGGCTAGTTTATTTATTTACAACCAAGAACCTATGTTTTATGTAGTGTTCTTGAGACATTGGAGGAGCTTACCACCATTGTTCACAAAGACAAGGATGCTTGATCAAGGGAGAACATGTTTTTGAGCCACATGGGTATGGTGAATCCATTTAGGAAGGTAATATGGTGTTGCTTTCTTTCATTTTTTTCTTGCTATCATTTTTAATGCCCATAGGAATAGATAGGCTTGGTTAGTTAGTTCTTTATGTATGTCTCATTATTTATGGACTAATGCTTGACTAACTTACTTTGTAATCCTCTCTACATCTTGGCATGCTTGGTGGGGTAAAACACATCTCACATCTAAAGGAGATCCTTTTGTAACTCTAAAATATTTATTTGAGCTCGTAAAACTCTTGCAAATTGATTTTCTAACTTTATTTTACAATTTTTGGTTACCACAATTTTTACATGGTAACTGATATCAGCATAAATACTAACATTAGTTACCTACTTAACCGAAGTTAATCAGTAAAACTAATATCATTTGGGTCCTAGTTAGAAAAGTAAGCATCATCGATTGTAACAACCAACATCAGTCACTATATTTTTCAAAAAACATAAACCCAAGAGCTACTTTTTTAAAGTTCATTATTTCAAGCTAAAAAGAGCTTCAAAGCTAAAAGACATGTTGACATTTTTGCTACAAGAACAAGCTTTTGCTTTGATAAAAACATGTTTAAATCACCTCTTTCATGCTTAAAAAATAATTATGAATGTTCTTTTGGGTGTTTAACAAAGAATTTTTAGATGTTTTTGGTGAATGTTTTCAAATTTTGCAAATAAGACCAAGGGGTTAAATGAACACCACCAAAATTTCATTTGCATTTAAAATTTACAAAACTTGTTAATTTTTGCTTGTAATAGTTGTTTAATTAGATTTTATCTGGCAAAAAGAGGAATGTTGCATGTATGCTCTTCCATTTGTCCCCTATAGGAAACCTTTGGAATCAAAAGCATCATTTATATTGTAAATAGTCTAGTCCAAAGCTTAGAAAGAAAGTCATTTAAAGCACTCCCCAAAAAATCATCAAAGTTTGGGTGACCTTGAAAATGACCCTAAAGTCTTTCTACTTTCATGCTTTCTTTATTTTTATGCATCTTGGCTTGTGAGGGGGACTTCATCACCTCCCACAAGTTCTTTAGGGAAACTTTAACCCAAGGTTTCACCTCCTGGTATTGACTTCATTTGGCTCTTTTAGAGTTTCATGTGGGATGTATCTGTATTTGGACATCGCACTACACTAAGAAAATAGTAGGATGTAGTGGTTGTAAAATGGACTATACCTTTTTACAACTAGCCAATGCCTCAGTCACCCAATTTTTGTGCTTGTCTTTTTCATCATTTGATATAAAGTTCATTGTGCAATTTATTCCCCTAGAATTATTGAAACCTTGATAGTTTAGTAGACCCCACTTTACCATACCTTGTTAGTTTAGACTTAAGATGTTTATTTTTTGTCATTAGCTTACTAGGTCTTGATTTGTGTCTAAAATTGTTTATTAGCTCAATGAACTTAACCAAAAAACATTGTCCTCAATTTTCTTAAGCAAGGGAGGCATTACGCTATCCAAATGGAAAATTCATCTTTTCCTTGTTTAATTTGTTATCAAAAGCTTTGTTTCATGTCATCCAATTTGGTGTAGTTATGCTACCTAATTGAGTCTAGATCTTTTACCCAATTTGGTTAAATCTTTCACTTATAATCCACATTCAAAATTGAAACTTTTTGAGTTCTAAGGTATGGTCCATCAAAATGGGTTCACCATTTGTGCACTAAGCTTCTTTTAACTTGGGTTCAATTTTATATTTGGATTGAAGGTCATTTATTAAGACTCAAAATCACATTATCATCTTGGTAGACTCAAATCATCTTGTGTATCGCTCATGTTTTGGGTCCTAAAACATATTTTATCCTACTAGAATCATGTGGTGATGTTGTGTTGCCTATTTGGTCCTAGGTTTATACTTAGTTATTCCTGTATGTTTTTACATCTTGAGTTGCTTAGTTCATTTTGTCTCCTTCATAATTCATAGAGCTTTCCTCTAAACATCTAGGGTAAACTTGTCAAAGTTGAAGCTAGCTTTTGTAGTGTGGGTGTATCACAAATATATAGGCTTTGGTGTACTAGTTTTCACCTTAGGTCTTTGAGTTACCTTACTCTCTTCTGATCTATATGATTTCAACTTTACCAAAGGTTGAGTAAACTCATGAACTAAATCTTCTAAATTGTGCGTGGTTTCAAACCACCCTCCCTTATAGTCTCATTGGTACCTTGGTTATTTGTTTAAAATAGAGCCAAAGCATACTTTGATTGGTTTCCAAATATTGGTCTAAATTTATTCAAACACATAGAACAACTCTTTTTAAACATGACTCAAAGGTTTACTCGTAGTGGGGCCTATTATGGCCTTAGTTATGAGGATGATAAATTCTATGATGGTCAAGATAACCCTATTATTTTTTATGATATCCCCACAACATTAGGATTTAAAGATGATTACAATGAATATCAACCCCAAGAAGATCAAGATGAAGCCCTTCTTAGATTGATAGAATCAGGTGCTAGAGTACCTTTTGACTTTCTTATAGAGCAAGTGCATACCTTAGTTAGAGAAGGAGAACAATGATGGAAAGAGCAATATTTTGCACAAATAGACATACCTTCTTCCTCTAACAAAGGAAAGGAAATATAAATAGAGTCAAAACCCACAAATCTAGATCTTATAGCTAAGATCAAGATAATAAGTAAATGATATGTAGATCAACTTGTCACAAACTTAACTGACTCCCTAGTTGCCACTTCAATTCATAATAATGCTTCAAAATAACATGATGATATGATGCAAAGTATGCAACAAGTATTGGATGAGAACATTACCATAGTGGATCAAGGTAATCTAAATGAACATTTAAATTCATAAGACACCTTATAAGATGTTCCATTTGACATGGAACATACATTATTCAATCATCAAGAACCTCTTGTTACTTTACAAACTCAAAAACCCAAACATTTAGTTTGAATTGAGGAATCCCTCAAATAAACCAAAGATTGGTAAGTAAACATAGTAATTTATAAAATCAATAAAGTGTGAAACAACTAAATTCAAGGAATGTTTTACAATCCAAGAATCAATTGCCTATGTTCTCAACTCAAGCAACAAATCATAACGAAATCATGGATTGAAAGGTATATGCTCCCTATAGATCCACATAAAACCAGGGGTATATTCCACCACGACAACAATAAAACCAAGGGCGCATTCTACCCCAATAGCATCTTATCCAATCCATAAATGCACCAAACATGCAAGAATGGACTTTTATGAAAGAAATTATCCAAATATTAGAGATGAATAATAGAGTCAAAGAGTATAAATTCAATGAGATATGCCCATATCCATTTGACTTATCTATTCTCCAAAACCCCTTTCCACCTAATTTTGAGGCACCCAAATTTGACAAATAGAAAAGGAAAAGAGATCCACATGAACACATACAAGCATTCTTCATCTTATGTCAAGATGTTGCTTATAGTAATGAGTACTTACTATGATTGTTTCCATGAAGTTTAACAAGACAAGCTCTTAATTGGTTACTTAAACTACCCAAGGGGTCAGTTGCAAATAGGAATGAGTTATCAAAAAAGTTTATTAACCATTTCTCATACAGCATAGAACATGAATTGACCATTGTTGACTTATGCAAAGCCAAACAACATGATGGTGAAAGTTTTGATGCATATCTACAAAGGTGGAGAGCATTGGTAGGTTGCTTTTAACACAATTTATTAGATATATATAATTGGCTGATATCTTTGCACAGAATTTGCATCTTGAAGTTGTGCATAATTTATGGTTATCTTATGCTAATTCATTATAATAAATTATTGACAAAGGAGTGTAGATTGAGAAGGCTCTTATTTCTTGGCTCCAAATCAAAAACTAAATCACTAGCTCAAATAGTTATGCAAGATAAGCCTAAGAGCTTTGGGAAAAATCTAAAAAATGATTGGAAATGGGGTGATACACACAAGACATATACAAATGGTATAGGCTATGCCTCCTCCAAATGTACAATTAACTCCCTCAAATCCACTACCTAATTTACAAAGACAACCTACATGAAGGACATTTCATAACAATTTTATAATCTTTAGTAAGTTAGGAGAATTAGTTAAAACAATGTTACAAAAGATCATTGTGGCTAATTTAATTATATTGCTAATATCAAGGCCATTTCCTCAAGATTAGCCAAAACCATACTGGTACAAAGAGAATGAATGGTGTAACTTTCATCATGTTGTTGGTCATGGTGCATATCGTTGTGTTCAATTACGATATATTATTGATGTCTTTATTGAAAATGGTGATCTAGAAATTAAGATCTCCCCTAATCAGGACACAAATCAAGATATGGGAATCTATAAAGACCCCTTTCCTCGACATGATCCACTACCACCAAGAAATAATCAAAATCATCACAGTCAAGGATAGAGACAGAATCATAACCAACAACAAGGTCAGAATCATAATGAACATAATCAAGATCATGATCCCCAAACTAATAATGTGGCTTATAATAATGTACCTTATGACTATAATAACACCATGGGATACATTTTGCAACCCACATTGCCACTATTACTATAACACCACATGGCCAATCTCGTGTTCCTCACAACATGACACCCATCATTATAGGGTCATCACCCTCTCCCCCTAGTAATACCATGTCAAGTTTGCATCATCATGTTGTTACTCCATTTGCATGGGTTACTAATCTTGAACAATAGTACCATTCTTCTAAAGGCTCCTTACTGACCTAAAATTATAGAAATACCATTAATTACCCATGAATCATAATCCAAGGCCCTTTGCCTTGCTCTTCTAATTATAAAGACTCCTTTCCACATCTAGGTTATGTAGTTACAACTAGACACCTGTGAGTTACCATCAAGGGCCCTTCACCCACTTCTTTCCATAAACCCAATGAAAACATTGTGCCAATGGTTCCAAAGCCGAATATTGTCCCAACAAAGACTAAACTATTTCAAACCATAATTCAAAGGCCTTTTAGTATACCAAATCAATTAGATAAAACCCCTACACAAATTTCCATATTAGAACTCTTGCAAACATCTAATGTCCATAGAACCATCATCAACAAACATTTACAAGAGTCTATTGTGTCTAATGATATAAACCTTGATCAATTACAGAATCAAGTTGGACATTTATCTTCATTTCAGCAAATCACATTTGATTAAAAGGACATGTCCACCCTTAGCCCAAACCACAATAACCCACTATACATTGAGATAAACATTGTGGAACACAAGATCAAGTGAGTTCTAATAGATAATGGTTCAAGGTTGAACATCATCTCTTAAATTGGTGTGATGATTAGGTTCCATGGACAAAGACATTCAACCAAAGACTATTATAATCAATGCTTATGACAACATTGAGAGGGAGTCATGCGGTATAATTTGGTTTCCAGTCATGGTTGGGTCTATTTATCATCACACGTTATTCCATATTATGGATATTGAGATCCTTTATAACATAATTATTAATCATCCTTGTATCCATGAAGTATAGGCAATTCCATCTACTCTTCACCAATGTCTTAAGTTTCCCCATGATGACATCAAGGTTACTATTCCCACTAATCAGAAGCTATACCAATACTATAAACATCTTGAAGCAGAGTTTCATAATTATAACTATTGTCCAAGTTCTGAATTCATTGTGAAGAAGAATAAATCCATCATTTCTCATCCATCTCCATCTAATTATATAAACCTTGGTGATCTAGGCTCCACTTCAACTGATCCATTTCCTGTAGCTTTGTCCAAGCAGGTTATTATTAAAGATGCAGGCATTTCTATGTACCATCTAATGGACATCCTCCATATTGAAAAATTACCTAAATCCCCAAAAACATTTGGTAAGCCTAAAACTTCCCAAACTCCTAATAGACTCAATCAGATTTGGCAACCAAAGAAGAAGCAACCAAAACCTGCTATGGTTTTTATACCTACAATTGCACCAAAGAAACATCAAGAGGATTTTATTGAGGGAGATTGGTTATATTCTAAGGGCTTTGTGGATTATTTTCAGAATCCAAAGTATCATATCCCTAATAGGATAATGGATCATCTTGACTATACAGGAAAAGGCCTTAGCTCACAGGTGCAAGGAATTGTAGAGCCCTTATTAGCTACATTTGTCAATGGGAATAATGGTCTCATATTTAAACCACCATAGGATGACCTCATAACATTTGATAGTGACTCTTCTAAAGTGACTAGTAACGATACTCCTAGTAGTGACACAATGTCCCATTATAGCCTTTTCGATGAGCTTGGTAATTTAGATTTGTTTGATTCGAATGCCATATTGACCATAACACTTATTGGAGCTTCCCATCCTAAATCAAAAACTTGTCCTAGTGGTGCTTTCCTTCCTAAAGCAAGACATTATATCTTTTCCATTGGAACATTTTGTCTTGAAACAAACCCTTACTGTAACCTATGCCTTTGCCATTCTAAACTCATAGATTGGGATTAGCAAAATTCAGTCATATGCCTCGATGAGTTTCAAAATGAAGAATTGGTTGTAGAATACATGGGGCTACGAGATGCATTCCCTATTAGTAATCATAATTAGGGTATTGATTTTTTGTTGAATTATTCTACCTACTTTGGAGAGCAAGAAAACTTTCTTGGTCATAATAAATAATAAACATCAAGATTTTCAGGTGAAAACCTCTTTGAGGCACTTGTTGATTAGGGAAAAAGTAAAGAAAAAGACAAACCTTTGAGTGAAAACCTATTTCAGGCACTCTCAGGTAAGAAATTTTACTCATCCCCTTAAGACATAGAAATTCCATCTGGCCCAAGTTCCATAGCTAGTACAAGCATCTCTTCAGAACATCAAATATTTGAGTGTCTTTCTCTTGAGTTTCCAAAGGTCTTTGTCAATTGGCCTTTACTTGAGAAGGTGGATTCTAATTTTTCATATTATCCAGATCTTTGGGAGGAACAATAAGAAGATATATCAGAAGAAGATGATCATGACCATACATTGCCTAAAATTCTAGAAGATGATATGTTAGGAGCCAATTTTATCAAACCACTGGACTACTCTAAATGGATTTCTAACACAGTGCCACTAACTAGAAATACCCCAGGGATACGTGTTTGTATTAATTTTCATGATATCAATAAAGCATGTCCTAAAGATGATTTTCCTCTACCCAATATTGACATGATTGTTGACTCAAATGTTGGGTATGAGATGATATCCTTAATGGATGGATTTTCCACTTATAATCAGATTAAGATAGCACCTGAAGATCAGCATAAAACTATGTTCACCACTCTATGGGGGACATTCTATTACCAAGTCATGCCATTCATTTTAAAGAATGCTAGAGCCACATATCAGCATACAATGATTATCATCTTCCATGATATGATGCATGACATTGTCGAGGACTATGTTGATGATATACTATCAAAATCAAGAACAAGAGCTGAACACCCTAACATTCTATGAAGAATATTTGAGAGGCTTCATGCATATAAATTCCACTTGAATCCTAAGAAATGTGTCTTTGGATTCACATCAATAAAATTACTAGGTTTCATTGTATCACAATGAGTGATTCAAGTCAACCTTGCAAATTTCACCACTATTATAAAAATGCTTCCACCCAACAATCTTAAATAGTTGCAAGGTCTACAAGGCAAGATCCAATCTATACGTAGGTTTATTTCTCAATTGGCAGATAAGTACCACCCATTTACCCATCTCTTAAAGAAAAGGTTAACATTTCACTGGGATGAAGATTTTTAAATAGCATTTACAAAGCTTAAACCATACTTGGCCAATCCACTAGTTTTATGACCTATGACACAAGGAAGGCCACTGCTTCTTTATATATCAACCACAGAACATGCACTGGAGGTGCTTTTGGCTCAACATGATAATCATGGTAAGGAACACATGGTTTATTATTTAAGCCACACATTGGTAGCCTATGAACATAATTATATGCCTCTTGAGAAGGCATGTTTAGCTATGGTATTCACCGCTCATAAATTGTGAAATTATATGCTAAATAATAAAACTATTATTACTACTAAGGTAGATCCTCTCAAGTTCCTTTTATCTAAAGCAACTCTTCAAGGATGTAGGGCTAAATGGATTATGCTTCTTAGTGAGTTTGATATTGAGTAAAAGAATCAAAAAGCAATCAAAGGATAGGTTCATGTGGACCAACTAGTAGAAGCTCCTATTATGACCACTCAATCTCTCAACTTTGACCTTCTAGATGATTCTATCATGATGATAGAACAAACATCACAAGAGCCTAAATAGTGGATGCTCTATTTTGATGGATCCTTCAAATCTCGAGGATCTGGATCAAGCATATTTTTTATCACACTATAAGGGGATTTGATCCCTAAAGCATTCTATATACAATTTTAGTATACAAATAATATGGCCAAATATGAGGCATTGGTTGCAGGGCTCTGTCTTGTCATACAATGGGATATTCAAAGCTTAAAGGTCTCTAGAGATTCATAGCTAATCATAAATCAAACTACTAATCAATATCAAACAAGAGATTATAAGCTTGTTCCTTACAAGCACATTGTTGATAACATTAAAACACATTTTAAATCTCTACAGTTTGAGCAAGTTCCACGAGTCAACAATAGATCTGCCAACACCATAACAATGATTGGTTCTATGATTCAAGTGTATGACAGTGCTAAAGAGTATTAGTTATTGATTAAAATTCCTCTTCAACCAACACATATTCTATCAAAATTAGAGAGGATATGCACCATTTCTGATCTTAATCCCTCACCTAAGCTACCATGGTACCAAGATTTGTATACCTATTTCCATAGCCATGTATTTCTTACCAACCTTTCCAATAACCAGCAAAAACTTTTCCTTCATCGCTTCACATGATATATTCTCTTTGGAAACATGCTTTATCAAAAAGGCTATGATGGAACACTTCTTTGTTGTTTATCTTTGGGAGAATTTAAGATGGCACTAAAGGAGGTTCATGAAGGAATGTGTGGGGCCCATACCAATGGTGTAGTCCTAGTAAAGAAACTTCTCAAAATAGGCTATTATTGGCTCAAAATGGAGATAGATGATTATAATTATGTAAAGAAGTGTGTTCCTTGTCAACAACATGGCAACTTGATACATGCACCTTTCTTATCATTGTAGCTGATTACAACACCATTGCCATTCTTAACATGGAGTCTTGATCTCATTTAGAAAATTAACTCAACATCTTCAGATGGCCATAATCACATTTTGACTATAAGTACTTTACCAAGTGGATTGAGGCCATTCCTCTCACTTATGTTATTGATTAAAAAATAGCCAAATTCATTCATTACCATATCATATGTCGATATGGCATCCTAGCCCGTATTATATCCAATAATGGTGGATCCTTTGTAAACCACAATGTGAAAGCTCTTTGTGCAAAATTCAATATCAAGCACAAGAAATCCACTCTATATAACCCGCAAGGCAACTAACAAGCTAAGGCATATAATAAAACCATTATATCCATCTTAAAAAAGATTGTTAATGATGCTAGTTGTAATTGGCACTTGCAACTCTTTCCTATCCTCTGGGATTATAGAACCAATCATCACACCCCAACTAGAGCTACTCCATACTCCCTTATTTTTTGTATTGAAGATATCATCTCAATCGAGATTGAGATACCATCATTTAGAATATCACTGGAGCACATTGAAGATGATGAAGACTATAGAGCCTCACAGTTTCAAGAACTAGAACTTCTTGATGGTAAGCATTTGGCTACCCTAAAAAAATTGTAAGCCTATAAGAATAAATTGTGAAGAAGCTAAAACAAATGCATTCTGCCTCAATAATTTGAGATTGGTGATTTAGCTTTAAAAGATAACTAGAAGAACATGAATTTTGAACCCAAAAAGAAAGGCGAATTTCAACATAATTAACTAGGACCATATATTTTCATAGCAAACTACAAATTAGGAGCATACTGACTAGCTAAACCTAATGGTGAAGAAATTTCAGAGCCCATGAACATCATACAAATTAAGATATTTTATGTATGAACAACTTTGAACCATTGTCTATAAGACCCCTAACTTGGGGGTAACTTGTGTTATCATAATTTTGTCCCACCCTTTTATCTTACCTTGAACACATTTTATACTACCTTGGTTCACTTTTCATGAATCCTAACAGTAAAGGCTTTAAACTCTTAGCACTCTGAATGCATTCTTCATCCCATTCTAGATTTCTCTCTTTGAGAGACATATTATTTGTTTTGTCTAAGACATGTTATAAGCTTGAACACTTTTTGTCCCTTGCCCAATTATAATCTCAATTATGTCCCATGAGCATTATGAACATCTTCAGTAGCAGTTCTATAAAGCAGTTCAACTAGGACAATATTGTGAAAATTTTGATAGATGAACAACTACATCTTCTGAATACAAGCATTTGTTACTTTCTTATTTTATCAATAACCTCGCTCTCACCAATTTATGAGCATGGGTCGTTGTAGCCATCTTAGCTATCTTATTGGAACCTCTACTCTCAAGACGTGCATCTCCTCAACTAGATGGTCCCATTTTGTGCATATTTTATCCCAAAAAACACCAAAAATATTATACATACTATGAAAATATCAAAAACATCAGAACATGATCAATAAAAGAACAAAAACATTGTCTCATGCTTTTGTACATTTTTACATTCTCGCTCCACCATCCCATGCTCTCGTTATTTTATGAGCAATTTTTAAGTTTAAACACTCTCACCATTTTATGAGCAACTATTAAGTTTGAAATCTCTCACCATTTTATGAGAAAGTATTAAGTTTGAATGCTTTTTCCATTTTTAGAGCACAAAAACATCAGTTCATTTCATCTTGTCCCATGTACTTGCCTTTTGCAAGATCATTCTTTCTCATTTCATCAGCTTCTTATTTGCCAGATCATTCTCATTTATTTGTCATATATTTCATTTCTTATATAAAATTAATCATGTTGGTATGATTATCATTTTCCTTATATTTCATTTCTTGGGAGAACTACATTTGGTCTAAAGTTCACGTTGGAAAATGCATCCATGGAACTATGTAGGCAACGTCCACTTGTTTTATACATCTGGAGTCAACTCAGCCAAACCCTTATTTTTATTCTCTTCCCCCATTTCTTACGTCATTGTTCTTCTTTAATTAGGTAACAATTATCATTTCATTTTTCTTTGTTATGATGTGGTAGAAAGTAATGCCTCTACTGCACATGCATGAACATTTGTCTTTAAATTGCACTAACTTGGTTTTTATTTGTGTCTATTTATTTGAGTTTTCTTGGTGTTTTGTTGTGTTTTCTTGGTGTTTTGTTGTGCTTTAGCACCTCTCCTTTTATTTCTTCTCATTTTTCTTACCTCTTGTTTGATTCTTGGTCTTGTGTTTCCTTGATTGTTTTTTGCTTATCTATTTTGTGTTTCAGAACATCTTGATGATTCACATGGATCTTGATTATTTATATCTTGATCCTATATTATTACATTATTCTTGGACCTTTTTTTTATTTGATTATTTTTGGTGTCTTATTTTTTCTATTTATTTTTTATTTTTTGTGTTCAAGAATGCTTTGATGGTCCACATAGATCTTGATTATTCATATCTTGGTCTCATGTCATTAAGATGTTCTCACTTTTTATTTTCTAAACATTTTTGTTCCTACTTAAGATCATATCTTGATTTCAAGTTAGTTTCATTTATGTTTATATCTTTCTTTATCTTTTCTTTTTTGTTTAAATGTAAATCACTGTAACTCTGGTTTTGGTCATTATTTTACCATTATCCTTAGTTATAGGTATTCAAATTTGAACTGACTTAGTGCAATTGGAATCTTATGTCATTATAAGTTATTCATACTTATTATGCCTAATTTCTTTTTATATAGCAAGCACTTTGTGCTCAAGTCTCAAGGTTTTAACATCAACATCAGCTCTGATGAATGATTCTCAAGAACACTTCATAACACCTAGGCTCATGATGTAGAATTAGGCTTCTAGGTAGCATGCATTTTATTACTCAAGTTTATGCTTAGACGTTTATCTCTTTGCATAAATTTGTGAGTCTAATCAATTCTTGGTCATTTTTTATCATTCCTCATTCCATTCTCTCCCACACTTAGGTGAACCACATTAGCCTGAAGTTCATGTTGGGACATGAATCTATGGAACTATGTATGCAGCACTCAATTTTTATTGAGGTTATCTTAGCTATCTCCATTCTTTTTTTCATCTCTCTCATCAATTTATGCATTCTCATATGCATTCTCATATGCTTGGTTTTGTATGGCTTTCTAAGCCATTACACCATCACATGTATGTTTGCGCCCACTCACTTTAGCCTATCTTTTGGGTTATATCCTTGACATTTTTTGCTTGACAATTGCCCATGCTAGGGCACAACATTTGAACAACATCTAAATCAAATTAGCTTTACAGGGGCAAAATCATTATTTATTCTTTACCAGTGATCAAGATTCGCCTTACTAGGGCACAACTATTTTATCATGATCAAATATGCTCTACTAGAGTGCTTCTTATTATATTCTCTTTGGATACCCCATTCTAGTGGTGCTTCCCTTCCTAAGGAACAACATTCTCCATTTTACTCTAATTCTAATCTCTCCACATTAAAGCCCATGATGGCAATATTTTAGTGTGCAACTTTTCTCGAGATTGATCAATGCCATAAGCGTGCATCTTGTACTCTCAAATTAGGTAGATTTATAGTGTATCCCTTACATTTATAAATTGTATCTTTCCCATTCCCCTCATCTCTGGGGCCTATTATACTTCTAATTATATTTTTATCATTAATGGTAATCACGTGTACAAGTATTAACTCATCTATATGTGATCTATTCCATGGGTTAACGTCTCACTTTCTCTCTCTTCTCGAGAGTCCATCCTTTTCTTTCATCCTAGTATGTCCTCTCAAGGGAGCATTTTGGGTTTGTTCCAATTTATTCTTGGCAAATCTTTTCTTTGAAAACATGTTGTTTCACCTAAATGTCTAGCTATACCTTCTCAAACAGGGGTAAAATGTAGACATCCAATTCCTAACACCATTTGTGTTAAAATTCTCAATCTTACTTGAATTGCACTAAAATGTACATTTTAGGTCAAAATCCATTAAATGCCCTAAATAGTTTGAACTTGTCACTTATAATTGCCAGTTTAGATCAAAGTATCCCTAAATAGGGCAATGCATTTTATGGGCCCGCTAACTTTGATCAATCATTTTGAGTCAAAATGACCATTTTGTCATTTAGTGCTCTGCATCACTATTATTCTAATTCATTGGTACACATCATGTACCTTTGTTATTTGGTGTTGGAAACATCCTAAATGGGAATTCGGCTCCAATGCATCTAACATTGCCTTCTAATTCCTCTCAGTCAAATTACAACCCAATAATATGACTTTTTGACCATTTTGATAATTGAGGGCTAATTTTTAAATAATTTCACAAATGTTGATTAACCTTGTTTAAGGCTAATTAATCGAAATCAAGAGCTTAAGTGGATTTTTTATGAGATTTGTTGAATATTTCTTTTTGAAAATTGATTCTTATTCATTGAATCATCAGGTGACATCATTTCTTGGGAAGACATCCCTATGCCATAAATGCCACAAATATCAAGATTATGGGTCAGCATGCCTAGTTAATACCTCCAATGCCTCTTTGATACTTATTTATTTTGAATATATCTATGGAGTTAATTCTAAATATTAGGATTATCTATGGCCACACATCTCAATCTTGAAATGGATGGTCATGGTTGATCATGACCAATCTCAAAAATCTATAAATAGAAAGCCTCACAACATGAATTTGAACCTATTTTGGTACAAGGTTATTATGCTCAAATATCTTCAAACCTTGAATATTACAAAGTTATAATGCTAAATTGTTTCCACGAAGCTTCATTGATAGGCTAGTTTAGTGATTTAAAACCAAGAGCCTAGGTTTTATGGAGTGTTTTTGAGGCATTGAAGGAGCTTACCACTATTGTTGACAAAGACAATGATGCTTGATCAAGAGAGAACATATTTTTGAGCCACATGGGTATGGTGAATCCATTTGGGAAGGTGATATGTTATTGCTTTCTTTCATTTATTTATTGTTATCCTTTGTAATTCTCATAGAAATAGATAGGCTTGGTTAGTTAGTTATTTATGCATGACTCATTTTTTATAGACTAATGCTTGAGTAACTTTCTTTGTAATCATCTCTATAGATTCTAATTGATCACTCTAGCTGATAAGGGCTCCAAGATTCCTTATGCTCATGGGCCAAGGCCTTTCCCTATACATTCAAGATGATCAATTATCTGGTTAGGGATAAGATGTCAATTCTAAAATTAATCAGCTAGGCTTTCATAATATAACTAATCTCCCTCGGTAAAATCCTCTTGATCTTTCTTTGGGGAGATTGTAGGTACAAAAACTATAGGTGGCTTTGGTTATTTCTTCTTTGGTTGCCAAATCTATTTGGGTCTATTATGAGTCTTGGATGGTGTAGGCTTTCCAAATGACTTAGGGGATTCAGGTATTTTTACAATATGGAGGATCTCCTCAAGATGGTATGTGAAAATACCCATATCTTTAATAAGAACCTATTTTGCAAGAGCTACAAGAAATGGATTGACTGAAGTGGAAGCTAGATCATCAGGGTCGATATAAGTAAATAGAGATGGATAGGAAATGATGGCTTTATTCTTCTTCACAATGAACTTAGAACCTAGGTATTAGTTATAATTATGAAAGTCAGCTTCAAGATGTTTGCAATATTGATATCGTTGTTGATCAATAAGAATAGTAACCTCAATCCCATCATGGGAAAACTTAAGGCACTGGTGAAGAGTAAATGGGACTACCTTTACTTCATGGATCTAGGGATGACAAAGAAGTATGTTATAAGGAAGTTAAATATCCACAATATGGAATAATGTGTGATGAAAAATAGACCCATGACTGACAACCAAATTATACTTGAAGACTCCCTCTCAGCAATTTCGTTAGCCTTGATTGTAATAGTTTCTATTTGAATGTCTTTATCCATGTAGCCCAATCATTATACCAACTTGAGAGATATGATGTTCATTTCTAAACCATTATCTATAAGAACCCACTTGATCTTATGATCGGCAATGATTATGTCAATGTATAGTGGGTTATTATGGTTTGGGCCAAGAGTGGACTTGTCTTTTTGATCAAATGTGATTTGCCAAAATGAAGACAAATGCCCAATTAGGTTCTAGAACTAACCAGGGTTAATATAATTAGGCACAATAGATTCTTTCAAAAGGTTATTCATAATAATTCTATCAACATCAAATGTCTGCAAGAGTTCTAATATGGAAATTTATGTAGGTGTTTTGTTTAATTGGTCTGCTAAACTTTAAGGCTTCTCGATTATGGATTGATCTAGTTTAGTCTTTGTTGGCATAGTATCAGCTTTAGAATTATTAGTATAATGTTCTCATTGGGTTTCATGGAAGAAGTGGGTGAAGGGCCCTGGATGGTAACTCATGGGTGTCTAGTTGTGACTACACAACTTAGAGGTGGCAAAGAGTCATTATAATTAGAAGAGGAAGCCATAGGGACTTAAATGATGACTCACAGGTGTCTAACTATATTGCTATAGTTTTGAGTTGATGAGGAACCTTTATAATTAGAATTAGGGTACTAAAGTTTAGAACTATTAACCCATACAAATAGAGTCACAACATGATTCTAAAAACTTGATGTGATATTACTAGGGGGAGAGGGTATTGACCCTATAATGATGGGTCTCATGTTGCAAGGAACAAGAGGTTGTCCACGTGGTTTTATAATAATAGTGATAACATTGGTAGTAAAAATGTTCCGCATAGTATTGTTATATTCATAAGGCATGTTGTTATAAGCCACAATGTTAGTATGGGCATTATGATCACTATTATGCTCATTATGATTCTAACCCTAATTTTGGTTTTGATTCTGCCTCTATTCTTGATTCTGACCTTGGTTTTGATTATTTCTTGGTGGTGGTGGATTATGTCGAGAAAAGGGGTCTTTGTAGATTCTCATATCATGACTTATGTCCTAATTAGGGGCCAACTTAATTTCCAGTTCACCACTTTTAATATAGTCTTCAATAATGTGTTGTAATTGGGCATAATGATATGCACAATGACCAACAACACAATGGAAGTTACACCATTTATTTTCTTTGTACCAATTTGGTTTTGGTAATGGCCTTGATAATGACCATATAATCAAATTATCCACAATGAGATTTTGTAACACTATTTCAACTGACTATCCTAACTTGTTAAAGACCCTAAAATTGTTATGAAATGTCCTTTGTAGAGGTTGTCTTTACAAAGTAGGTGGTGGATTTGGGGGAGTTATTTATACACTTGGGAGAGATGTAGCCTACACTATTTGTACATTCCTTGTTATAATCACCCAATTTCCAACCATGTTTTTATTTTGTGTTAAAGCCCTTAGGCTTGTATTGTGTAACTATTTAAACCAGTTATTGGGTTTGATTAGATGTCTGACTTTGCACAAAAATCTTGACAAGGCCTTTAGCAATAATAGCCTTCTCAATCTGCACTTCTTTGTCAATAATTTATTCAAATTAGTTAGCACAAGCTAATCATATATTATGCATGAATTCAAGATGAAATTTTTGTGCAAATATATTCGCCAATTATTTTTTTGGCAAGTTATGTTGAAAGTGGCCTACCAATGCTCTCCACCTTTGTAGATATGTAGCAAAACTTTCACCATCATGTTGTTTTGCTTTGCACAAGTCAAAAATGATCAATTCATGTTCTATATTATATAAGAAATGGTTAATGAACTATTTTGATAAGTCATTCTAATCTACAACTAATCCCTTGGGAGTTTAAGTAGCTATTCTAAAGCCTATCCCGCTAGACTTCACAAAAATAATCAAAGTAAGCACTCATTACTATAAGTAGCCTCTTGCCATAAGACAAAGAGTGCCTTTATGTGCTCACGTGGATCTCCCTTTCCTTTGTATTTGTCAAATTTGGGTGCCTCAAAATGAGGTGGAAAGGGGTTTTGAAGAATAGATAAATCAAATGGATATGGGCATATCTCATCAAATTTGTACTTTTTAACTCTATTATTTGTCTCTAATATCTGAACAATTTCCTTCATATAATTCCTCTCTTACATGTTTGGTGCATTTGTGTATTGGATAAGATTTTATTGGGGTGGAATGTGGCCCTGATTTTGTTGTTGTTGGGGTGGAATGTGCTCCTAGTTTTGTGTGTATCTATATGGAATGTATACCTTTTGATCCATGCTTTGATTCTAATTCATTCCTTGAGTCGATAAAATAGGGTATTAATTCTTAGATTGTAAAACATTCCTAAAATTTAGCTATTTAGTACCTTGTTGATTTAGGATAGTTTTATGTTTGTTTACCAATCTTTGCATTGGTTGGAACGAACTAGCCAAATTGTCTTGAAGGATTTATTCAATTAAAACTAAATGTTTGGGTCTCTTATTTTTTAGAGTAATAAGAGGTTCCTAATGATTAAATAATGTATGCTCTATGTCAAATCATTTTATAAGATCTCTTGTGACTTTAACTATTCATTTATCTTGATTTACTATGGTTATGTTTTCATCAAATGTTTGTTGCATACCTTCAACCACATTTCCCTATTCTTTCAAAGCATCATTGTGAATTGAAGTAGTAACTAATGAGTCAGTTATGTATATGACAAGTTGATCTGCATATTGTTGACTTATTTTCTTAATCTTGGCTAGAAGATCCATATTTGTGGGTTTTGACTCTGTCTGTATTTCTTTTCCTTTGTTAGAAGAAGACAGTATGTCTAGTTGTGTAAAATCTTGTTCTTGTCATCATTGTTCTCCTTCTCTTACTAAGGTATGCAATTGTTCTATAGAAAATTTTGAAGGTAGTTTAGCCCCCAATTCTATCAACCTAAGAAGTACTTTGTCTTGATCTCCTTGTGATTGATATTCATTGTAATCATATTCAGATCCTATTATTGTAGGGATGTTATAAAACGTAATGGGGTTATCTTGATCATTATAAAATTGATCATAATCATAGCTAAGGCCATAAGAGGCCTCACTACGAGTGAACCTTTGATTCATGTTTAAGAAGATTTGTTCTCTACGCTTGACTAGATTTGGATTAATGTTTTTTTAAACATTCAAACAAAGTATGCTTTGGCTCTCTTCAAATAAATAACTAAGGTACCAAAGAGACTATAAAGGAGGGTGGATTGGAACCATACCGAATTAGAATATTTGGTTCACAAATTTATTCATCTTTTGGTAAATCTAAAATCATTTATATTGGAAAAGGGAAAGGTAACTCAAAGACCTAAGGTGAAAAATAGTACATCAAAGCTTAGATCTTTGTGATACACCTATACTATAAAAGTTAGTTCCAGCTTTGATGAGTTGACCATAGAAAATTAGAGGAAAGATCTTTAGATTACTAAGACGATAAAATGAACTAAGCAACTCAAGATGTAAAAACATGCACAAATCACTAAGTACAAAGATAGAGCCAAATAGGAGGCACAACATCATCGCATGGTTCTAGTAGGATAAAATATGTTCTTGGACTCAAAGCATGAGTGATACATAAGATGACTTGAGTCTACCAAGATGATAATTTGATTTTGAGTCTAATAAATGGCCCTCAATCCAAATGAAAAATTGAACTGAAGTTAGAACAAGTTTGAAGTGCAAATGGTGGACCCAATTTAACACACCAACCATTAAAACTCAGAAAGGTTCTATTTCAAATGTGAATTATAAATAAGAGACTTTAAAAAAATTGGGTAAAGGGTCTATACTCAATTGGGCATCATGATTGTGCCAAAGCAGATGACATGACACAAAAGCTTTTGATAATAATTTGAACAAGGAAAAGATAAAATTACCAATTGGACAGCATAACACCTCCCTTCCTCAAAAACATTGAGGACAATGTGCTTTGGTCAAGTTCATTGAGTTAACAAGTAGTTTTAAACACAAATCAAGACCAAGTAAGCTAATGACAAAAAAATAATCATCTTAAGCCTAACTGACAAGATATGAAAAAGTGGGGTCAACTAAAACTAGCAAGTTTTCCAACATTTTTTGGATGATCAATTACACAATGACTTTCACTTCATGATGAAAAACAAAGCACATAATTAGGTGTCCACAACACTTGGCTTATTGTAAAAATGTCTTGCCTTTTTTTCAACCACTATAGCCTATTGATTTCTTAGTGTAGTGTGATGTCCAAAGTGCAGATACGTCTCATGTGCAACTTCATCACTAGAAGGTGGTTTTATTGCTTAAACCTTTGATCCTAGTGGGAGTGGATGAAGTTAGAGCTAGGAGGTGAAACCTTGGGTTAAATCTTCCCTATAAAACTTGCGGAAGGTAATGAATTCCCCCTCACAAGCCAAGGTTGCATAAAAATAAATGACTAATAAAAAAACTTTAGGGTCATTTTTAAGATCACCCAAACTATTGTGAGTTTTTGGGGAGTGATTTATATGACATTCTTTATATGCCTTAGACTAGACGTGTGTAATAAGGATAGGCACTTTTAGTTCCAAGGGTTCCCTAAAGGGGACAATTCGAAGAGCATACACACTACATCCCTCTCTTTGCCAAACAAAAACTAGTTCAAACAACTATTGAATGCAAAAACTTGGAAAGATGAGTTCATTTTTAAGCACCAATATGAAAGATTGAGTGGTATTCTTTTGACCCCTTGGTCTTAAGTTGTAACTTTTAAAGTCTAACTATTAAGCATTCATCTTAAGCACATAAATGTTTCATTAAGTACTAAAACAAAGTTCCTAATTTATTTTAAAAGCATGCAAAAGATGGTCTAAAACATGTTTTGTCAAATTTTCAAGCTTGATCCTGCAATAAAAATGTTAGAGTATCATTTAGCTTTGAAGCTAATTTGAAAATGGAAGGAGAAACTTTGAAATTTGAGGTCTCTATGACAAAATCAAAATTACCCAGTCAATATAACTATTTCTTGTAAAATTGCCATTGTTATATAGAAAAACATAGAAAAATGTAATATCATTGTTTCAAACAAAATCATTGGACCAGATGATGATATCACTATTTTGGGTGATAAAATATCAATGTTTCTAGAAAGAAAACATAAAAAATACCAAATCTCCATTTGGATGATTAAATCATTATTATGCAAAAACGTTGCTCAAAAGAGTGATATCATTGTCCAAAAGAATGATATCATTGTCCATAAGGATGATATCACTAGTCTAGATGACAATATCACTGTTCAAGTCCACAAAATTGTTGTCTAGTGAGTAGCGATTTCATTTACACAAAATTGTAACTATGTAACAACAATATCGTTCTAGAGATCAAAACTAAGGTTTTTAGAAACAAAAACATGATTATCAAAAAAAACAAAATTTTAAGTTAAATTTTCACTCTTTTGGGCCTTGAACTCCAAGATCCTCCATGGAAAAGATTAGTGAGTTGCTTGTTTAGGTTTTGTGAGTAGATTTGTGGGTTGCAGTCCAACCAGACATGCTAAGATGTAGAGATGATTATTTAACATGATTAGTCAAGCATTAATATAATAAATTAAAAAAAATACATAAAAATGAAGTAAATTAAGGCTATCTATTCATGTGGGAATTACAAAAAATATCATATAATAAATGAAAGAAATCAACATCATATTACCTTCCTAAATGGATTCACCATACCAATGGCATGTTCTCCCTTGATCAAGAGCTCTTATCTTCAACAACAATGGTGGCCAACTCCTCCAATGTCTTAAGAACTCTTTGTAAAACCTAGGCTCATGATTTGGAATCACTAAGCTAGCCTATTAATGAAGATTGAAACTAAAGTCAATGGTCAAATGCAGAGAATTGTAGAGACAATTAAACATAATAAATTTGCACAAATAAAGCTTTAAAATGATGCCCATGGCCTCTCTATTTATAAATTTTTGAGATTGATTAGAATCAACCTAAACTATCCATTTCAATATTGAGATGTGTGGTTAAGGATTAATTAATTAAAAATCATAAATAGGCTCATCAATATTTAGGATAGATGATCATTTAAGAGGCATGGAGGGTCTTAATGAGGCATGGGAGACCCATAATCTTGAAATTTCATGCATTTATGGGCTTATAGATGCCACTCCATATGATGATGTCATTAGGTGATGTAGTTAACAGAAATCAATTTTTAAAAAGAAATATTCAACAACTCTCATGGAAAATCCACTTAGGGCCCTAATTTGGATTAATTAGCTTTAAGAATGATTAGTCATTTTGGTGCAAACCTTGGCTCTTTAGTGCACAAATTAATCAAATTGATTAGAATGTCTTGTTATTGGCTTGAAATTGAAATAGATTGGAATTAGGATGCAATGTTCGATGCATTGGATCCGTTATCCCATTTAGGATGTTGTCAACACCAAATAACAAAGGCACATGTCTCGTGTAAGAGATTTGATAGAAAAGAGCAATCCAAAGCACCTAGATGCAATATTGACATTTTGACTTGAAATGATCTGATCAAAGTTAGCTACTTCATAAATTATATTTTCTTATTTAGGGATACTTTGACCTAAATTAGCACTTGTAAATGACAAATTCAAACTATTTAAGATATTCTTATGGATTTTGACTTAAATTGTGCATTTAAGTGCAATTCGAGTAAGATTTCCAATTTCAACATAAATGGTGTTAGAAATTAGATGTCTACACATGCCATTTCCATAATGGTTCAGTTTTTTCTCTTTGCCAGACCATTTTGTTGAGGTGTGTAGTTGGCTGTAAATTGTTTGTGTATGCCATGTGATCCACAAAATTTTAAAAAATCATTAGAAATATATTCACCACCACTATATGTCCTCAAAATCTTGATGTAGTAGCCACTTTGCTTCTCCACAAGTGTCTTGAATTACTGAAAAAATTTGCATGAGACTTATGTTTTAAGAAGTAAACCCAAGTTTTCCTTGTAAAGTCATCAATAAAAGTAAGGAAATAAGTGCATCCTCCTATAGAAGGTGTTTGGATTTACCCACAAATATCTAAATGAACAATCTTAAGTGGTGTTCTTGTTCCTATTGATTCACCAATTGGGAAAAACTCTCTATGTTGTTTACCCATGATACAACCTTCACAAACTCTTTCTAGTTTTTCAATTAATGACAAACCTTTCACCTTGTTCTTCATATGTAGTAACTTCAACCCTCCAAAGTTCAAATGCCCAAATCTTAAATGCCATAACCAATATTCATTCTTTACAACTAATTGAAATGTTATTTGAATTTTTCGACCACTACCTTTTGCCTTTTTGCAACTGAATTGGCTTGTTTTAGAATCTGCAAAATTTATTTCAAATCTTAATTTTATATTTTTTACCTTAAAGGTAGCTCCAAAATATACATTATTTGTCATATGAATATCTTGGGCTATTTTTTCCATCATATCAGCCTTATCCTCAAGGGAAACATCTAGTTACTAATCATTTGCACTTTGGCAATCAGTTGTTTGCTTGGAAACTTGTTCAAAATTATGCACTCATTGTTCTCCATGTAGACTCTATGCTTTTTTTTTTTTACCAACTGACCAATACTCATTAAGTTATGGTTTAGACTAGCAACATAATACACATCCTTCATAACTTTCTATTCCCCCTTTTTGGTTAGAATATTTACTATACCTTTACCCAAAACAATGACCTTGTTGTTGTTACCATGTTTGACATCAGTTCTTCAACAATTCTAGTGCATGTAATAAACATAGTGCTTGTGGGAGTGTTAGTTGACTATTTTTTACCGTGCTTGTACTAGTCATACTATTTTTTATTACATTTTGAGCACAATGCCCAAACTTCTTACAGTAATGACATTGAATATGTGATTTGTCAAACCTTAGGCCACTTGGGTGATTAAAATTCTGATTTTGACCTCTACCACCAATAGGGGAACTTCTCCCTCTATCTCTAGTACTAAATTTATGCCATCCTCTTCCATGGCTTATAGATGACTGAGATGAAAATGCATTTTTCAATGAGATGTTTGACCTATTCAGTCTATATTCATGACTGATGAGAAAGGCATGAAGCTCATCAAGAGCAAACTGACTCAAGTCTTTAGTTTCTTCCAAAGCCACAACTAGAGGGTCAAATTTAGAAGGGAGACTTCTAAGCACCTTTTCAACAATCTTTCTATCATGTATGGCCTCTCTATGAGATTTGATTTGATTAATCAGACCAGCAACATGTGGAAGTGATCAAAAACTCAGAAGTTTTGGTTGATAAATATCACAATAACATAGAAATAACACAGTAACAATGAATTCTCTGAGAAGAGATGTAGTATTACTCAAAATCGCAATACAAATATATACTTATCTCTGGGAAGAGATGTCTGTCTTCACATTTCGGGTTACCTCTTCTTTTATACACAATTTGAAAGCATGTGAAGGATGTGGAAGGTCACCAATCTCGAGGGAGATGAAGTGGTACGACTTCCAATATTTAAAACAATACATAATTCGAGGAATTACTATTTTTAGAAACTTACTATTTTTAGACAGCACTATTAAAATTGAAATTTGAGGCACTTCCGTTGGGTTTTCAGGGGTCAAACTTCATTGAGCAAAGCTCTATGCCATTTCACAACGTTCCCCTCGTTCTTAGCTTTCCAACGGTTCAAACGGTGAGTCAATTGGAGCTACGGTGCAAAAGTTATGGCTCTCGGAAGTTCCGTCATCAATTGGGGTGGAACTGTCACCCGAATTGTCGCCTAAATTGATGCCTGGATCAAGGAAAGATTCTACCGAATCTGAGTCTCTCACTGATAAATTTTTAAAATCTCTTCTAAGGTGCTGTAATTTAGCAGTCTTTACCTTGTCCATACCTTGGTGAGCAATTTGTAGTGTATTCCATGCCTCCTTGACTTGCTTTGCTATTGCTACTCTTGGGAGTATGCTCTCATGCATTGCTTGATGGATGTAGAATAAAGCTTTCCCATCGTTCTTCATCTATTCTTTCAAAGCATCTTTCTCAACTTGCCTAAGGGCATTATATGCTCCCTGGTCCGCTAGTTCCACATAATTGTTTTCAACTATCTCCCATATATCTTGAAACTGAAACAATGCTTTCATAGTTAAAAACCAATACTCATAATTTTTTCCTATGAAAATAAGGGTATGCAAACTGGATAAGGACGAACTAGACGTGGAGGCCATTAATCGCTTTCAAAGGAACTCAAAAAAAATAAAAGGGCAGAAGTTCCTTTGACTCTGATACCAGATGAAGAGTTCTAAGAGGAGGGTAGGAAAGACAACAATAAATCCAATGCTGAAAATAGAGGATTCAAATGACACAAACTAAAAAGAGTAGAAAAACAAAATTCCAAAAAAAATTAGAGCAAGAGAAAGGAACAACTACAACGGTTTATGAAACCAAATCTGCATAAAAACTAGCTTTAGCTATATGCTTATATTCATTAATATATGCCAGCAGCGACAACTGCACAGAGAAACTAGACAGCAGCTATAGCTGCACATAAAATTGTATTTTTTAACTAAATGATGCTCTGATCTGGAATATTGCGCACATTTTGGTATATGTTCCAGACTATTCTCCCTCTTCCTAATGTTGTACACACACACAATAAAAATTAATCCTCTATCATCTTCACTTGGCTGCGCTGGGCTCTAGACAGAAGATAATAACTAGGAACTACAGCTCACACATGTTACAACTAACATCAGCGAATAACATATTTAATGCAAATCTTCGTGGACGGCGATACAAATCAAGAAAAGGCAAACGAAATATATGGACAATAAATGCCTAGATGTCAATAATTAATGTTTTCCAATAATTGGTTGTACTTAAGCACAATAGGGAGTTCATAAGCTAGACCATCCACTATATTTTTCAAGGAAATTGTTAAGGCTGAAAAAGAAATTATTCTACACATAAGAAGAAGCATTGGGAATGGTGCATTCAATCTATAAATTCCGAATTGTCTCTTAAAAAATCTATTTACAATCTTCGTGGATCACCACGAAATTCATATTTAATTTATAAACTAGTCATCCATGGAATAATTTCATGATGGCTATATCTACTTTAAAAAAATTAAATTTTCTCGATGGTACAAAAATGAAAAAGTCGGGTTATTGCAAATCATCTATCATAAATACAAAATGTTGAACCACTGGATGGATTCAATGACAACTGTATAGATTCCTAGATATTTCACACAATTATTTTTCCAAAACAATATAAGATCGGTGAATACTATCAACCAAGAGTTCTTATGTAGAAGAAAGAAGATAATTCTAATGTCTACATTTTTTCAGTTGATTCATGGATTGTCTCATGAGGGAAGATGCTTGTAATAGTTTTCAATTTTCACTTGTACCTTTGTTGCATAACTAAAAACTATTTTACATACACTCCTCACCAAAATGCTTGTAATTTTGGCATTATAGAACCCTGATCGCTCACAGAATCTATATAGCCTGTTTGGAAACTGTGATTGAATCATAACGAGGTAGTATAGCTAAAGTGATAATAGAAACCCTATCTGATTTGTATGTTTTATTCAGCAATGCTCTTAGTGAACTAGGTTTGTAGTGAAATGTAGTTGTACTTCACGATTTTAGATTGTGGGTGAAGTAGTCATAGGAAATTAATCAGTTCTCATATAAGATTGAAATCCTTGGGTGCATGATGAAAGTTCTTCATTCGTACATCCAGTTCAGTTGTTGCTGTTGTTTGAACTATTCCCATATTTTATTACAATCTTAAACCTTTTTTCCCATAAAAAACAGTGCTTTCGCGATCACTAATTTTAACCAATGCATCCTCCATGGTCTAAACCTACCCCGTTTGAACTGACATCTCCTTATAAAACACCCTTATGGGTTATAGCTACTCTATTACATAGTATGCCCAGAATACTTTCTTGAGTAAAGCTATCACCTTGGGAGATGGTAATAATGTATCTTTGTAATGTATTTTTAAATGAATTTGACTGTGTATGTATGTAACCAGAGTAATTAGGTCTGGCCAAACCTCAAGGAACTTTTCTGAACCTCAAATTTTTGGAAGAGACCTAAGCCTACCAGACTGAATCTGCAAATGTCAGGTCAACACATTGCCCATGATATCAGCTATCTTTTTTATCATGTAGATATTTTTTTCAAGCCTCTATGTTTTCAAAACCATGACGAACATATGCATTGGATCAGATTTAGTATTAGTTGTATCAACGATCATGAACTATCCCAAGAATGAGGCATGGATATGATTGGTAGGTCCTCCATCAAATTTTCTCCTTTTGAGAGCATATATGAGGCACGTGGATAGTTTGACAGAATACCCCAAGAGATGTGAGAGGCGTACGAACTGTTTGACAACTATTTTCTAAAGATGAGAGTGGTTGTGTGTTAAACCTTTGGCCATTGGAAGGCGCAGTGATTTGTTCTACTTCTTTTTAAAGGTGGGGATTGTAATGGACAATAAGGCAATCATGTCTCAGGGAGGCTATGACTTCAGATTTGGTAAGACACATTTCTTATTGCAGTAGCTTTATTTTGATTGAAGTTTGTGACGAAAAATAATTCCTGCAATCCTATATCTCCATGTATGATTTAGGGTTTAAAATCAATTACTGTATCTTTGTTTACATTTTGAAATCAAGAGAAAAAAAAATGGAACCCAATAAATTTTTTGGTGGTTTAATCTCTGTAGGAACAGATTAAAAAGATTCAGTATATACAATGAAATAATTGGTGGTTTTGTATAATGGTTGTAGTTTTTCATGTTTGAATATGGCTGAGATAGATAAAAATTGTTTAGGATGAAGTAATAGGTGATTTTATACCATGGTTATAAATTTTCATGAATGTCCATGGATGTTACAGTGACCACCTTGACTGCATTCCATTTATTAGTGACTGCCACAGTGGGATTCATATCCAATGCAACTGAGTATTCAACGTCAATGCGTGTGCCATTGTGGGATCTTATTTGGTTCTCTTTTGTTGCAAAAATTCCATTGTGGAATGAACTTGAGCCTCATTTTGAATTCTATTGGTTTCTACCAGGTTGGATTTTTATTTTCTTCTTCTCTTACACCCTATCAAATTTCGATGAATTTCTATCTTTTGTTGTTTTATTGAAAATCTTTATGTGCCCCATTTTTTTTATATGTGCAGATTTCAAAATCGAGCATGACTAATATGGTTGATATCATGGAGTGGATTATTCATAACAAGCATTACACCAAGGAAGTCAAGGCTACACTGGGGATGGTAAAGCTAGGTGTGGGTGTTTGTATGGTTAGCGATGTGAAAGTTAAAGGGTTCATATGTGCTGCAATTGCTATGTTTTGCTCTTCGTTGCATTAGATTATACATTTTATTTAGCATTTTAGTATTACAATTGCCTATTTTGAATGAATATTTAATATGTCAAATAAGGAATATAACATATATAATGCCCTGGATCAACACATGGGAATACATGTTTCGAATGGGATCATACTCCTAGTGTGAGAAGAATATACAATGACGTTTTCCTAACATCCATCCTCAAGGCACAACTCACTATAGAATGGTGTTTTATTATTCTTTGGGGAAATTAGGGGTTTAATTTCTAATTAATAAAGGCGTTGAGCAATGTAAATCAGCAAATAAAAGTGCAAGAATTAACCTATTGATTTGTGTAAATAGATTGTACTTTTGCCTTTTAAAAATATAGTAGGACATGAGAGAGATTAGAACTTAGCTTATTTTAGCTGATTTGGATTAAGAGAATCTCTGATACTGGAGGAGCAAGACTGAGATATAGTCAGAAACAAATTACTAGACTTCATTTCTAGGTTGGATAGTTGTGTCAAAAATAGGGCACCCTATTGTTTGGTGCTGTAGTCCTATTCCGACGCTATTGACTTGAGGCTAAAAGATTTTTGGGTTCTGTTCAGAATACTTATGTTACCTTGTCATTGAAATTTTAGTGTCTAGGATCTCGTGGAGCTAACGGTGTCTTTGATTTAATCTTCAAAACCCTTAGGAGCTCCTAGTGCTTGAACTTGAATGCAAACTTGGGAAAGAGAGAGAAGGGGTTAGTGTGTAAAGGATATGATGGATGCACTTCACACCCATGTGTGGACACTCTGCCTATATACCAATACTCCGAAAAGGGATCAAGTTAATGTAGTTCTCCCATTGAAGTGTTTGGTATAATTTGTGTAGGATCAATGTAACTAGAATGTGAAATTAGATGTGCTTCAGCTAACTATGGGTTGATGCAATAACTTGAGTAAGCTTTGAATAATATTGGAAGGCTATATGCAAAGAATGGGAAGGAGTTCTTGAATGTACTTGCTTCTATTCTTGTGTTTTTCTTGTAAATAAGTGCCAAGCCTTCTAAATAGACTTTTAATGGCCTTTTATAGGGGAATCAATGATCATGGGTTAAATGAATTCATGTTAGATTGATAAGGAAAATGATAACGATCCGAAATAATATGACCATTGAAGGCGAAAATGAGCTTGGATAATAGCACCAAAAATAGGATAACTTGAATTTCAGCCCTCCTATCCTATTTGGGCACTGTTGTCTTTAGGGGATGAGACCTAGGGGATGGTTCTAGGCATGAAAGGGCTACCCAGGGCTAAAAGGACTAAGTTTGAAAAGCTACAGATGATTGAGAATTGGTGAAAGAAGTAGCCTAGAACGGTTGTGTGAGCCAACAAGAGGAGTTATGGATTAGGTGTCTTAGCCTTACTAAAGTTATACAATTTCATATTTTACATGACTACATTTACCTCCCCTTTATTCTAGTGATGCAGCAAATTGAAATACTAGGATAAAGGAAAATAAGAAACATAGTTGAACTTACCTATAAGGGTAAAGCTCATGAAGTTATGTAATGTTGGATGTACATAGAGAGAATACATTGAGAATTATGAATCTACAATGAAAACATAAATTAGATTAGTTCTTACTAGATATGCTATATCTAAAATAAGAATGTATAAGCGCTGAGTAAGAAAAAGAGAAAATAATGAATACACTTCATCGGGTACATGTACCAATACAACCCTGTTATGATTTTAGAATGTGTTGAATGATGTTGAGTGAATGTTTAATCAAGAGTAATATCATGAATGGTGCTGATTATTTAATTCCTTGAAAAGTGATTCAACAATGCATACGCTAAACCTTTGGCTCCATCATCACCAACTATGTGTAGATAACAAATCATGTATGTATTGATCATTGTCTATACTATGTGTCTAATCCATCAGAATAGGTGGCTCAAGAATACAAAGACTAACCCTTTGGTTTCATCATTTATGTGTGAAGTGAAACTATAAAGTAATAAGGATATAGAATAGATGTCGTATGAGATTGCTCATGGATCCCATGGTCATGCTAGAAATCTGACAATGTGGTGTGGATAACCTAAAAAGATGATGGAAACTAGGCCACTCTTAGCCATTTTGAAAGATGGAGGTAGGGCTTCTATGAAAGCCTCTCCAAAACTAGTGCAAAATGTTGATGTGAAAGCCAACTTAGGTACTCAAAAATCTAAACTTGTATGAACGTTAAACTCAAATATGATGCCAACCACCTGTAGATGGAATAAGACACTTAACTATTGAGAATACATGGGTATAAAATGAACTCAGAAAGAAAAGAAGATCAATGTGCTGTGCACATTGCCCCCAATCACTGATGTCTAGAACATGGATTTTGATCTAGAACTTATGCCAACTATCTAATCTAAATTGAAATTAAGAACCATCATGTCATGCATGATAACCCAATTTATCTAAAAAAATATACTAAAACTATTGAATCTCAAAAACTATCCTTAAACTGAACTTTTTTCTTATTTTTGGAAACTCTGAGTGTTTTTATACCTAGACAGGAGTACCAAAATGTGGACACCCCTATTTTTGACATTGTATTCCTACTTTGGTGTTGTTATTTAGAGCCAAATCTGACGACTATTCCAGATTCACTATTTTTTAATTGGTTTATTCTTCCTAGTCTAATGTCTCAATTCTAAACTAAGTGATCTGAATACTGATGTTTTGACTATTAGGACGTTTAATCTCTATGACAAATCCCTATTTAATGCCCCCTCTTCTGAGGGTGGGAATGATGAACCTACAATGACTGCCCTTAGAGGAAAAGAGTCATGCAAGTATGCTAAGCTATATAGATGCAAGATATAACATTGAATATTTGACAAGATATTTTAAGATATAACAATATTTGAATTGATAAATTATTAGATCAACAGGGATATGCCTAGATAGATATAATAATGTAAGAGCGTGTGCATGATACTAAACTGGACTGGTAATGTTAGATATTAGTTGTTATTATGGAAGGATGGAGCATGACGTCCATCATGGCATCTAATAAAAAAGGATAGATTGTGATTGAAATCATGGCATTACATATAATGAAGACCAAACAAGCAAACAAGCATACAAAACAAGAAACAAGAAGCATAAAAGGGTGGCCAAGGGCCAATACAAATAAGGGACATGGACACATGTCACTCAAACTGAAAGACCAGCATGGAAGGCATGTTTAAATACTACATACACATACAAGTGGAAGAATCAAATTTGGCACAAGGACCACAAGCATATGAAAGAATATAAACAAAGGACATTGGAAAATGTCCTAAGGCACACACATGAAGATGAATAAGAACTAAAAAGTGCAATCACACCAGCGATGCCAAGTAAGGAATGAAAGTAGAAGTAAGAATTGGAAGATACAAACACATATAACTAATCAAATCAAAATGTGAAAGTAGGAAAAACATGTGTGGTACAAGACTAGGTATATGCTAAAAAATACACAAGTGCTAAGTACTATTGAAATGTCGATGTAGTGATTTGTCTAATCTATAGAGTAATGTACATCAGCATGATAACTCATAGCCTATAGGGTATAAATGACATACCCTGATGGTGTAGTCATATAAAATCTGTCCCCAATGGGTGTGTATGTCGATGTATGTCTCAAATGTATAAGTAGGAATGCCCTCTCAATAGGTAGAATAAAGCAATCAAAATAGTTGGATGTCACTGCACACACTCAAATAAGATCAAGTGAAGAATGGTAGTGTAGATAGATTGACATACAATAGTATGAAATAGTAAATGTAAGTCATGTCATGATAGTAGTAATGTAAACATGGATGATGCATATAATCAACAAATGTTTTTGGTATTTTTGTAATTTTTTAATGTTTTTGTAATTTGAAGTGTTATATTATTTTTGTATTTTTGATAATTTTGAACTATGTACAAACAAGGCAAGTGATAATATATACAATCAATGCTAGAAATAAATGATACAAATCGATGAGTCTCAGATGAGACTCTCTATTATGGTGTCCTATATTAAATAATGGGATTGTGCATGATTGTGAGGCACAATGGAGTGTCTAAGATTATGCAGCTAAAATCTATATACGTTGTAATTGCTCTAAAATTTTTGAGGTGAAAACTAAATGTGGGGTCCCCCTATGACTCTGAAAAGTGGATGAAATTGTAGGGCTTTTAAGGATCCATCTAAATGTATGAGAAGATCTATGAATAGGTGTCTATGTATCTATATGAGACCATAATGTAACTACTCTAGGTGTGAACACTGTAGCTAGAAGCTATCTAGAATCTTGAAACTGTGGGAGTGTATGAACCCTCTTTGCTAGTGACGGATGTTGTAACTATGGTTTGATCGGAAGTGGAAGTTGTACTGAAACCAAAGGAGAAGCTAAAATTAGTGGGAGAACTAGAACTAGTAACTGGAGTTTGGTAGATGGATTTGAATGGGCAGTGGTGATTCATAAGGAACTCCATCAATTCTAATAACATGATTAACGTGAATGAACTTCACACATCTGTATACTGTAGAAGGTACCACCCTGATTTTTTAAATCCATGGTCAACCAAGTAATATGTTAAAAACTCATGCGCTGAGAACTATAATGAATGGGGTGGCCACATGTGTAAGACCAACCTATAATGAAAGTACTCTCTCACCCAATGAAATCTGAATATGCCTACTAAAACCACTGATAATTATGTTTGTTGGAGTGATATACTTCTTTGAATAACCAAAATACTGAAGTAGTGTGAAGGTGCACATGTTAAGATTGGAACCATTGTCAATGAGTATACTATGAATAGGCTGATTATGAATATGTACTCCAATAAAAAGTGCAATATACCCTATATTATCCTCCATAATCTCATGATCTAAAAAATATATCAAAGGCCTAGCTAAAACTCTAGACTCATACACACCTATCACACCTCTCAAAGAATGTGCCTCAACTAAAGGTGCCTAGTATGTGACTAGTGGAGGATGCGTATGGTATATATGATGAACCCTTGATGTGTCCTCTTTCTCTTATTTTAATTACTATAGAAATAGATCTGAAAATATTTTTAAAGCTTTATCTTGTGTTGACTTTATCTTTGGAGGCTCAACTGAAGTGCCCAAATCAAGTAGATTATCATCTATCAAGTCTTGTATCTTATGTCAAAAATTGATGCATTTATTTGTGTTGTGGTCTAAGGCCCTGTGAAAATAATAAAATGCATGTTGATCATATACTCATGGAAGAGGCTTTGTTGGATCTACTTCCCGAATGGGAGGGAGAGTGATGAGGTTACATTCCAATAACTACTGTAAAACCCTTGTTGGAGGAAATAGTAAATTGGTAAATGCCCGACGAAGAGGTGTCAATAAAAACACACATTGAGGGGGCTTGAAAGCCACATTAATGTTGGTTGATTTTGATTCTTATTATCATTGATTTTAACCTTGTATGAGACTTTGTTGTTACTCTTATTAGTTATGTATGGGATACTTGAATACTTAAGTTTACCCATTAAAATTAGCTTGAATTCTCTTCCCTTGAGTGTATGACATAATTCAATGAAGGAAGAGAATCTTTTGAATAGAATAGATTCATGCAATGCTGGTAGAAGGATCTATTTGAAGATGACTTGTAGCTCTTGATCAGCGATGGGGCTAGTTAACTTAGCCAAGATTGTCTTGTATCTAAGAACATAATATGTGAGAGGCTCATTTGACCTTTGTTTCTATTCTGCAATCTATATATATGAGACCTTATCACCAATGTTGATACAAAAATGTGTTAGGAACATGTCTGCTAAAGGATTGAATACTGTGACCGACTGATTCAGTAGACTATAAAACCATTGTAAGGCATAATCCTTTAGGCTCTATGGAAAAAGTTTGGTAAGTAGCTAGTCATTGGGTACATAATCCAAACATGTTGCATGAAAAGCTCTCAAATATGTCTCTACATCACCCTTGCTATCATAAAGAGTAAGCTTGGATTGAATAAATCCTTGTGGTAAGGGTGTAAAAATAATGTGACATGTCAATGGTGTATGCAAAAGAGCAAAAGAATCCAAAGTCTGTGTAGGATTAGTGGTACCTTGCTTAATATGTTGCACCTTGAATTGAAGAGATCGTATCTCTTGCACAAGAGCTGTAACATCAAGAGATAGGGATGTACTAGCTACAGTTGGTGGCATATCAAAATATTGGGCTACTATAGGGGGTCGTTAAGACATAGTTGCCCCCGTAATGACATTTGCAACTGGTTGCTCTGAATGATTAAAAAACTCAACTTACTTAGCCTTTTTTATTTCCATAATGGATTGCAAAATGAGTGTATGATCTTTAGGTTGGTTCTTAATTCTTTCTCAAAAATATTTTAAAACCAAATCTTTGTTGAGGACTACATTATCTACAATAGGTGGAAGTGGATTGATAGTCTAATGTGGTGGAGCATGAGCATCTGTATGTACCTCATCATTATTGTTTTATTACTACTCATAATCAAGGTTATCCTCATGGAAATTTATCTAATTTGGATGTATAGAATCTATAACAAGAATCTGATTTGGTTGTTTATCCATGGTATATGGTAAAGTTGAAGGAATCTGAGTGAATTTAGGAGGATTACTACTATGTCCTACACTTCATCTTGAGGGAAGAGATGCAAGGAACTTAGATGACATAAGAAAAACAACTTGGATGATAGTAGCAAAAATTAACCTGATATAATCTAAGCAAGGAACTGGAATATGTATGAAAAAGATATAGAACATTGAAACATGTAAGTTGATATCTCAATAAGAAAAAAGGAGCTGGTACATGCTACTTAGGGATTTTTCAAAAATATTATTTGCAACATACTACAGACTTTTGAATTTGAAATTGATTTTCTAAGTTTGATATGCAACTAAATTCTTAAAAAATTATGCGAAAAGTACAAAAGAATAACTGAGAATGTATTTGATGCAACTAGGGTTTTGAAAGTTTTTTTTCAAAATTAGTGAAATAATTTGAAAACTTTGCTATGAATTTGTATAATTTAGCTTGAAAATTTTAAGCAAAATCTAGAAATATTTCTAAAGTTAGCAATATATTTTTCCTAGTGGTTTGAAAGTGTTTGTATGCAAATAGGACCTACTATGTGCAAACTAGAGTTTGGGTGAATTTATTGAAAATATTTCAATTAATTTATAGTTTTCTAATTTTTAGATTTAGGAAAAATCAAGAAAATATTATAAAAAATAAGATATAATTAGCCCTAGAGTTTCTAGGGTTTTTGTGCAAAAATTTGAAGTAAGTCGGGTTCACCAAATGTTTTGTTATTTTTTTTTTAGAAAATTAGGGGTTTAATTCCTTATTATTAAAGGGGTTGAGCAATATAAATCAATAAATATACAAGAGTTAACCTACTAATTTTTTAAATAGATTATACTTTTACCTTTTCTAAATATAGTAGGAAATGAGAGAGATTAGAACTTAGCTTATTTTAGTTGATCTGGATGGAGACAAGGTCTGATACTGAAAGAGCAGAACTGAGAAATAGTCAGAAACAAATCTTTGGACTTCATTTTTGGGTTGGATAAGAGCACCCAAAATAGGACACCCTAATGTCTGATGTTGTAGTCCTATTTTGGCGCTGTTATTCTGAGATTGAAATCTTTTTGGGTTCTATTCAGAATGCATGTTACCTCATCACTAAAATTTTAGGGTATGGGACCTCACGAGCTCATTGTGTCCCTGATTTAATCATCAAAACCCTTAGGAGTTCTTGGTGCTTAAACTTGAATGCAATCTTGGGAAAGAGAGAGAAGGGTTTAGTGTGTAAAGGATACGCTAAACGCACTTTGCACCCCATGTGTGGGCATGTTGCCTACATACCAATACTTTGAAGAGGGATCAAACTAGTTATCCCATTGAAGTGCTTGGTGCAATTTGTGTATGATTAATACAACTATAATGTGAAATTGGATGTCCTTTAACTGACTATGGGCTAGTGCAATGACTTGAGTAGGTTTTGAATAATATTGGAAGGATGTATGCGAAGAATGGGAAAGAGTGCTTGAATGTACTTTCTTTAATTCTTGTGTTTTTATTGTAAATGAGTGTCACCCCTTATAAATTGACTTTGAATGGCCTTTAATAGGGGAATTAATGATCACAAGCTAAATGAATTCGTGTTAGGTCAACAAGGAAAAGGATAAAGATCCAAAAGAATTTGACTTTGGAGGCTAAAATGAACTTGGACAACAACATCAGAAATAGGACACCCTAAATATTGATGCCCCTGTCCTATTTGGGCAATGTTGTCCTTAGGGGATAAGACCTAGGGGGATGGTTCTGGGCTTTAAATGGCTACCTGGGTCTGAAAGGGCTAAGTCCGAAAATCTACGAATGATTGGGAATTAGTGAAAGAAGTAACCTAGAAGGGTTGTGTGAGACAACAGGAGGATCTATGGATTAGGTGTCTTAGCCATACTAAAGTTATATAATTTCACATTCTACATGACTATAAAATTATGCAATCTTTCAAAATTGGTTTCTTCCACTCAAACCTTAAGATGCCTACCAAAAGGTAAGATTTTTCGACACCACATATCAGATCAAAGGAGACTTGTAGGAGATATCTCTAGAAAGAAAGTGTCATCCTTTGATGTCTCATAATGCCTAAGTGAAGGTATCTTGCTACATAAACCAAAGAATGAATTTACAAACCAAAGACCAAACACAATACCCTAAGCTCTAAAAGGCCAAAAATGGCCACACTCAAGCCATTTCTCACTCACTGAACAAAGAAATTAGCATGAAACCTCTATATTGATAAACAACTAGATCATAAAAATTGTAAACAACTATGGTTTCTCTTACTTGATTGGAAACATATCACAAATAGGAATTTCCATGAGACATGCTTGTTCGTAGATAACTAAAACTCATCTATCATAATGAATAATTTTAGTTGGACGTAAGATTTTCTTGCATTCAAATTGAGGAAGACTAAACATATGAGATTGGATTTCCGGTAGGAAGATTGTTTTTAAATTGTCTTAAGCTATGAACTTCTAGTAAACTTAGAGGAATATTTTGATCTTGGGGAAAATGTAATCAAAATTTTGAAATGAACCTTATATCATATGAAATTATCAATGCACTACTAAAACTTTCTTGGGTGAGAGATGCACATGAACTATTATTTATTCCAAGTTTTATTTTTGATATTGACATCTCACCTCATGATTCATGATTATAGAATTTTATTTCTATAAACAAAAAAATAATAAGAGAAAGATCATCTATTTCTTCGATTTATTTCATTTTCCTTTGTTTTTCTTGCTAAGGCCCATGCATATGTTGTGTAGGTTTCTTTCTTGTATTTAAGGATTGCGAAGATATTTAAAACTAAAGGTCTAATTTTACTCATTTTAATAGTACATTAAACTTATATAATTAGATCCAACAGTCCACTTGTATATCCTATCACTATGAGCTATCTTTAGTAGAAAGTCAAGGACCAATCATATTACATATATATTAATAAGGAAAACTATATCCATTTAATACTGTACTAAGGTAGAAATGACCACCATTTATAATAAGCCAGATCACATTTCAGATGAAATAAATTTAAAAAAATTGCAACCCCTGGGAAAACTATGAAATCTCAAAAAACAAAAACAAAAAAATATTGTAAAACACATACACAAAACTGAGAATGTTTTCACTTAAAATTACATGCAATACATCTGACTTTGCCTTCAGTCAAATCAAATGGAAATTTTGGATGTTAAACTTGATGAGTGAAAATAAGCATATGAGCGAGCTTTATATAACACGTATTAACTACATATCACTTTGATATTAAATATATTTCATTTCATTATTGCATCGATAAGAACAATGTCATATCATTTGTCCCTTGTGCATTTAATTAAAATTTAGTTCAACTTTATTGAATGAACACGACTGCAATGACAATAATAACTCGAGAACTTCACTTTCTGACTTTTATTCTTCTTTTTCACTCTCATGCTTATTAATGATCGTCTTCAAAACACTTCATGCCTCACATTAGAGAAAATTTCTCAATTCATAATAATGTGGTGTAATGTCAATCGGCATGTTCAAGAAAATTAAGACACCCGTGTCATCAATTATTGGTATAAAAGAAAAACAATGAATAATAATTATATAATTAGCATAATTATCTAAAACAGTAGAGTCAAGAGATATTTGTTTTATTTTTTCTCTTATTCCGGATTTAACAAAAATAATAATGTTCATTTTCCAAGACTCTAATACAGAAAACAATTTATAATATTCTTATAAAGGAAACATTACATTCAAGGTTGAATTCTTCAGAAGTACAACTCGTATTCATGTATCGCAAACTCTTTTTTGATTTAAATATTATTAAAAAATATAAGATTACAAACATATTTGTATTTTTAATAGTTTTAATTTTGTGTGCAAATAAAACTTCATAACATAGATTTAAACATAAACAAACATCTCTATTTTTTAAAATTATGTTACATAGAATAGAAGAAATACAAGATATTTTGATCAAATCTTCTCTTAATAATTTTTATTGGTGAATTCAAAACCAAGAAAAACTATCACAAAAAAAAATAGTTAAAGAGCATCCTGTGGGCTCTGTTCAACTCCAGAAAATTGGGCCTCACTAACAAAAACCAATCAACTTACAAATAGCATCACACATGTTAAAAAAAATTGGTCACCGATATGATGGTTGTGAAGCTCAAATAGGACAAAAGGAATGTGCCCTCAAACAAGCCCAGGGTACAAATAGATTTTATGTACCCTTGTTAGTTAATATGGTGCAACATAAAACAAATAAATAAAATTAAAATTAAAATTTAGGAATGAAATAGGGGTATTTATGCGGGAATTCCATGCTCTTTTATGTTTATTATTTTTCTGGGGTTATGAAACTTAATTTATTAATTACCCTATACAGCTGCTTCATGTTTGGTAGCTTTAAAATCTCTATAATCATGCCTTGTTCATCCAAGTGAAACTTATCTTGATGATGCATAAAATGTGCTACCTACATACGAATGTAAGCCATGCTCTAAGCGTACTCAGTTTTAGAAATCTAACAAAGCAGTTGTTTCTATCAATTTGGCATAATTCTAACCCCATGATAGAAGGTATTCAAACTATTTGGCATAGTTATCTACATAAATATGACCTTATGATCAACATCTCAAACCTGAGAATTGCATGCACAAGACAATGCCTTTTTGAAGAAATCCAAACTATGACAAGAGGATTTAATGGGTTCTATTTTAAATGAAATGGATATCATTGGGTAATTTTGGACACCCAAGTAGGAGTGACCAAACAAGGATGACGAACTATATGGCACTAATGAGTTAAATTATCTTAATGGCTTAATAAGGAAAATAATAATGCATCATAAACAATCACAACAATAATGAGGTTTTGTGCAACAATGACAATGGACTAGGCCATGCAAATGATAAGGGTATGATAACAACCAAGATGATCCATATTTTAGAATTGAACTGTGTCTCAATCCTAATCTCAACATTACTCCCTACCTTGACCATTTCCATATATGATCAATCAAATACAAAATCCATTTTGATATGCAAAACTAAATTTGAGACCAAAACTATGAGATCATGTCTCATATTCTGAAAATTATTTACTCTAATTATCATATAAAAAAACCTAAGCTATAATTTTTATTAACATATTAAAATCTCAAGGAAAAGACAATAATCTTTGTTTTATTTTTTGGAGGAAAGCATATTCCCTTCTAGTATTGATTTTACACAAACAAAAAAAAATCTTACTATATTATATACCCAAGCTCCTATAAAATTAGATAAGAATGATGTTCAAATAATATTTGTACATTTTATCATGTAACTATTTGTCATAATTAATATTTTATAGTTGATTTTCGTATTTTTAAAAACATTATGATTTTTTTTTTTTTTAAAAAGAACATAGTACCTTTTATAATTATTGGACATGAAAAAAATCCTTTGAACTTTTCATTAAAAATTAAGAGATAGAATAAAACAAATAAAGTTATCTTAACCAAAGCGAGTTAGTTTAGTTTTATATAATAAATAAAATTTATTATATTTTTATTTTAGCCTAATGGATGATGTCATCTTTTAAGTTTTTTAAATTATTTTCATATGTCATATTTTATATTTTAAAGATTCCATTAGGAAGACTATTTTTAATTCAAATTTTCTCTAATGAGACATTCACTCTATCTCTAAGTTTTTCAAATACTACAAGTAATGTATCAGACTCTTTACTAATAATATCAAACTTGAGTAGGGCGGACTTGAATATTTTGATAGCTTCAACCATCAAACTTGTGTGTTTTGATTTTGAGCTCTTAAACTTTACTCTAAGGGATTTAGCCTTTGTCACTATCTTTGAAAAAATTGATCCTATGTAAGATCTCATCACTAGTCTTATGTCTAGTTCCTTCAACTTCATTACTGAATTTGTTTGTAGATGCTTTAAGGAGTGTCAAAATTAAACCTACCAACCAACTCTCCAACAGAGGTATTTACATCAGTGACCCTCATGTCTGTTAAAATTTTTGAGGACTCATTTTCATGGATTCCAATATGTTACATCAAATCATTCACATGTGTATGATAGTTAAAGGCATCATCCATTTTTTTAGTAACATAACTAAGGGCCCATGTAACATCTTGACTAAATATTAAGTCCAAATGATTGAATGCATTACTTCTTGAACACTGAACCAAAAAGGTAATTCTTTTCTCAAACACTTTCAGTTGATGACAAACTTTAATCCCTTTTATCCTATCAAATTGGCTTTCTCCTCTAGAGACTCAAATATTATTCAAAATATTGTATATCCCAATGGTTTCACTCTTTACACTGTCTAGAATTTACCAAGGGGTATGAATTATTTGTCTTTGCATTAATTTCTATTGTTCCTCCTTTCTCTTGGACATTTCCTTCATTCCTTCTCCAATTGAATCAACAAAAGAATAGAAATCATTTGTGTACTCTAGTGGGTCAGTTGGGTTCTTTTTGACCTTTTTATCCAAGGAAAATAAGTTTTCTCTTTGTTCAAACTTAATTTCTTCCCTTGTATTTATGTTAATAACCTTTTTCTTCTTCACCTTATGAATAATGCCACTATATTTATCAAACTAGGTGGAGACTTTAAGTAATTATGTGATAACCAAATTATTTCTCTCATCTCTTCATCGTTGCATCTTTTTAACCCATTGAGGAATAGTAAGTTCCCCTTCTTCTTCTGGTGGACTTGGATCTTCAGAGGTAGAGGGTGGATTGATTATTATAGAGGGAGTTATTACTGAAGGTTTTAATGAAGCATTTATTTGAATAGAGAATTAGAGAGGTGGATATGTAATTCTCTACCATGGTAAGGCTTCCATCTATGGGGTGACTTCACTCACATATTTAGTCAAGTTTAGATTTTTCACAACTACCATGCTAGCTAATTATGTATTGTGGATTGTGGATATAGTAGATCCAATTTAGTTGAACATGTAGGGGGGACTAGTGGCCCTTTAGGATTAAAAATAGAAATTGAAAGTAAATTCTTTAAATATAATATTTTCACTAGAGTCTTTAATTATGTGGATGTTGAAATGATAGAAGAATAAGTTGAACTAGAAAATTTTGGCCCTGGAATGGTTGGAGGTAAATATATACCTTGTGTATTTAAAATAGTAACAGAAGAAGCAATGGAATAAGCTAATTTATTGATTTTTTATCTTTCCTTTTTAGTAAAGATCTTCTAACCTAATGCTCAAACTAGAATTTATTATTTATGTAAACTTATTAGCCTCATTACTTTGGCCTTTTCTAATTATGCATCCTCATCTGTTTCATCTAGGCTTCCCTTCCCACTTGACCTTTTTTTGGTCCTATCAATATTTATATATTTCCTTTCTTCTCATCCATAACATAGTCCACTCAAGATATTACATTTCCATGTTCTTCTTCCTTTACTTCCTCCTCATTAAGGAATTCTTCTAGAGCAACAAGTCCTAATGATAGTCATTCCTTCAATTTCTAAAATTTAGAGGAGGCTAGAAGATCTATGGACTTCCTTTGGTAGGTGACAATGGGGGGAATGGTAAGGGAATGGGATGATGAAATAAGTGATGGAGCCACAATATTATGTACTACATCTATAGGTGGTGGTGAAAGAATGGAGATTGGAATAATAATGGTGAAAGGAATAATGGATGGAGATGGACCTAGTTGAGGTGATTGAGAGGGGGGTAGTAGATGGGAGAGATGAGAAGGAAAATTACAAAGAATCTGGAAGAATCACCTGTGTAGGTGTTGTAAGTGCAGGGAGACATTCCACAAAAATTATTCTCTTTTGTCTATCCTAAGTAGATGTATTCCTCTCAAATGTAGTATATGTGCCCAAAATGGTAATATTATTTATATGTACACTCCAAATGAGGACTAGGTAGACCTATAATATTATAATTTTTGATTTAGAGGCTCTTTTATTTTTTAATACTTGATTCTCCTTCTTGTAGGTTAGTATATTTTTTGTGGGAGAGGAAGGTTGGTCTTGTCCTATTGAGTCTTGTCATTGTGTTAAAGGCCACTAATTACTCTGAGCTATTTGTTCTTACTCCACCATTTTGTTTGATTGCTCTTTAGTGATATCAGGGTCATACTGAATGGCTTTAGAAACTATCATGGACATTTTATTATCCTTCATGAATGTCCACACTTATGATTCTTCCAATGCATTTATAAAAATAACATCATGGTCATACTCTTAGTGACTATAAGTTATGGTCATCACCTTCTTCTCCTAATATATTAGACATAGTTCCTAAATTTTACTTTAGGGTCTCATTCCCTAAATTGGGACACCTTTAAATTATAATGGAATCTTATTTTATAAGCTTATTCTAAATGTGCCCTCACCACAAATTGAATTTGTCAAATGATCAAAGGAGTCTTATAGTAATAGGTCTAATGTTTGAGGCTGAATTATTCATCTATATTATTGTATAATTAGTTTTCCACCTCTTATTTTGCAAGATTGTGTAGAACATGGCATGGTAAAAAAAGAATAGATGTCATTATTCTTGCAACTCATATTATAGTATAATCTAGATAGTACTAGTAATCCCCCATCTTGGTAATGTTTCTTTTCAAATTTTTATATATTATAAGCATTTGACTACCATGAATGACTTGATAAACTTGAGGATAAATTTCCTCTCAAATCCTTGCAATATTATTTTTATATTTGTAGATAAATAAGAAATAACAATCTTCATAGATTTTATTGTCTATGAATTTTGTTGAAGGCTACCATAATTCCCCATGGGCTCTGTAGACTATCCCAAGGACTACATCCAATAGATATGACATCATATAAAAAATAATATAAAGGTATGTATTTGTGTGCATACATTTGAGCCTTCAGTTTAACACTAATGACCTCTTCCAAGGCCATAATTTTATTAAGTGTCAGTAGAATGTCCAACAATGGAACCCATTCCACTTGTACATAAGTGATGTTAGTAAAACCATATAGTATATTCGAAAGGGATATTTTTATTCTTATATGAGGCATGAATTTTATGGTAATGTTGGAGGAAAGTGATCCCTTGGGGTTCAACTTTTGGGCTTTCACTAGCCATTTTTTTAATTTTGCATCTACAGTATTGTGCTTCAGCCATACATTGGTTGACACTTGATTATATGCAACCTCAGGGACTAAGAGCTTGAGATAACTCTCAAATTACCTTCCTAAAATACATGAATTACATTATTTTAATTTCTAAGCTATAAAAATCCATAGAATAAGTACCATTGAAAAATAAATCACATATCGAATTGATAAAATGTATTGCCTCTAGTTCAATTATTGCTTGAGGAATCCCCATGTTCTTGATTGGTAGTAGGTCATTATCAATGGACTATTTTTTCTCTCTAGATATTATATCCAATGAAGATTATGGTGCTACATACATGACTTCATTACATAGAGTCATGTAGTATGAGAACATAAAATCCAGGGAACTCTCATTGAATATTGTGTTAGTATACTATGTGTGTCTGACAATGGAGTATATAGAAGGAACTTGGACATGTGGTTATTTTGGAGAATCTATTTCAATGATCTAAACTATGTAATTCTTTTTTTAAACTATATGAACTCTCTACGTAAATTCATTAAGAAAACTTAAGAATTTTAGTCACTTGACAGATTGAATTGCAACGTTCACCCATATATTAATGGTGAGGTTGCATTTTGTTGCTTAAATTTTCTATGTTTCCCAAATTTTGTGTCTTGTATGCATAATTTGTATGACTATAATGTGAATAATGTATTTTTATTTTGTTTTTTGTTTTTACTTTAAATTTCATGGTCAAATTTGGTGGGTTGTGTTTTCCATATGAAAACTTTTTGTTAACTTTGGATGTCCAGTCACTTTTTTAAGACATGTGTCAATTTATGTCCCACCAGCTTCTACTTCATTGTCAAACTTATTTATTTATTTTTTGGCCACACATATTTTGGATCATGACACTTTTCTTAATCTCACTTACTCTAGTATTTAGATATATAAACTTGATTTATATGTTTTGGAGTTACAAGCTAACATGATTGAGCCATATGGAATGATCTCAAGTCATCTAGAACTTCGAGGCTTGGGACATTGGCTATTTGAGCCTTTGAAATATGTATGTCCATATGATGGCTCATTTTAATGTAATATTTTCACATGGCATGATCTCAACATTGCAAAAAATTAGGGCCTTGGAGCCACAAAACTATTAAGATATTAACTTGGAATTAAACTTCCATGATTCTGGGTTAATGAAATTATACCGATTATCAAACTCTTAGAACTCATAGCTTTGAGGCCATTAGAATCCATGGATTTTGATCCATTATAATTTGTTTAAACCTTCCAAGTTCTAGGTTAATAGAATAATGCCACTTTTCTAACTCCGAGAGATCGAAATGTTAGGATCATTAGATGACTAACTTAGTTATAAACTTCTATGGTTTTAGGTTCCAAAATTACGTCATGTAACATGTTATTAATACTCAAAAAACTTGATTACTTAGAATTTTATTTGAAGTGATCTTTGTCGTAGCTATACATGTTGTCACCAGGTAGACAACTTGTAGTAACCTGACTATCAATAAAGTATGAAAATTTTGGTGAAGTGTGGTAATTTATGAGTAACATGGTAATGCCATTTATCGAAGTCTTGGACCTAAGAAAATTTAGATATTTAAACCTAATTTATATGTTCTGGGGATATGATTTAACAAAATTGCTCCTACTATCAATATCTTAGAGCTTGAAGTCTTTAGAAAACTTAGAATTTTGTAAAGCTCAAAAGGTTTGGGAAATGTTATTTTCACACTTGTCTCTATCTTGGATAATTAAAGTTAGGGATCGGGCCTGAATAAATTGTAAGGCTTTGTTGATAGTCCTATGAACACATAATAAATCATTAAAACACTAGGTCACAACATATTAGTTATGTTATTCCATAGATCATAATGTCTATTTTAACTCAGAATTATGAAAACCCAAGGTTTAAATAAATCAAAATCAATATTCAAGCTTTGATTTTCATAATTCAAAATTCTTTAAATTTAGACATTGAGGGAAAAATAGACTTTTGCATATTAAAACCAATATTATGAGACACTAAGGCTTATAGGACCTTGAATAAAGATATTCTAACTATAATGGGTCAATATTTGATTTCATAAAATGGCTTGTGTGTGTTAGGGCACAACAAATGGTGACTCAATGATTAGATACTCATGATTATTTAAGAACCCAAAATCCTATTAATGCATCATAACAAAATTAAGCTCTAAAAAAAATTAATAAGCAAAATAGTCCCTAAAAAATACTCTTACTTTTTCATGCATCATACTAACCCTTTACATACCTTTGATCTATTTGTGTGATTTTATGAAATTTGTTTTCCCCTTGTTATGAGAGTCTTAACAAAGTCCTAGATAGACACTATAGGTTTAGTTTTGACTAAAAATTTTATAAAAAAAAGTAAGATAAGCCTAGTCATTTCTGTTTTGCTGACTAGGTATCTATATCCTCAATAGAGATACCATTGATTCTACTCCAAGCCTCACTCTACTTTTAGCCAACCATCTATAGCCTTGATAGAGATTAATTAAATCACCCATTTTTTATAAGTTTGTATGATGATTTTTTTTTAAAACATGGATAGAAGAAGAGTTGGTAACCTCCATTGGTTGGGTGTATATATAATAAAAATCAAATTAATCAATGCATCCTTGTCGGTGTGCATCTATTTCTATGTTCATTACCTCCCATCCAAATTTTAAAATGTGATAGTCCAATTGATATTTGGAAATGGAATGTATTTATATAATTTTTATGTATATATCAGAGTAAATCTCAAAGGTCTAGATAACTTTACCATTCTAAGAATAACCTAACTTAGTCATAACACACAACTCAATCCTAGAACCTTAGGTACTATTAGAACAAATCCTTGTGGATACTAATTGTTTTTATTTTGATATCATCCTCTTGATTTTGGCAAGTCTTTTGTAATTCTAACATAGGAAATCAACTGGTCTATTTTTTAATTTTATAAAACTAATATATAAAGCATAAAAACTAATCTACCCAAAGTAAATATAAAAATTAGGAAATATTAATCTATGAAAGTAAAAAATACTTACCTAGAAAGAAAGAAATATATTATAGAAAGTAGGAGAGACTAATCTATAAATTAGGAAACCTATTATAGTCCTACATATATATATTCACTTACAATAATTTATAAGCATCTCCAGTTAGAGCAGTCATAAAATAATGTTTCAAATTTTTTCCATTAACTATAAAACTGAGGACATTATCTTGGAGGTCACTGAAGTGGAAGGCATTGTTAACTAGTGTCTCAGATATTTGATATGGTATAATCCATAAAGGAATGAACTTATCATGTTTTTCTTTATTTTCATGTACTTTATCTCATAATAGCACTAATTCTAAAATCTTAAAAACCTTAATATTATTAGTATGAGTTCAAGGAATGTTGATCCAAATGAATGCACTAATTCAAAATGTAATGTAAGACACATATTGTTCAAGATAATACAGGGCAAACACACGTAGTTATAAGAATGAAATCAAAGAGAAACAATTACACCAAGACATGAATGTTCCAATAATTCACATAATACATTGCATTAAAAATATAAAGGGAGAGAGGGGCATATATAATTTGGATAGAGAAAGACACCATACATTGCAGTGAATGTTGGACTAGTCTTCCCAAGTAACCCAAATGATGTCTAGAGCCCTAGGCAAGCTAATTCAACTATGTAGGCAAAATAGAGTGGAAAAAGGGCCTACACCAACATCCCCCATCAGTGTAGCTTAGGTTGGAAATGATACAAAAAATGGGTCTCAATAACAAGGCCTGATAAGGTAACTATGTGCAATGAAATAATCCTAGTATCCTACAAAATATTAAGGATGTGTGCCTCCATAAAGAAGAGAGAGAATATATGCATAGAATGTCACATGGTGAATGTTTTAGTAGGTCCCTCTATAATAAATTTTATCTCTTCCTTTCTAAATAAATAAACCACAAGATATCAAACTATTGAATTCCCACTCAAGTAGAATGCATTTAGGAATCAAGATGTATATCTATGAAAAATGCTCAAATGTCTCCATGTTAATGTTTGAATATGCCAATGTTTGATCAAGTATCATAGAAATAACTGTAGAAGATGGAAATGAAGAAGCATACAATGAAGGAGAAAGAACAACCAAAGAAAAAGATAGACATGAAACATTCGCTAAAATAATATCCATGGGAAGAGGAGATCAAGGCTCAACAACAACCAAAACTAAAGATTGGTCTACAAATGAAGCACCCAGATCTGTAAGATGAACATCCATAGGAACATATGAGTTATCAATACTCTCAATGTGTATACTCTCACTAAAATCAATAAATTCCTCCAAAATGTAAGTCTATGAAGGCTCTAAAAGAGCAACAATTTGCACAAAAATTGATGTAGAATCTATAATGAGATAACTAACATGTGTCAGAATATCATCCTATAGTGGGGTATTCATAGAAGGAAGATCACTATCCACCATGGATGTATCATCAAAATAAATAAAAACATGAGGTGAGAGTACAATAGTCTCAAAAGAGATAATAGGAAGTGGAGGAGGTGTGACATAAATCTCAATAGGATCATCGAAAAGACTCTGTAATATGATCCAAACAGTGTATGGACACTCTATATACTCCACATGGTAATAAATATCCATGGAAATATATATTAACAAAGTGGAAAAAACCTTATCATAATTATTAGCCCACTTATCGAACTAAAAAGGATCAATGGATGCAGGAATTTGTCCATATAGGAATGGAATACAATTCTTATGTGTGATCAAATGTTCCATGTAAGCACACCATGAAGCATAATTATCCTTCCCAATAAGGATCACTAGAGACTCAACCTTCCTCACTTGATGAACTTTAGACTATGCTAAAAATGAGTCCAATCAAGTGAGAGAAAATGGTGCACAAATGACATATTGCATCTTGGCATTTCTCTCTCTCTCATATATTTTTGTGTTGGATCTAATTATGAGAGATCTAGAACTAAAAATACAAATATATCTGATACCATATTAGAATGACAAATATTGGATCGTCTTACAGATTAGAACCTAGATGCCAATAAAAAATATAATACATGAAAATGTCAAAATGGATACATCTATACTAAAATCAAATGAACCCAAGATTTGAAATGAAATTTTATAGAAAAAACTAGGTAATCATCTGATCTATATCTGCTCTGATACCATATCAGGATGAGATTCAGTAATGCTGATCTAAATGAATGCACTAATTCAAAATGCAATGTAATAAATGTATTGTTCAAGACAATACAGGGCAAATACATGCAGCTCCAAGAATGAAATCAAAGAGAAATAATTGTATCAAGACATGAATTCTCAAATAATTCACACAATATACTACAATAGATATATAAAGGGAGAGAGTTACATATATAAGTTGGAGAGATAAATATACCACATATTGTAGTGAATGTGGGATTAATCTTCCCAAGTAACCCAAATGGCTTCTAGAGTACTAAGCAAGATAATACAACCATGTAGATAAAACCCAGTGGGAAAAATGCCTATACCAACAGATCTTATACCTTTTTTCAAATCACCTTTTAAAAATGTCTTGGTGTTTACCAAATATATGTAGCGATTTAATTCTAAAATCTTCCATTTAGACTCTATCAAGTATTCTAGACTAGATTCTTTCATCTTCTTCGATGTACTCTTGCGTGAACTAGTACATTAAGATTTTAAGAGTAATGGGGCAGACTAATTGTTATCCATACACTAGTAGAAAATGTAAAGCCTTGAGAGCTTTCTTGTGTCTTATTTTGTCTACCCATAGTCTATACTTTAATAGTAGATGTTATTCTCTTGGTTTGTCATGTGTTTATTTATTGATGGAATCCATCATATTCTTGTTTGGGGATTCAACTGCTCCATTTCCTTATGCATAATAGTTTGTGGAAAATTTAATGATAATTTGGTTATTATAAGCCCACTTAGTAAATTTAGTACATTGTAAATATGGACTTTTATCACAAATTAAATAAATTAGAGTACCAAACTTGATGAGTACGTTCTCTTCTATAAATTTGATGATATCTAGTGATCTAAAATTATTTGTGGCCATAAATTTTATCTATTTAATGCAAAAATCAATAGTTTTTAGGAAAAATTTGTGTTGTGATGAAGATTTTAGATTTATCACCCTAATGAAATCAAGATCCCATTGAGAGTAAGGGCATCCTTCAGTGTCTAGTTAAAAGGGAAAATAAGCATTCACTTCTCTTTTTCCAAACACATAGAATTCATGGTAGGTTATGGCATGCTTATGTGTATCTTTGAAGATCATAGGCTACTATTATCCCATGATTAAGATTTTGTGAGTTGTTGCATTACCGAATGGATGTCCATTGTCTATTTTCTAATGTAAATTATCTTGGATGTCCTCAACTTATTATTTTTAGACTCACCTTAAGTAGATTCCCACATAGTCCTTTCGGTATAGAACTTTTTTATTTATCATATAATGGAATGATTTGAGTCTGAGGGATTATCTTTTCTATTTTGTATCTCAAGGGGAAATGTGCATATGAGTATGTAATGGATGATATGAACATACCATTTACCACCACTTACCTAAGTCTTGATGATTTTTTCATTATGAATACATGGATCGGTCTCAGTCATGAGCTGGATGATTCCTCGGCCTATGACCATCTTGGCTAGTCTCATTTCATGTTCAAAATCTTGTAATTTTTCTATCCATTTAACTCTTAGTTTTCCCAATTCATTATGGCTGAGTGTGAACTTGAAATCTAAGTATGAAATTATGGCATATGTCTTATTTTTTAGAATATAATTCCAATTTTTTTTACATGTTTCGTTATTTCATATATATGTTTATCTATCACTAAGTACTTCAACTATGCATCCTTTAATGAAAAGGTAATGGGATGCTCATTATCATCTACCTTTTGTGTGAGTAAAACTATTATAGTGTGTTCTAAATCAAATGAATAAATATAGAGATCCTTATTAAAGCCTAGACTAGTCAGAACTGGAACATGAGAAATGAAAACTTTGATATTCTGAAAAACTTTGTCATCTTTTGTTCTCCATTTAATTTTGGGATCCAATATCTTTACAATCTCTAAAAATCCATAAATGAATTTTGTTACAAAGTTTATCTTACCAAATAAAGACTTCAACTGTTTCTTGTTGTTAGCAAGTTCCAGCTTGGAAATGGTCTAGATTCATTTTAGGTCAATAGAGATCTTATATTTAGTGATTATGTGGCCTAATAGTTTCCCTTTAGTATCCCCAAATATACTCTTATTTGGATTGAGTGACACTCCATATCTTCTACACTTGTTAAATACTCTTTGTAGTTTTTTTTATAGATGATGTATCTCTTTTAGGGCCCTGAGCTATGAACCAAGTCTAGAACACAACTAAGGACCCAGTCCTTGATAACTATATCAATTTAAATGACCAACACCAACCATCGATATTAATAACTCAAATTAAATATCCACAACTATCCTACTATACCATTCAAATAAGCGCATCTGACCTACAAGTGCCCTTGTGAGATTTGAACCTGGGTGGTGCTAGAAACAACCAACCCTTATACATCTCATTAGCCAAAAATTTGGGTATAGAAATTTTTAAATGCCAAAAATAGTAATGAATTGTATCCTTATCTATGGTTTATGGACTTTCCTTATTGCATTGAACACATGTTTCAATCTGCATGCTAACCCCCATTATATTAAACATAGATATGGTAGTCCATTGTAAGGGATAATTTCCACGAATAACCTATCATTAATTAGTGTGGGAATGACACTATAGATTAGTCATCCTAGGGAATGGATCTAGAGACCTCCTACTTTTATCACTCAACTCACTCAGTACTAGGCTATCAAAATACTCTTTCAAAATTATCTACATGATTATCTCTATATTTTGAATACATTTTTAAGACATCCATATAAATGATGATGCATTTGTTAATGAGTCCTTGAAAGGTGAAGTCCATATCTCATTAGAAGGTTGATTTTGTATTGATTCGGACTAAAGGGATCCTTTTGTATATAAAAGTTCCCCATTTGGTGGTGAAGGTAGTCTTCACTCTATCTTGTACTTCTATGATCACTTGATTACATCCTGAGAATCCATCTAATAAAGACATCATCTTAGATCAGTAACCATCTGAATTACCTCATCTATAAAGGGTAATGGATAGATATCCTTTTATGATGCTTGATTCAAAAATTTAAATTCCACATAGATCCTAATTTACCCATTATTCTTTCTAACTAATACTAGATTAGATACCCAAGTAGAATGCCCAATTGGAAATACAATATCGAATCTAATTGCTTATGTACATTTATTTATATGAGAGGTTCTAGAATTGAATTTCATGACCTCTATCTCTACCTGAAAGGATTATATTTTAATTTCAATGGTATGGTATGTGTGATGAATCTAGGTTCATATACTTTCAAATATTAATATGTTCAAGTGATGACACCTTTGTATTCTATCAGAAGCCTCTTAAAAAAAAAATCACTTTCAATACAACTTAAACCAATATTCTTATATTAGTGATGCCAGTTTTTTCCCTAATTCTCCTTGATAAAATTAGACTCAATTGATTTAATATATTTTAATTTTTGAGTTTGTGGATCCATATAAAAAACTCACTCTAAGAAGACCATCCCTAAAGGATGAGATTATCCTTTAACTATAGGACACTGTCTTCTCCTAGGTTTTCCATATGTATAGGATTTACATCCTTATAATCTATTATCCAAGATTAAAAGGTTCCATAACTACTCATGAATTTTATAATTTGTTGGGCATCCTTAAATATGTATAAGTTATTCACATTATCTCAAATAGAATGGCAAGGAACTAATTCCATAAGGAATTTTTGTATCATGGATTCTTCGAATGGTACCAGATTGGCAACTGAAGATGCTAGTGAATATGGCATCTAATTTATCTTTAAATATGGCTATTATGTTGAATGCCTTAAAGGATTTGATCAAATACCATGTTTAGCTATTTTTATTGTTCAATTAAATGAGTTTACATTGATTCTTCTTTTTGATATGGTTAACAACTAGCTCTGAATCACCAAATATATGCAACTGCTTGACATTATGTTTCAATGTGAATTATATCCCAAGGATTAGAAATTCATATGCAGATCTATTATTGATTCAAGGGAATTACATTATGTAGGTATCCAAAATTTACTTCTCATCTAGATCAATTAGGGTTATGCCAATGCATGAACTTTGTTTTTATCTGGCCCAATCAAAATGGAGTGTCCATAACTGAGAAGGACCATCAAATTATTGTTCATGAGGGTATTTATTAGTATTGAAAGTGTAAAACATACATGTGAGGCTACAAAATCAATCTTTTCATTCTTTGTATTATACTATATTATTAGGTAGTTCATCTTTAGTTCTCTATCTACTTGAATCTAGTTAGATACTCCTTTTCAATGTAGCCACATGTGTGAGAAATTAGTGTCCATGTATCCATTTAGTGTCTTTGACCAATCATGACTTAGTAGTAAGTTTTAACCTTCTAGCATGCCAATGACCAAAATATATTTATATTTTTGTACATATGACTCAGATGTAAACTAGATGTGTACATTTCTTAAATATCCAATGCATGAGATGAAAGACTTGTCCAACTATAGACCACTCTTTTTGAAATATTCATATGTCCAAGTGATGACATCTTTGTATTCAATCATAAGCCTCTTCAAAAAACAATCACTTTAAAAATAACTTAAACCAATATTCTTATACTAGTGATGCTAGTTTGTGCCCTAATTCTCCTTGATAAAATTAGACTCAATTGATTTAACATATTTTTATTTTTGAGCTTGTTGATCCATATTACAAACTCACTGTAAGGAGACCATGCCTAAAGGATGAGAATATCCTTCAACTATAGGACATTGTCTTCTCTTAGGTTTTCCATATATATAGGATTTACATCCTTCTCATCTATTATCTAAGATTGAAAGGATCCATAACTACTCATGAATTGTATAATTTGTTGGGCATCCTTAAATACATATAAGTTATTCACATTATCTCAGATAGAATGGAAAGGAACTAGTTCCATAAGGAATTTTTGCATCATCGATTCTTGGAGCAATGCTAGATTGGCAACTGAAGATGCTAGTGAATCTGCCATCTAATTTCTCTCTTAAGATGGATCCTATGTTGAATGCCTCAAAGGATTTGATTAAATAACATGTTTGGTTATTTTTATTATTCAATTAAATGAGTTTCCATCGATTCTTCCTTTTGATATGGTGAACAATTAGCTTTGAATCACCAAATATATGCAACTACTTGACATTATGTTTTAATGTGAATTATATCCCGAAGATTAGAAATTCATACTCAGCTCTATTATTGATTCAAGGGAATTACATTATGTAGGTAGCCAAAATTTTCTTCCCATCTAGATTGATTAGGGCTATGCCAATGCATGAACCTTATTTTTATTTGGTCTAATCAAAATGGAGTGTCCATAACTGAGAAGGACCATCAAATTATTGTTCATGAGGTTCTTTATTGGTATTAAAAGTGTAAAACATGCATGTGAGGCTACAAAATCAACATTTTCATTCTTAGCATTGGACTATATGATTAGGTAGTTCATCTTCAGTTCTCTATCTACTTGAATTTAGTTAGATACTCATTTTCAAGGTAGCCACATATGTGATAAATTAGTGGCCATGTATCCATTTTGTGTTTTTGACCAATCATGACTCAGTAGTAAGTTTTAACCTTCTAGAATGCTAATGACCAAAATATATTTGTATTTTTATACATATGACTCAGATGCAATCTAGATGTGTACATTTCTTAAAAATCCAATGCATGAGATGAAATACTTGTCCAACTATAGTCCAATCTTTTTTAAATATTCATATGTCCAAGTGATGACATCTTTGTATTCTATCATAAGCCTCTTGAAAGTTTTTTTTCACTTTAAATATAACTTAAACCAATATTCTTCTATTAGCAATGCTAGTTAATGCCCTAATTCTCCTTGATAAAATTAGACTCAATTGATTTAATATATTTTTATTTTTGATTTTGTTGATCCATATCAAAAAAATTGCTTTAAGGAGACCATCCCTAAAGGATGAGATTATCCTTCAACTATAGGACACAGTCTTCTCCTAGGTTGTCCATATGTATAGTATTTACATCCTTCTCATCTATTATCTAAGATTCAAACGTTCCATAACTACTCATGAATTGTATATTTTTTTGTGCATCCTTAAATACATATAGGTTATTCACATTATATCAGATAGAATGGAAAGGAACTAGTTCCATAGGGAATTTTTACATCATGGATTCTTGGAGTGGTGCTAGATTGGCAATTGAAGATGCTAGTGAATCTCCCATCTAATTTCTCTCTTAAGATGGCTATTATGTTGAATGACTCAAAGGATTTGATTAAATCCCATGTTTGGTTATTTTTATTATTTAATTAAATGAGTTTACATCGATTCTTCTTTTTGATATGGTGAATAATTAGCTCTAACTCACCAAATATATGCAACTACTTGACATTATGTTTCAATGTAAATTCTAGCTTGAGGATTAGAAATTCATACTCAACTCTATTATTGATTCAAGGGAATTGCATTATGTAGGTTTCCAAAATTTTCTTCTCATCTAGATCGATTAGGGCTATGCCAATACATGAACCTTGTTTTTCTCTGGCCCAATCAAAATGGAGTGTCCATAACTGAGAGGACCATCAAATTATTGTTCATGAGGTACTTTATTGGTATTGAAAGTGTAAAACATGCATGCGAGGATATAAACTCAATATTTTCATTCTTAGCATTGTACTATATGATCAGATAGTTCATCTTTAGTTCTCTATCTACTTGAATCTAGTTAGATACTCATTTTCAAGGTAGCCACATGTGTGATAAATTAGTGGCCATGTATCCATTTAGTGTCTTTGACCAATCATGACTCAGTAGTAATTTTTAACCTTTTAGAATGATAATGACCAAAATATATTTGTATTTTTATACATATGACTCAGATGCAATCTAGATGTGTACATTTATTAAAAATACAATGCCTGAGATGAAATACTTGTCCAACTATAGGCCACTCTTTTTGAAATATTCATATGTCCAAGTGATGACATCTTTGTATTCTATTAGAAGCCTCTTCAAAGTTTTTTTTCACTTTAAATATAACGTAAACCAATATTCTTCTACTAGCGATGCTAGTTTATGCCCTAATTCTCCTTGATAAAATTAGACTCAATTGATTTAATATATTTTTATTTTTGAGTTTGTGGATCCATATCAAAAAATCACTCTAAGGAGACCATCCCTAAAGGATGAGATTATCCTTCAACTATAGGACATTGTCTTCTTCTAGGTTTTCCATATGTATAGGATTTGCATCCTTCTCATCTATTATCTAAGATTCAAAGGTTCCATAACTACTCATGAATTGTATAATTTTTTTGGCATCCTTAAATATATATAGGTTATTCACATTATCTTAGATAGAATGGAAAGGAACTAGTTCCATAGGGAATTTTTGCATCATGGATTCTTGGAGCGGTGTTAGATTGGCAATTGAAGATGCTAGTTAATCTATCATCTGATTTCTTTCTTAAGATGGCTATTATGTTGAATGCCTCAAATTATTTGATTATATCCCATGTTTGGTTATTTTTATTAATTTTTAATTGAGTTTACATCGATTCTTCTTTTTGATGTGGTGAATAATTAGCTCTAACTCACCAAATATATGCAACTACTTGACATTATGTTTCAATGTAAATTATAGCCTAAGGATTAGAAATTCATACTCAACTCTATTATTGATTCAAGGGAAATTCATTATGTAGGTATCCAAAATTTTCTTCTCATCTAGATTGATTAGGGCTATACCAATGGATGAACCTTGTTTTTCTCTGGCCCAATCAAAATGGAGTGTCCATAACTGAGAGGACCATCAAATTTTTGTTCGTGAGGTACTTTATTGGTATTGAAAGTGTAAAACATGCATGTGAGGCTATAAACTCAATATTTTCATTCTTAGCATTGTACTATATGATTAGTTAGTTCATCTTTAGTTCTCTATCTACTTGAATTTAGTTAGATACTCCTTTTCAAGGTAGCCACATGTGTGATAAATTAGTGGCCATGTATCCATTTAGTGTCTTTGACCAATCATGACTCAGTAATAAGTTTTAACCTTCTAGAATACCAATGACCAAAATACATTTTTATTGTAGTGCATATGACTTAGATGCAATCTAGATGTGTACATTTCTGAAATATCCAATGCATGAGATGAAAGAATTATCTAACTATAGGCCACTCTTTTTGAATTATCTAGGGTTAAACCTAGTTTATTACATATATCTATAATCATCACATTTATTTATTTACCCAAGTAAACCAAATAATTTTACATGTTCTTTCTAAACATTCTACTAATTATTAGAAAAGGTGGTACCTCAGGCTTGTCCTAGTAAACCATCACATTTACATGCACATATTTTGATTTTTTAGTAGATGAAATTTTAGTTAGAAATTTGAGTATCAAATATATATATTCAATGATATAGGATAACTCATGAACACTAATATTATCCTTTGTTTTCTTATGTCTTCAAAAATTTTGTACCCTCCCCTACTATGTGGCTTTGTACTCTACAAGTGATCATCCCTTTTTGGATGGGGAAGATTTATGTTGGATATAGGATCTAGAGGAGTGGTATCACTATTTTTTTAAGGAATGGAAATAGTAGCAAGATAATTATTCCTTAAATTATAATTATTTCTCTAGAACTACTAGAAATCATGGACCTAATCAATATTATCCTTTAGTTAATTCTCAATCTCTATTTGTAATGAGAAGTCATAGGTCTCAAATACCATTTTTATACTAAATTATCCTAGAGTGGTAAGAATATGGTTCTGTTGGATTTTAAAAACCTTCCTATTTATCCATTTCCTTTTGAAATATCTTGAAGGTAGTGAAAAATTCTATGTAATCTAGCTCACCATGTTGTGTTATATTATGAACTCAATACCAATTAGGAAGGTTTGATTCCATGGTATTTATCTTTGACATCTTCTTAGATGATTATTTATCTAGATTATTTCAAATCCTGTTGAAAGGCTTGTTGTAACTCTAGAATCTAAATATGTGTTTGTTATTCTATCCACTAGTGTTCCCCATGTGTTTTTGCGTGTTTAGAAAGTCATTTTTTAATTTTTTCATCATCTATTGGATAGTTTCTAGTTCTATCATTGTGAATTCAAAATGTTTACCCTATACAACAAAATTATTTACCAATAGTAAGGACTAACTTTGGATTTGTTGGATACATTTAGGTATATATTTTTTTAGGAAACTAAGGTGATAGTTAGGTGAAACATGGGAAATAGTCAAATGTACATACCCCTAGTTCTGATTTTAGGACACAATATTCTAATTATCATTTAGAATTAGGCTAAAGGCCAAAAAAAATATGACCAAGGCTAAGTGGGGCCATGGATTGTGATTGAGGTTTAAAATATTTATCCACATTGATAACTTTAGCATAAGCTAAATGTAATGTACCAACATTAGTAGCTCTATGAAAAAATATAATAGTTATAGGGTTTAGTATGTTCTTATACATTTTGAGGACCAATGCCTTAGTAGATTGATATGCATCTTCAAGTTTGATGTACATATTTTGGAATCTAGAATTGAAGGTTAATATTGGTTCACATAATTCTATTCTCATTATTTCAAAAAAAATGGTAAATAACACTTGCAATGATGACTTGTCCAAACTATGTCAAAAATGTGTTTTGACATTCATCCCAAGATGTAATTGAGCCTACTAGGATATTAATAAACTAGTCATGGGCAACATATTGTAATGTACAGGGAAAGAGTATGTGTGCCACATCTTTGTGGATTACATTCATTATTCCCAAATAAGTTATAAAAGTCATTATGTGTTCTTATGTAATCCTACCTACTAAGGGAGAAAAAGAAAGAAAATAAGTTTTAGTGTTTTTTAAGTAAATCATACATGTCTCCAACAATGTTGATAACCAATTCAGTTAGCTTGGTTTGATCTAATACATAGGAAAACAAGGTCATATTTTTGGAGAATATGATTGATTTAGGTGTCTTATAAATGCATCTTTAACTAAACTATATTTCCTATGAATTTATCAAGGTGGGTATATAAATTTAGTGTCTAAGGTGGACCTTGATTATATTCTGAGTATATTGAATGCAACTCAAGTCATTTAAAAAAAAAATAGAGGTAGAGTTTCGAGCCCTTATTCTAGCACCAAATTTAATTCATGTTGATATGGGTTTTATGAACACTAAGGAACATTATGAGGTACAATATAACATTTTATGATCAATGAAATAAATTAACTTGAAGTAATGAGTTATGGGATTTTGGGTTTTGTAAATAACTTGTTGGTGGAATAACAATAAGCAAAGCAAGTTTTTTACCATAGATGGTTTGGTTATGGATGAGAATATAGATATAATTGAGATTTGTGGATAGATTATGGATATAATCTAAGGTGGTTTTAACCAAAAGAAACTCAAAATAAGGGAAATTTAGGGTAAAAAATAAGGCCTATAGACCAAACAAGATGAAAGCTTTCTAATTTGGATCTTGAGCTAGGGGTTGGAAAATCAATTAAGAACCAATGGTTATTGTAATCTATTCTAGGCACACCAACAATCAAACATAGCTAAGAGCCTAAGAAAATAAGAATACAGTAAATTTTAACTTATATAATTAAATGTTGTTGAATTTATAAGATTGGAATTACACATATACAAAAGGAGATTATTATTAACACATAAATGGCATTCAAATTAGAATTAACACAATGTGAATAACTATATTTAAAATAAAATTCATGCACAACAAAAATATTAAGTTACCATACTGATGTAACTTCTTACAAGATTCATAGGTATGGATAAGAATCATATTTTCACATCAAGACCAACTACAAAATAATATGTAGAATTTCCTATTATCTTAATTGTCAATATTTCTCTCAGTTTTGGATAAGGAGGATACAAATATATATATATATATATATATATATATATATATATATGATTATGGATGAGTTTCCTTAGCCTCCAAATAAATCCTAAATTTACATATCCAAAAATATAATTGTGTTGAAATCATGTAGAGAATGTATATACAAAATTATTTGTGTAAAATATAATTCCTCGTCTAAATTACAATATGTATGTATGTATATATGAATGTATGTATGTATGTACATATTTATGTATGTATGTTATGTATGTATGTTATGTATGTATGTATGTATGTATGTATGTATGTATGTCTGTCTGTATGTATGTATGTATGTATTCCAAATAAATTAGGAACAATTAGTTCTAACTTAACTTAAACATTTAAATACATATTAAAATTTATAATGGTATTGATGTGACACCACTGGTAGAGGAAAATGGTTGAGTGAAAGAGATAGAAATATAAATAGATGTTGTAGGACCTTTAGGAATGAAAATTGGCCTCATTGAAGCATGCATGACTATATATCCAAAACATTTGGGAGCATGTGATGACATGGAAAAACTTTTAGTTACTTGTGTGCTCTGTGTTGATATAGACATTCCTTCTATGGTTCTAGGTTTTTCAAATACTATATGTGTAATATCAGACTCTTTATTAATAATATTAAAATTAAGTAGGGTATGATTAAATATTTTGATGGCTTCAACCATCAACCTTGTGTGCTCTACTTGTGATATCTTAAAATTTACACCAAGGGATTCAACCGTTGTTGCTCTATATTTGAAAAAAATTATCATTTGTAATATTTCATCATATATCTTATAAATAGTTCCTTTAACTTCCTCCTTAAATCTATTTGTAGCAATTTTAAAGACTATCTCAAAATTGGCCATGTTGACTAACTCTTTGGTAGAAGTAATCACATCAATGACCCTCATGTCTTTCAAATTTTCTAAGGCCTCATTTTTATGGATTACAAAATATCCCATCAAACCTTTCATCTGTGTATGCCAATTAAGGGAACCATCTCTTTTTGTAATTACATAAATAAGGTCTCATGCAACATCTTGACTAGACATTAGGCTCAAATGATTAAATGTGCTACTTCTTGAACACTAAACCAAAAAGGTAAGCCTTATCTCAAAAAAAGATTATTGGTGAAAACATTTAAGCATCTTTATCCTATTAGATTAGGATTCTCCTCTAGAAACTCAAATATTATTCAAAATATTATACATCCTAGTGGATGCACTCTGTACACTATCTATAATTTCCCAAGGGGCATGCATAGATTGTCTCTCTAATAATTTATGTTGTGCCTCATCCTTCCTCCTGTATATTTCCTTCATTACTTCTCTGATTGAATCTAAAAAAATTATAAATCCTCTATGTAATCTATTAGGTCAATTGGATTATTTTTGTCCTTTTTAGCCAAGGGAAATAAATTTTCCCTTTGTTTAAACTATATTTATGTTCACCACATTACTCTTTTTCATGGTCTTAATAGTGCCACTCTATCAAAATGGGTGGAGACTATAGGGAATTATATGACAACTAAATTTTATCTCTCATTTTTTGGCCTTACATATTCTTAACCCATTAGGGAATGTTGTGCTTTAACACACACACACACACACACACACACACACACACACACACACACACACACACACACACACACACACACACACACACACACACACACACACACACACACACACACACACACACACTAATTTTAAAAATTCAAATACGTACCTATTCATAATTGAATATCATTATTCAGGGCCTTCTAAACCCAAAGTTTATGGAATAAACTTTGAAAAAAAAAATCAAGAATTTATCTAATGCTGAAATGAATTTATTTGCCTCTCTTGATCTATGTTGCTTGATTGACTTGATCAACAAGATTTAATTCGATGTTTACATAGTGTTTAAAATTTATGGAGGAAATGAAGCTATGTATAAGTGATACTAAATGATTTAGTTTTCACCTTTGATTTTCCTTTAACATATGCTCGTGTAAAATTAATTTGTGATTTAATAGTTAATTGAGTTGATGTATTATGATTTTAGTTGGATCTTTATCTTTGTATGCCTTGATCAGGGTATTTTATACTTGGGGGTCTCCTTGGCCTTCCCAAAGTTCATTTTCCCTTACCACATGTCATAAATTTTCTAACTCAGAGCCTAAGTAAAGAATGCAAATAGCCCAAAGGTGATGTCAACATAACCCTTTCTATGTAGATTCATAGGCAAGTATATTAGATAGAGCCATCTACATGTGATCTTATACTTATCCTAGAGTTTATGTCAACATAACCCTTTATATGTAAAATCCTTGGTGAGTGGAGTATCTAAAATGATGCATGTGTCATCATCCCACTAGCTTGGAGGTGGCATTAGCATATCCCTTTATAAATAAATTTTGAGGAAAGTAAATTAGTAAGATTTGTCCATGTGACATAATCTTGATAGCCTAGAGGTGATGTTATCATATCCCTTTGTGCAAAAATTCTAGGACAAGCAGAGAAATAAGAGCCATCCATGTGTCATCATCCTAATAGGCCATGGCTAAAGAGATAAAGCACAACAATATATAGCTCATTTAAGAGAATAATAGATACATATATACATTTGTACTCAAAAACAAAATTAATTAATGAATAAATCAAAACCAAACCCAAAAGAGTGGAAAAGAGACATCTATCATATTAATATGACTAATAATCTATGATAATATAGAATAAGCCACATAGTATAAAAAGCTATAGAAGTCAATACTATGAAATTCAAATTCAAAGAACAAATAAGGAAAAGATTGAAGGTCATTGATACAATTAATTTAAATGAATATAAGAACTAATACATTCAATTCTAAAATCCAACATAGGCAAAGAAATATATTTTGAATTGCCATTTCTAGTCTAATTACATTATCTTTTAATTATGAAGTGTATTATGAATTCTAAGCTCAAGTTCAAACTACAAATTCAAAATTCCATTGAGACCAATTATTTATTGGGTTTTCCTAGAATAAAGCATTTTCAGATGAGAAATTCAATGGATTCCACATCTCACGTCCCAATTCCCTTTGCATACTGAATTTTTTGACCAACTAAATAAACTAATATGGTGTTTTATTTGATGGCTCTAAACCATGAGTTTAAACATTATTCTACCATTTTTGATGTGGTTGACATAGCCAAACCATTTAAGTCCAAGGATTAGCTTTCTATTTTCATATGTAGATATAACAATGACCTTTTGGCTATGAAATTAGTTGGTCTTCACAACATAATATCCCAACTAGAGGTAATGCTCTACATTGACGTATTGTTTTATTTAATTATGAATTTCAAGGTAATTGGGAAGATATTGTAATTTAGGCTTGGTAAAATACCAATTGTATATATTATTGAAAATTCCTTTGAAAGGAATTATAAGTTCTCATATAGTTATGACATGATAAATTCATGGATTCTTAATGACAACATCAACAACAAGTTATAACAATAAAGTGACAACACAAGGAACTTTTTAGTTTAGGACCCTACCTCAGCTATCCCCATTTTAGTCTTTAGAATGGTGGTGAGAATCACTATGGCATTATTAAATAGAATATTTGGTTTTTAAACCATTACTTATGTCAATTAGGTATGGGTCCCTTTGCTAGACGTGATTTTAACTTCCAATAAAATCATATATTTAGTATGTATTATCATCTCCAACTTGATTTTAAAAATAATAAATATGGGAAGTGTACCATATGATAACTTCTACATGATGTTCTATGTGGTGGATGTAGTGACTACAACTATGAATTCATCATATGAGGAACCTAGGAAATCATCTCTATACTACCCCAAGAATAGGATATGATCTAATTTTAATATTCTTCATGTATAAAGATTTATAAAGAACATGAAAAGGTTAACTAATAATTTCTACCACATGGTGTATCAAATAATCTATGGGAAGAACATGACTAGGCTCTTTGACCCTATATAGAAAACCATTCAAAAGATAGGTTATTACTGGTTGTACTATAAGTGAACAATAATATGAATTGAACACACTAGGGCACACCCTTTATACCTACCAAGGATTGTGTTGATAAATTAAATGTGCAATAAATTATTGTTTAATTAGATGATAACATTGATACTGAATAGAGGAGGGCAAAGAAAGAAATTGTCCCTCTAAACCCTCTTAGGATTGGTATAATATATTACACAACATGGGAACACCTCCAACTTGTTTGAAATATTAGGACAAACTAAGAATTTAAATTTGTACCCTTCATACACTAGGAACCTAGGAAAATGTTAGAGAACATACTGAAAAATATGAGAGAAAAGTGAGAATCAACTATTAACATAAGTCATATGATCATGATAGTGTGTTTATGAATGCATAAGATGATACTAAAGTATTTATAAGGGTAAAAAAGGTCAACATGTCCCTAATTTTGGAATAAAGGATCCAGTTTGATCCTACTATCATTGAAGAGGATGCCAAGAGAATTCTTAAGGAAAAATGGGTTTTCAAACCTATTCATGTCACCCCTCCTTTGGAAAAATAAGAAACATAAGTACAAGTTTTCCCATGCATGAAATCTTGCATTGAAGAAAGAACTGGAACACTTCTAGATTCCCCTACACATAAAATTTTTACAACTTCTCCTAAGCACATTATGGATGAACTTGCAAGTACAAGTGGATCAGATGGTATATTTTATGTGCTACCTCTACCTCCATTAGCCATAACATAGTAAGAATTTTTTCTTTCCTATTTGTCTCAAGTTCATGTTGCTTCTCCTCTTTTATCTCCATTAGTAGTGATTCCCCAACATAGTAAGTCTTCCTTATTATTTTTCTTAAGTTCACGTTACTTCTCTTCTTTTGTCTCCACTAGTAGTGATGCCCTAGTCCCTTAGGCATCCATCTCCATCACCACCTTCCATGAAAACAAAACTACCATTGGTAGTACTTCATTCTAATGGATCTCCATCTTCACCACCCATCATTCCTCTAGTGATCACCACTCCTTCCACTCTCTTACCATCTACTACCGTTATAGTCCCTTCATATCTCATTCTGCATTTAATAGGACTAGTCTATATTGATCCCAAACCAATAATGACTTAGACAAGGAAGCCTAAGGCATCTCGTATTTCACCTCAAAAGGCATAAGTAGAGGAGAAGCAAGTAGTTGTTCACAAATAAAGGGAAGAAATAAGAAAGTGTGAACTATGGTTAGACCCTATTCATATTTATGATAGTGAGGAGGAGGATAAAAAATTTGGTTATGAATAAGAATGGGTCTCAAAGATTGACATAAAATAAACACAATCATTTGATAAGACTCAAAAAAATATAGGATGATAATGACTACATGACCAAAGAAATCACCTAGTTAAGAGAAAAAAAACTACTAGAAGAATCTAAAGAAGTCAACCAGGAAGATGGTAGCTTAGTGTCCATTGAATTGATATAATATAGAGAAGGATATGTATAAGGAGAGGTAGAATAAAAACTTCACATTATAACACATTGGTCATCCCCAATTACACCTCTAATCTCTCGACCTCATTCCCCTACAATGATAACTACAATAATTGGTGACCCATATATCTCTCTCTAGGCTATAAGTCATCCAAGTCCTCATTCCTTAGTAACTCCATTAGTTACTACAATTACAATTATTGTAGTAGATTCTTTAAATTATTTTCATTATTTAAGTCTAATAAACTAGCCTCAGGTACCTACAAAACAAATTTTGCCTCCCACATTTGAGATTACAATTGTGGACCCTACCATTGCTATTCTAACTACTAGGGATTCATACACTTCTATCATTCATTATTTTAAAAACCTATTGAGCACCCTAGTGACCTAGTCATTCTTTATTAGAATAATTTATCAGTCCCCCAAGCCAATAAAAAGGGTCCATTTTGAAAGCCTAGTATCTACCTCAGTTTTTGCTACACTAGCCACCCTTCCTAAGTTGACTACACATTTAGAGAGGCTTATTATACAAGCATATTAGGTAGACTCACTTATATTTTCAATTCAAAAAGCATCAGGGAAGTTCAAATATGTAATTCATACATCATTCCAAAGGCAGGTTAGTGGATGGAGGAAAGTTATTTCTCCTTTTCTTGAGGTAGGGCCATCTTCCCAAAAAGTCATGCTTCCTCTCATGAAATCCCCTTCAACTAATCATATATAAAAATCATAGCCAATAGGGAAAGAAGAAAAAATAGAGGAAAAAATATACTAAACATTCTTTCATGGATTTAGTAGTTGTAATAGGAAGAAGCATGAAAACAAGTTTAGTGATTACTAAGCAAACCACAATTAATTTTCATTTTTATAGATATAATAACATGTTTAGAAAGGTTAAGATAAAAAAAATTGTTGATGAAGGTCAATATATCAAGTTGGAAAAAAGAGAAGACATGTTCTCTTCAACAAAATGGAGAAAATTAAATCCATTGGACCTGGATAGATATAGAGAGAATCCATACAATTTTGTATAGGTTGTTGGAGGTGTTATGAAAGGGACATTCAAAAGTCTTAATTAGCCTATTCAGAGGCAACTAGATAGGATCACCATCTAGGCTCCCAAAGAAATTGTGGACAGCCTACATGGGAAGGACATGAAGTTAATTGATACTATTAGTTTGATAGTGTTTACAAAGGCCATATCCCAACATGATTTGGGAGACATAATTTTATTTATTTAACAAAATAAATTAATTTGATGGAAAGCTACATTTTATAATCTAAGAAATTGAGAAAAAGGCTTATGCCCATTTGAATTTAATAAATACATTTGAACCTACATGACCAAAAAATTACATTATTGATAAAATGGATAGATTACTTGAATGGCATCAAGATATATAATATCTAGTTCATAAATTTATAAATTAGGAAATTGAAGTAGTCTCTATCTTGACATATTTAAGAGTTACTCACATAGGGACTCCATAAGGGCTATTAGTGCCTAGATGCATTTTTGAAAATCTACTATGAGCAAAACTTGACATATTTAGAGTTGAGATTGAGGGCACTAGCTATAAAAACAATGATGAAATTATGTAACTAGTGAATTTTTGAAGAGACAAAATTAGAGGAATTGAGGAACTACATGTTGAAGTTATAGCTACACTAAGTACTCGTAATAATTTGGTAGAAAAGCTTCTATAATTATTTAAATGATATTTTCTTGATTTTTAAACCATAGAAATTGAATTCTAGGGGAGCCATGCACTATATATATATATATATATATATATATATATATATATATATATATATATATATATATATATATATATATATATATATATATATATATATATATGGAAGATTCTAATCAAATAACTTCATCAACATGGGTCACACCTAATCCACCTTAGATTACTTAGCTTCCCAAATGCACACTAGTGTAGACTAAAATTAGGCCTACCTATATGCCACTTCCATCAAATACTACCATAACTACACTAGCTTTTAGTTTTGGTGTAGTTTTAGTTATAATGCCCATTGTAGTTATAACACAGGTTGCCACTCTAGTTACACCTATTCCAGTTCTACATACAATGGATATGCTATAGTTTTCTTCTACTAGTGGTTCCACATCAACACCTTATAAATACACCTATGTATATGAATGTTTTAGTTGAGATGGAATGGTTACTTCCTAATTTATTTAACATGTATATATTGTATTTTATAAGAAGAATTCTATTTTGAGTAATCATCATTGTACATGCATACTTTTCATTCAAATTAGAATAAAATGATGTTTTTGGATATATATTTTTAGAATTCACTTAAGAGCTGAGCCCTTCCCCATCCAAAGGCTATATATACTTGTATCCTCTCAGTCTCAAAGGGAGTAGAATTTTGGCTATTGAAATTAATAAGAAATTATGAGTAAAGTCTTGCAATTGATCTTGGTGTGCAAATATTTATTCTTCTCCAAACTTTTCAATTATGTAATAAGTTTTTTTTATTTCAATTTATTATTCTTCTGGTTGTGAATGAGGTATCTCTTTTAATATATAATTATTTATATTGATTTATTTATGATAAGAATGTATTTTCAATATGAATCATAATCCCCCTTGTCTATATGCTAATGTAATATAACAAATGCAACAACCTTTAATTTTATATGCTTATGTTTGAATTATTATAATTCCCTTTCACTCCTAATTTTGTTTGATTTTTAGTGTGCTACAATATCTTGTAGCAGATGTTGATCCTTGATTCCTTGTCCAACATTTAGTTCAAGTGTTGACCTAGAAAAGTTTTATTAGGTGTAGTCCACAAGCCTCATTTTCTACCTTACCTTTTCCTATTTTATGATTTTATTTTGGTCTTACCCACATTATGTTATATACATCATTATTTCACCCATATTAATTATATTTATATTGATCCATATTTGACCATTTGTGATAAACAAATTACTTCACTCATCATAATTTTACCAACATGTTGTTTACAAATACTAATACCCTATAACTCATGCCTTGGAGTTAATTTCATTCATAGATAATGAAATGTTAAAGGCTACCTCATAAGGTTTGTAGGTTGTGAATAAAACCCACATAAACAAGAACTTATCAAGTTTTATAAGGAGATATTTAACCTCTACCTCCATTTCTTTGAAAATAAATCACTAGAGTTGCACTAAAAGCACTCAAAAGATTAAGAAGGTCTACCTCAGACACTAACCTACTCTACCCACATTTGGAAATCCATAGGAAATTTAGGTATGACAAGGTATTTAGTAAAGGACCCTTGGATCAATCATTCTCTCTAAGTAGACAAACGTATCTTTCACTATTTATAATGGCACAACCTCCAACTTGGGTAGCTAGTTTTGCTATCAACATCAATGGGGCTATGCATAATTTACCTAGAAAACTTGAGAATTACATCCTTCCTTTTATCCATATATAGGTATGACTACTTAATAACACATGAAGGCCTTCAAGACTACCCTATGAATATTGAATGTAACCCATAAAGACATGGCATGTAAACATTTTCCCTTCACATTGTAAAATGCCACTTATGACTAGTTCCTCAATATCTTGGAAGGATCACTTACATATTGGGATCAATGTCAAAACACTTCATTCTAATAGTTTGGGCAAGTCACTAACACAATTGTTATATATCAACACTTTATGATTATGAAAAGGGAACCAAATGAGCCAATCGATGCCTTCTATTATAGGTTATAGAATATGTATACACAACTCTAAATTGCATATAAACTTGTTAAGAATTTGGCACTAAAATTATATAATAATGCCCTAGAATATATGATTATTGTTTTTCTATATAGAGGTATTGGTGTTGATACACTACCTTTGGCTTATGTTGAAATTATCAATGTGGATAAATAATTGAACCCCTGGATGCAATCATTGGCCCCACTAGGTTTTTGTCCTTTTTCTTAGCCTTCAATCCAATCCCAAATACAAATTAGAATATTGTAGCCCAAAACTAGAACCAGTGGTACTCTCATGTGCCTTTAACCCATACCAATAAACACCTTGGCTTCCTAAATAATTCTATGCTTAACCAATAAAAATAGTCCTTCATACAAGTAAATACTACTACTATTATGTATGGTACTTATTTTTATTCCACAAAAATAGAATTGGAATTGATTCAAATGATGGTTCATAATTAAGCAATGAGTTTATAAACATTTAGAAACACATGGGTAACACTAGAGGATATAATACCAATTAGATTTATGGGTTCCAAAGGTACAGTAGCCTTATAAATAATCCAAAATAAAAACCACTCAATAGGGAACAATAAATAAATATCATGGAATCAACCCTTATTAATTGGTATTGAGTTCACAATACAACTCAACATCATGAAATGGATTTCATAGAGTTTTTCACTACTTTCAATATCTTTCAAAAGGAGAAGAACATGAAGTAAGGTTTTATCAATTAGATAGAACCCTATTCCTCTTATAATCCTAGACATTCTAATACAACAATCGTCTTTGAGACTTGTGATATCCCATTGACAATAGAGGATGAGAATGAACTAGAGGATAATATAGATGAGATCTATGCATTTTAATAATTATATAGGAATAATTACAATCTGAGGAGCAAGTAGTATTTTACTAATATAACCCCACCTAAATCATAATACTACTACTCTAAATTCTTGGGTCAATAATAATCCACCTCCCCCTAGGAGGGAGGAGAAATTGTAGAATAGAATACCATAAAGAAGAGATGGGTAGAATATTGTTGAGGACATGAAGAAGATCAAGGCCAATGTCACCCTACATGAACTAGCTCAAATCATTAAAAAAATGATTTATTGCTTAAATCCCTGACTAAGAGATCCTCTACATTGAAAAAATCTCATGTTTTCCATGAAAACATGATGTCATTTATAGATAAACCTAAGGTACCACAATTTCTTGTAACTATATGAATGTTCAGAAAGAATGTGCACAACATTTTGGTTGACTTAGGTACTTCATCCAATGTGATGTATAAAAATGTGTGAAATAATATAGTTTTAACCCTAAATAATTCAAATATGGTGGTCCTATAATTAGATAAGTCTTCTTTCCCTTGTGTTGGAGAATTAACAAACATGCAAATATAGCTAGAATCAAATCAACATATAAAATAATATATAGATATTTTGGTCATGTAAATTCCATAAGCTTGTGGATAATTTTTGAGATGGTATTGGTCTAAAACAATGAATGGATACATGGCCTATGAGATTTCACATATGTGGTTGCCTTGGAAAGGAGTATCCAATTAGATTTAGGTGGATAGAGAACCAAATATGAAGTAATTGATTACCAAGTACAATGTAAAAAATGAGAAATTTGAATTTGTATGTTTCCATGTGAGATTATATACATTCACTACCAATAAATAGATTTATAAATAATAATTTTTAAGTCCTTCTCAGTTATAGACTCTCCATTTCAATGGAGCTAGATCAAAAAAATGTTTTTGTGTTGGCATAGCCCTGATAGACCCAAATGGTAAGTAGTACTTCATTGCCTACATGATGCAATTTACATATAATAACAATAAATCTAAGTATGAATCTCTAATCCTTAGTCTATAATTTATGCTAAAGCACATTTTCAAATAGTTGTAAGTCTTTAGCTATTTTGAGTTGGTTGTTAACCAGATTAGAAAGAATTATCAATGTAAGCTCACCTAATTAAATAAGTATAAAGCTTGAGTGTGGGCCCTGATTGAGTCCTTGGAAGGGTTCAACATCAAATTCATCCTAAGATAATAAAATTAGATGGTAGATTCTCTATCATCTTTATCTTCCAATCTAAAACACTCCAAGAATCTAAAATGTAGATATTCTCTTTGTAGCTAGTTCCTTGTCCCTCTATTATAGACAATGTGGACAATTCCCAGGTATTTCAATATGATCAAAATATTATCCAAATCATGAGTATTTATGAGACCTTATAATCTCAATTGATATATGATAAATATTTAAATACCATGCATATTGAAGACATGGGAGAGGATGGTGTCCTACAACTAAAGTAAAATCACATCCCTCTAGTAATGGTTTCCTTATAATGGGCTTTCTACATAGATCCACAAACTCATAATCATAAGAAGTCTAAATAAACTGAGTTCAATTTCATCAAAGATAACATGAGCACTAACCAATACCATTAGTATGTGAATATTAGACTGAGATGCACTAAAAGTGAGAAACAAAAATTAAAGAATCTACTGATAGAGTAAAAATATGTGATTTCATAGTTGTATGAGTACCTGAATATATTTGACCCCAGATTCATTACTCATACCATTCCATTGAATCTACAACACAATCCTTTTAGGTATATATAGAGGCTATTTAACCCAATTATATAACCTCTAATTCAAGCATAGGTACAAAAATTATTGGATGCCAAAATTATTTTTCTAATTAGAAATTTGACATAGGTAGCCAATTTATTATCATCCAAGAAGAAGAACAAAGAAATCAAACTCTGTGTTGAATTTAGGAACTTGAGGAGAGCATCAAAGAAAGATAATTACCTATTACCTTCATTTTAAGAGGTTATTTAGATGGTATATGGGTTTGAAACGATGTGTTTCTTCGAGAGATTCTTAGGCTACAATCAAGGGCAAGTGCAAATAGAAGATAAGATGAAGACTACCTTCACTACTAATTGGGTAATTTTTTCATACAAAAGGATGCCTTTTGATCTAATAAATGTAGGAGCTACCTCATATAGATACATGTACTTTTATTTATATGGAATTCTAGGAAAATACATCATCATATATATGGATGACCTGATAGTATATTCAAAATACAAATTTAATCATATAAATCATCTTTAGAAAGTGTTTATAAATGTATAAGGTATGGCATGTCACTTAATTGAAAGAAGATTATCTCTAGAATTACATAATGAAAACTTCTAGGCCATGTCATCACTAAATATGGGAATTCCATTGATCCAAATCAAGTTTAGGCCTTTTCCAATTTGAAAAATCCTAACATAAAAAGGAACTGAAGTCCTTCTTTGGTAAGATAAACTTTGTGTGAGAAATAATTTCTTGATTTATAGATATTGTCAACCATTGAATTCCATGCTAAAACAAAATGCTAAGATAGAGTGGAGAATAAAGGCTAAGAAATATTTTCAATACGCTAAGACCATAGCGATCAAAACCTATTTCTAATTAACCCAAACTTAATAACTATTTATATATTTATTTATTCACTTTAGAACATACTATAGTTGTTGTACTTATATAGAATGTGGATTAAAATGAATAATTCATTGTATTCATGAGCACTAATTTAAAGGATGTGAAGTTAAAATACTTTATGATATATAAACAAATATATACATTGATCAAAGTTATTAAAAAAATTAGGCATTGTATTTTTAGAAACAAGACATTCACCATTATTCTAGACCCAACTGTAAAGATCACACTTGCCCATAAGGAATTGGGTGAAAGAAGAGGTAAATAGATGGCTAAATTTTAGGACATTAACCTTGAAATCAGACCAACCAATATGGTGAAAGGTTAGGGGATCATCTATCTAATGACCAAAAGTAATCCATGTAATAGTATTGAATAAATTAATGAGACTCAAGTAACTAGTGGTGACTGGTACACTCAAATAATCCACTATTGAGTCACATGCATATGCCCCATAGAACTAAATAGAGTGTGAAGGCAAACCTTTAGGGTCAAATCATCTCATTGTATGTCCAATTAGGGAGTCCTATACATAAATAACTATGAAGGCATATACCTAATATGCGTTTAAAAATAATAATTTATATATATCCTAGATAATGTGCATTATAATATGGGCAGTGGGTATCCCTCAAGAAATAAAACAACTCAAAAAATATTGAAGATGGAATACTACTAGACCATGATCATTAAGGATGCGCATAACCATTTCAAGACCCATCAAGATTTCACTATATTTCTAAAAATAGAATTTAATGCTTCCATGACTTTATAGATAATCATTGAAAGGAATTCCTTTATCCAATGGGGCATTGATTTTATTGGGTTAATAAATCCAAACTCTTCAGTAGGACACATATTTATCCTAATAGCTATTGACTCCTACACCAAGTGTATAACATTTATATCTAAAAACAATTATAGAATGATTCATGTCATCAAGTTTATGGAAGAAAACATATTAACCAGGTTTTTCACTCCCATTTCCTTAGTTTGTGACAATGGTTTGGCATTCCAATCTATTGAATTTTTAGAATGAGTTTATGAAAATCAAATCATGATCAAGTTCTCTTCTAACTATTATCTAGAAGTGAATGGAGTATTTGAATCTACCAGCAACATAAGATAAACCAAGAGAATGGCATCTCTTATTGAAATTTGCACTGTGGTTAGATAGCACAAAGCATAAGTGAACCCTCAAGGCTTCACCTTTTCTACTAATATATGGGAAATAACTAGTCTTCCCAATTACTCTAAAAATATTAATGTACCCATTCATGTAAGATTATATGGGGGAGATAGAAGAATATGATATATAATACTTGACATAGTTCAGATAGAGGATGCAAGAACTAAAGAACTACACAATTTTAGTAAACATTAGGATATTATCAAAGTATGGTTTGACAAAATATCCAAAATCAAATCTTTCAAAATTTTAGACCTAGTGATTTTATGGGATAAATCCCATGAGAAGAAAGGATATCATGGTAAATTCACCCCTATATTGATTAGACCATATTGGATATCAAATATCCTAGGTAATAATGATTTCTAGTTGAAATACCTCCAATGTAATAACCTCACCTTTTCAGTCAATGGATAGTTTTTGAATCATTATTTATTGGCTACTCCAACTAGAGATGCCTCAAAATGAATGTAATTGGAGATGTATATATAGGATTAGAATATATTTCCTATTTTTTATAATAGATTTCCTACTCTATAGAATATATTTCATGATTTCTAGGATAAGTCTTTCCTTATTTATGCATTTGATTTCTGTAGATTAGTTTGTATGCCTTCTAGGTTAGTTTTATAAAATTGTACAATAGAACAACTGATTTATTACCTTGAGATTACAAAAAAATTATTAAAAACAAGTGAATGATTCACAAGGATACACAATTGGTCTTCATAAGAATTTATTTTGACAGTAATAAAGTTTCAAACACTGAATGAACTTACTGGACCTCTGGGAGTTTCTCTGATATAATCATGAAATTTTTAGAAAGGATTTCCATTTCCAAATATTACTTATATTATTGCATGCTAAAACTTGTATGGGAGATAAACATATATATATATATATATATATATATATATATATATATATATATATATATATATATATATATATGGACATATTGATTTAAATAATTTTTATTATACATACACCTGACCAATTGTGATTCCCATACCTTCTTTTATATGTGTTTCAAACATGTGTGTGTGTGTGTGTGTGTGTGTGTGTGTGTGTGTGTGTGTGTGTGTGTGTGTGTGTGTGTGTGTGTGTGTGTGTATGTGTGTGTGTGTGTAACTAATAGAAAATGGTAATTCAATTAATCTATGCTAGGTATATGGATGACCAAATAATGGCAGAATAAGGATTTGAGTGGAATCCAAGGTATTTCTATCAGTTCTATAGGTGTATTGCTAGCAATAGAGTAATACCTAGGCTTCCCTTATTTTTAGGTTATAAAATATGAAAATAAAAATGAAACCTACATTGTTTATCTATTACTTTGTCAAAACTCTCATAGAAAAAAATTAAAAATTGGATTCATAAAGTCTCACACTCAAATCCAAGGAATGAAAAGGCTTAGTATGTTGCATGAGGAAGTAAGAGTCTTTTTCAAGGTTTGGTTTATTTATTCTTTTCTAAGAAGGGTTGTAATTTTTTTATGTTGCATTACTGAGATTTTGGGTTCTCAAATACTTAGGAATATTTCTCCCTTGAGTCACCATTTTTTGTGCCTTCACACACACACACACACACACACACACACACACACACACACACACACACACACACACCATTTTCAAAATTCCAATAGGGACCCACTAATAATAGAATGTAATTATTCATGGCATTTTAAACAATAAATTTATGGCATAAATTTTGAAAAATGAAAACTTAAGGAATTTATCTCACACTAAAATGAATTTTTTTGCCTATCTTGAACTCTTTTGTTTACTTGACTCAATCAACAATATTTACTTTAAAGTTTACAATGTGTTTTAATGTTATGGAGGAATCGAAGGTGTGTGTAAGTCATATTAAATTATCTACTTTTCACGTATGATTTTCCTTTACTTTATGATTTTTTATGCTAAATTTAAGATTTAATGTCAACTGAGTTAACATGTTATGATTTTAGTGGGTTATTTATCTATGTGTGTCTTAAACAAGATATTTTATACTTGGGGGTCTCTCAAGCCTTCCTAGAGTTCATTTAACCTTGCCACATGACATCAATTCACCAGCTTCAATACTAAGTAAATAATTAAATTAGCTTGGAGGTGATGTCAACATAGCCATTTATATGACAAATCTCTTACAATTGGATTAAAAATATCCATCTACATGTCATCATCCCACTCGCCTAGAGTTAACGTCAATATATCCATTTTTATGGAAAGTCTAAAGAAAGTGGAGTAGTGAGAGATATCCATGTGTCGTCATCCTAATAGATTGAAGGTGATGTTAGCATATCCATTTGTAATAAAACTCCCAAATTAGTGGAGTAATGATATCTATCCATGTTTCATCATCCTGCTAGCTTGGAGGTGACATTAGTATATCCCTTTGTACATAAATTCCTAGGCAAGCAAAACACCAAGAACCATCCACATATAATCATCCCACTAACCCATAGCTAAAGTAACAAATCATGACAAACTATAGCTTAGTTAGGAGAAGAATATATAAATGGATACATGTGTCCTCTAAATCCATATAAGAAAATAACTAAAACATCAAAACCAAGATAGAAAGAGTAGAAAAGAGACATATGTCATATTAATATGAGTAAGCATCTAGGAGAGTGAAAAATAAGCCACATGGCAGTAAACACTATGGAATTCAATATTATGAAATTTAAATGCAAATAACAAATATGGAAAAGAGGGAATACCTTTGTTGTAAATAATTCACATGAGTCAATGAATTAATACGTTCATTTATCAAAACTAATGCAACTAAAGTAATATATTTTGAATTTTCATTTCCAATCTAATTAGATTTCCTTCTAGTTATAAAGTGTATTAAAAACATTGATCTCAAGGGCAAACTATGAATCTATAACTCCATTACAAATAAGAATATACAATTTTATCATAGAGAAGAGCATTTTCATATGATAAATTCAATGGATTCTTCATCTCACATCCCAGTTCCCTCTACATATTCAATTTTAGGACCATTGAATACACTAATATAACATTTTATTTGGTGGCTTTGAACCATAAGTTTATACATTATTCCACAATTTTGGATGTGGTTGATACAGTCGAACCATACAAGGTTGAAGACTAGCTTTCCATTTTCACATCTAGATATAAGGATGAACTATTGTCCATAAAAAAAAATTGGTTTTAACAATATAGTAGTGAAAATAGAGGTAATTCCCTACATTTACATATTATTTGATTTATTCATGAACATTAAGGTTATTTGGAATATATTTACTTAGGCTTGGAAAAACACCAATTGAATATACTAGTTAAAATGCCTTTGAAAGGTATTATAGATTCATTTGCCTAGAAATGGAATACAAATAAGACATGGTGAATTCATATATTCTTAATAATAACATTAGTATCAAGTTATAAAAATGGGCTAGCAACCCAAGCAACTTTACAATTTAGGGGCCTACCTCGGTCATCCCCATTTTAATCTTCAAACTAGGATTAAGAATATATATGGCCCTATTACACATAATATATGGGTTTCAACCATTGATTATGTTAATGAGGTATTTTTCCCTTTGTTGGACATGATTTTAACTTCCTACTAAATCATATGCTTAGGAGAAATTATCAACTCCAACTTGATTTTGAGAATCACAAATCTAGGAAGTTTACCAAATGGTAACTTCTATGTGATTTCTTATGTGGTGGATGTACTGACTCAACTATGTATTCATCCTATTATCAACCCTAAAAACTATCTCCAAACTACCCCAATAATAGGATAAATGATGACTTTTATACTATTCATGTACACATATTCAGAAAGAATATGAAAAGGTTAATTGAGACTATGTACCCCATGTTTTATTAATCAATCTATCCAAACTACATGCCCAAGCTATTTGAACCTATAAATAAATCATTTTAAATATGGGAGATTATGGGTTGTACCCTGAGTGAAATATACTAATAATTTAAGGCACTAGGTCAAACCCCTTATACCTACCAAGGATTGTGATTGATAAAGTAGATGACTAGGAAATTGCTACTCAATTGTCTAACAACACTACCACTAAATTTATGAGGGCCAAACAAACAACCATACATCTAACCCTTTTAAATATTAGAGGAATGCATTACACAAGGTGGGAACACCTCCAATTTTTTTGAAATATTAGGACACACTATGGGTTTAAATTGGAACCCTTTAGACATTGGGACCCTAAGAAAAATGTTATATAACATATTGAAAAGTATGAAAGAAAATTGAGAATCAACTATGGACATCAATCCTATTATCATGACAATGTGTTTATGAATGCAAAATATGATACTAACATGTTTATAAGTTTGTGTAGGGTTAACATGTCCATGATTTTGGCACAATTGATCCAATATTATCCTACTATCACTAAAGATGATGTCAATAGAATTGAGGAGGAATGGGTTTCCAGACCTATTTATGGCCACCATCCTTAGGTAGAAGAAGAAATATAAGAGTAAAATAGCCCATCCAAGGAAGTTTATGCTAAATAAAGAGATATAACACCTCTATATTCCCATAAACACATATTTAATGTTACATCTCCCAATCACAATATGGAGGAGATTTCAAGTACAAGTGAAATAGTTGGTATATTTTACATTTTACATCTACCTCCATTGACCATAATGACAATTAAGTCTTCTTTCTTGTCTCAAGTTCATGTTTCATCTCCTCCTTTATCTCCATCATCCGTGATTCCGCAATCCCCTTGGAAGCCATCTCCATCATAACCTACCATAATAACAACACCACAATTGGTAGTACTTCTATCCACTACATTGTCATCTTCACCACCCATCATTCCTCCAGTAGTCACCAGTCCTCCCACTCCCTCACCATCTTCTACCACTATAGCCCCTCCATCTCCCATTCCACCTTCAATAGGTGGAACCTCTATTTCTCCAAAACTAATAATGACATATATAAAAAATCCCAATATCCCTCTTATTTCACCTCAAAAGGTGGAAATGGAGGAGAAATAAGTAGTTGTTCTTAAGGAAAGGGAAGATGGAAGAAAGGGTGAAATGGGGTTAGACTCTATTCATAATTATGATAATGGGGATAGAATATGAGGAAATGAAGAATAATGAGTCTTAAATAATGACATATAAGAAACAAAATAATTAAATAAGACTACAAAAATAGAGGAAGATAATGAATGGATGACCAAGGAAAACACCCAGTCAGGAGGAATAAAACTACCATAAAAATATAAAGAAGTCAACCACAGAGATGGTAACTTAGTGGCTATTAAATTGTTATTAGATAGAGAATGGGATGTAGTACGAGAGCTATAATCAATACTACACATTACAACACATGTTCATCCCCATATACACCTCCAAGGTCTCCACCTCATGTCACTACAATGACAACGATAATAATTGGTGCCTTAATAATATCTCCCCAATATATAAGTCATCTAGGTCGTCACTCTTTAGTAACTCCCTCATTTAATACAATTATAATTGATGTAGAATATTATTTTCATTCTCTTCATTATTTAATTTTAATAAACCATCTTGAGGAAATTTCAAGCCAATTTTGCCTAACAAAACCTAGCCTTAGGTAGTGTTGTAAGGATATAAGAAAGAGGAAATGAATAAATATACCTCATTAGGTACACAAATCAATGAATAAACAAGGTAACAATATATGTGTGTGCATGTAGATAGTGATCAATTTGTTAATAATGTAGACTAAGATGATGGTTTATTCAATCCCCATGTGTGGGTGGCTCAATATCTCAAGTTAGTTTTGACTCAATGATTTCTCATGCATGCTTGGTGGATCATGACCTATGAATAGCTTGGATTAGACTGATGGTGTGTCTATTTATCTCATTTAGGTAGATAAAGAACTCAAATAGACTATGACTCCATCATTTCCTACACATGTGTATTAGAAGCATTTGAAACTAAAATTGCATGATGTAACTAGAGATATGTAACTATGTATGGAAGCTCAATGCCCACTCAAGTATATTAGGTAGCTCTCAGCCACTTAAGAATTCCAACCACTACATGTGGAGTAAGGAATGAATATGGTGTGTGACCTATAACATGGTGTTTAATGTGTATTATGTAGAAAATGACACAGAGTTTGTCATTCCATATGATCAACCAGTGTATAATTGAGCATATATAAATAATGTGTCATGTACATGCCCCCAAATCTGATATCTAAGTATGTGGATTCTTTATTAAGCTATAATAATCTATATCTAAGCATCTAGAAATAAATGGGAATGATCATGCCATACATTATGCCCCCAATATGAAAAAACTGGTATTAATTTGAGCTAAACTTAGCTAAAATTTTTAATCTATAATTGAATGCGTACAAACCTAGATTCTACCTACTATATTTTTCTATCCAATTTAGAATTTTTTGAAACTAAGACTATTACACAGTAGTTCCATATCTTGTATAGTAGTGTCATGTGGCTCTAATGTCATAATTTGGGTGCTAATGTCCAACTATTCTTATATTTGTGAAACTATAACTAATATTTATGTCACTATTTCCCATTATGTTTTCTTAAAACCAATCTATGTATTTTATACCTGTGTGCTGAAAATTGTACTCTTAGTATATTCAGGTAGCCTAATCTCCATGACAAACCCTTGTGAATTCTCTCTCTTTTGAGGGGATTTATTGTACCTATACAAGAAGTGTCCTTAAAATAAAAATCTTTGCAAAATGTGTTTTAGACAAAGAATATATGATATATGCATAATAAACCAATATGATGTGCATACATAACATTAGAATGTAAGCTAAACTAAGCATAAGTTTGTAATGTGTGATCTATGATAGGTATAGCATTCACAAGGTTGTCAAGATAGATATAATAATGTATATGAATAGGACATATGATTAATAACTTATTATATACTTAGGGGGATGGGGCATGATGTCCATCATAGAATCTAATTATGAAGGGGAGATGCATGAGGTCCCTCATTGCATCTAAACTAGATTGTGTAACAAAAAAGAGACAAGTGTCATGGTCATGATGCATAAAAGAAAGCATACATATAAAATATGTGAGGCTTGAAAATAGTCCAAGGGGACAAAATTCAAGGTATATGGGCACATGTCACCAAATTTGAGAAAGGAATACATATAAAGACATGTCCAAATGTCCACATATGCAAACAAGTTGTCATAGAGCCACATGAAATGACATGTTCAAATGGTTGCATACATAATCAGGAAGGCACACATGAGGACATGGACACATGTACAAAGAATACATATAATGAAAATAAGTGGAATAGATTCATAAATCAATGTAATATTCTAATGCCCCTGAATAAAATAATCATAGATACACACTCAAGTCTAAACTAGGAAATCTAGAAATGAAAGTATACATGAACAAGTGGTACAAATATGTATAAGAGCTAATATGTACATAAGTTAAGTATAAAGTAGTATTAGTTGGTTAAAAATCTAAGTAGATTTAGGATGATCAATGTCAATATGTAATGATGTTAAATATATGATGTAGGGGTTATAAAGAAACCTGGTAATTGAAACTATGTATATGATGCCCCCAAATGGGTGAATGTATCAAATGAAGAACCTGTGTATGTGTGTATATGCCCCAATTGGGTAGATAATATAAAATATGGATCTTTTTAGTGGACCTAGGTCCTGTATGTATATGTAAACATTTTTTAATAAAAAGTGATGCAATGTATGTATGATAAAAATAGACTATACTAAGATAGCTAGCATATGTAATGTTTGGAAAATATAAGAGATTTAAATAGGCAATACATACAATCTATAATTTTTATTTTCTAACTAAATATTTGAATCTTTTTATATTTTGACATATTATATTATTTTTTTATTTTATGGATATAATATATGTATCAACAACATGAAATTGAAACTAGATATAAGGAACAATAATTAAGGAAACTATGTACAAGTAGGGAGGAACATACTAACTAATGAGTCTCATAAGATACTCGCTATAAAGGTGTCTTATGTCAAATAAAGGAATAGTAATTGTGTGATCTATGTGAAAATGTATTTATGGTTTATGGGCTAAATGTGCTAAGTGATCTATAGTTGACACTACTTGTGGAGTAGGGCTAGGAATCTGGGAAGCTGACTAAACTAGCATATGAACTATGTTATGAATCTATGAAGTTGATTAAATTAGATTGTTGACTATGGATGGAATTTCCAAAATCATATGGCATGGTCAATAAGTGACCATATTTATCATGTTGTGTTTGTGTATAAATATCCTCTGGAACTGATACTTCTCATCTTTGTACTACTGGTAAATAGATTTGTATACTATGTATAAAATACCTTAATCAGATATCATGATGAATTATGTTATATTTTGCACCATGTTTTAAAAATATCTTAATTAGTTATCATGATAAAACTATGTTTTGTTGTGCATAACTTCTTGAAAATATCTAAATTGATTGTTGTGTTGAAAATATGTTATATTTCACATCATGTCTTGCAAATATCTTAATTGGTTGTCATGCTAAAATTGTGTTGTGATCTCTTTGATGTTTCCAAATATCTTAATCAAAGGTCAAATTAAAATTGTTCTATGATCTCTATGATTATTTACAAATATATTAGTTAGTGGTCAAATTAAAAATATTCTTTGATGTTTGTGATTGTTTCAAAATATCTTAATTAGCAGCAGTCAAATTGAAACTGTAATCTGATCTTTATGATTGTTGCCAAATATCTTAATCAGTGGTCAAATTGAAACTATTCTCTAATCTCTATTATTTTTTCAAAATATATTAATTAGTGGTTGAATTGAAACTATGCTTTGATCTTTGTAATTGTTATCAAATATATTAATCGATGGTCAATTGAAACTATGCTATGATCTTTGTGATTACTACCAAATATCTTAATCGGTAGTCGAATTAAAAATATGTTCTGATCTCTGTGAAATGGATGCCATTTCTACTGAATATATGATGCATGATATCTCACATAAGTAGGTGTCCTAGAAACTAAATGGATTTTACTATGAGTAGCCAATGGTTCCTTGAAAGGAACATCTTAGGATAAGTCACTAGTAATAGAGTGTGATCTAGAAGAGTGTGGAGAATGAGATCTTGTTGCCCCTTATGTAAATGTTATAATGCCTCTATTGACATACTGGTCAATATTATCTCAAAGTGCATAATATTTATTGTCCTAATATCCATTTATATGATGAAAATTTCAATATATTTTATTATGTATCTTGTGTAGGTGGTGTGCTAGATGGTGATGACTACGAGGTGTGATCAATAGGAATCTAAGAGGGGAGATTAGTATTATGTTAGTATGATAAAAACCAAACAAAACACACTAATGAAACTAACACCTTAATCCTAAACACTCATGTAGTAAGAGAACAATACAAGTAACTATAAATAGAGGATAAAACAACTATTCTTTACCTTCCTTGAGAGCAAGAGTTTTATATTGGCCATGGATGGATGTGCTCTGTCATGTGATCAAATAATCTTTGGCAATGGTGCTCATTGCATCATCTCTCCTTTTCACCTTGGTAATGTTGGGCTTGGATTTGGCCTTGGATTATATCTCTCTCTATAAGTGATCATTATTATATTACACCAAAGGATCTCCTTGAAGGTATTTTAGCATAATAACTTTACACAAAATAATCTTCTTGAATAATGAGTGAAGTCTTGTATTTATAGCCTTCCAAACTAACTCTAACCAAGTGCAGTTAGGTTTGCGTAAACCACTATAAAGTATAGACTAACCCTAGTTGAGTTAATGAGGGGATAGAAAATTAATATTTTGGATAGAGACCCCACTTATTAAACATGGCTCTACATTTCTTAATTGAAGGCTTTAGGGAAGATATTTTCAATTGATTGACTTTGAGGATGATGACATCATCATGACCTCATTTTCATCTAAATTTTAATTTTACAAAATTCATTTTCACTAATTTCACATGGAAATTTCATTTAATAATTTAATTTAATTTACATATTTAATCTGTTCTACTTAGCATTTTCCCCCTTTATAAATTCTTCAAGTGTCCCACTAAATGAGTCCAAAGGCCAAACTATCAATTTGTTAGGTTACAAGTTGACTACGGGTGAATCCATGAGATATTACTATTGTGTATAAGATAATACCTAAATAAGGATGCCTCAACATGATTTTGAGCATTAATGTGTGATGCGAAGATGAAATTGAGACATTAATTGATTCTTAGGCTTAATTTGTATTATTTGGTAGAAATCAATCTCCAGTTGGAACACAGTTGTGGCCAAAATGGGGTATACATATTTTGCCCCTATTTGGGAAGATTTTTAAATATACATGCATAGTAACATCTTCTCATAGAATTAAAAAGTCATTAGTTCCTTACTGAATGTCCTAGAGGGTGATGGATAAGCCCTATATCTGCCCCCCCCCCACCCCGAGGGAGTGGGTGACAAATAAGGTCAGTGAATGTTCCCTCAAAAAGAAGGAAATGATGTGACATATATGTAATGGGGGTGGAAATATAGATTTTTCCAAATGTGGTTATAATTAGTGGCACAATGGGATGCCCTAATAGGTTAGACAAAAATAATGATTTACCCAAAATCAGTTATACTCATTAATGCCATATTGAAAATACCTCAATAGGGTGGGGTAATGATAATGATTTTACCAAAGTTGGTTATAATCATTACCATAGTAAAAATACCCCAATAAGGTAGAAGCATTAAAATAATGATTTTCTCAAATGCGGTTATAATCATTAGCACAATGAAAATGCCCCAATAGGGAAGATAGATTGAAACAAAATGATTTTCCCAAAGGTAGTTCTAATAATTAGTACAATGGTTTACCCCAATATGTTGGATGTAATAATGATATAATTAATTTATTCCCCACTATGGAAAATTGGAAAAGTAGTCTTATGCATTGAATCTATGTTTTCAGAGTAAGAATAAGCTAGTATAGAGGATAGACATTAATTTGGGCTACCTACTAGTATAGAGGTTCACATACAAAGTAGTAGGGATTTAAAATTAATTGCTTGTTTAATTAATTTGCATTTGGGGTAGGTAAAGGATTGTGTCATGTGTGGGTAAAGAGAATTTTATGTAGCACTAGTGCTTGTAAGCTTCACCAAATAGTTTTTTTTTTTGTATTTGGGGATATTATATATCATATTTATATACAACTATAATAACAATGTGTATCCAAAGTAGGGAAAACTCAATCTAAATGCAAATATAAATAAGTTAGGAGTAAGATATGAATAATCAAATCCCAATTGGATATACTAAAATTAACTAAGTGTAAGAACATACACTAATTCATAGCTTATGTACAAGATATGGGTAATTAGGATGCAATAGTAAATAATGTGTTAGAATCCTATGGCAACGAATAAACATAAAGGCAAAGAGGGTAAAATAAAAATAAAACAAATAAACAAAACAAAATAGAACACCAATAAACATAAATAAATAAACAAAAATACACTAATAAATAAAAATAAACACACAACAAAACAAAAATAAACATGGCCACAAACAACACACAAACAAACAAAGAAAATAAAGAAACAATCCAAAGAAAATAAAATTGAAAGAAAAAAACTATTCGAAATAGATAAATGTAAAAAACAAGCAATGGTTAATCACAATGTTAGTACAAACAAAATACAAATTATTCAGTCATGTGTAATAGAGGTGTTACTCTTGAAGACAATTTGAGTTGTAAGCTAGATAACAATGAATATGTATAAAAATGCAAGAACAATTGACATAAGTTTGATCCTAGCTATAAGTAAATAATAACACAAACAAGAGGACAAACATTTCTCGTAGGTGATAAGAGACAATGAAACAAACAAAGAAAATGGAAGGAATAGAAGAAAAGGAAGGGTATTTGAATTGACTCTAGATGCACTAAGCAAGTGGATATTTCATTAATAGTTATATAGACCCAAGATCTAACATAAGCTCTAGGTCAAATATAGTTCTCCCAAGATATTGGATAGAATAACATGGATGATAAGAAAACATGATTAATCATGTATAGGAAAATGGGAACAATCTCACAAAATGGAAAGTGCATGGGAAAAGAGAGGATGACATTTCACAAGCATGAAAATGTCAACAAAAACTAATTTCAAAAGTGAAAATGTATATTTTAGGATAAAACCAAACTACAATTCAAGAGATGAGTATCCATAATTGAATTGAATTGGTAATTCATAGTGTCTAGTATATTTAAGGCTTGGAATAAGAAAAAACTCAAAAAATGCTCAGAGTGTAAGATAAAGGTGCTCAAAAAATGGTGAGAGCATTTGTTTAAGGCCAATAAGGATGGGAAACTAAAAGATAAGTGGGTAATTTTGAAATATCTAGGAGTCCCAAAATAATTAAGCCAACAAATTGGTTGAAAAAGAAAAAAGGTGTGATCAAGCTAATCCAGATACCCCATGTATCCAAGTGTCACCTACTTAATCTATGTAGACCTTAGGCCCATGTAGTTCTCCTAGAAATGGGAGTTAAAATACCACGGTGGTATAGAAATGAAAATGAATAGATAAGATGGCCTAACCCATAAATATTTTATAATTTTATATCTCACAAGGAAATTCTAAGACAATGTTCAAGACGTTTTGATTTTTACGACTTTAGATATTTTTCCAAATGTTTTTTAATGATTTTCTAAACATCTCTACTCGATTGGGAATCATGAGATACATAATGGTCCAACTCATAAAACATCAGTATATTGATTTAGGTATGCTCACAAAATGGTGAGAGCATGGTGAAAGGGGTGACTAAGCTGACCTCAACATGAATTGAGCATTGCCTACATAGTTACGTTAGGACCTCAAATCACTATAGTTACACCTTACAGTAGAAGATATGACTAGGTAGGAATAAGTTCATTAATTAGGAAAATGGCATAGTAGGGAAATAGGAATTTCAAGGTGATGCGAGAAATCATGATAAAGGTGTTGATCCTAATATTCCCATATGTGGTTATAATTAGGAAACAATGACATGAGTCAATCATACTAATTTTACCAAAGGAAATTATAATTAGGAGAATGAAAAATGAGATAGAACATGATAACATTGAATAATGAAATTTCCAAACCACTGTCATATTGTCCCATGATACTGCCCCATTATGAAATAATAAATAACTATTGTAATTTCATTTGATTCCCCTCGCTGAAGGTTCTAAAAGAACAAATGAATTAGAACCAAGGTCAAAAATGGGTTAGAAGGGAGCATAAAACAACTTTAGTCCATTAGGAAAGGTATGGAATGAATGTTATATGGTATGGTAAAAACAAGATGACATCATGGTACAATGTAAACAATCCTCAAAGACAATACCTCAGGTCTCTTGAGTGATATAATGCTTGATATGTATTATATTCAAAGGCTCATCAAGTTCATCTCTATATGGTGTATCTAACCTATAAGATCTAAATCCATAATTAGTAATAATGACATAAGGGCCTATCCAATTAGTCTTAAACTTGTCTTTATTATTTTTCTCAATCGTGGTGTTCTTTTAGTTTTGTTTAAGGACAAGATCATGAAGCTCAAAATCTTTATGTTTGACAAGCTAGTTATACTAGCCGTATAACTAATTCTAATATGCTTGAAGGCTATTTATATTAGTCATGCATTTTTCATCTAGTAATTATAGCTCTTTTAGGTGAGCAACTTTGTAATCCTCATCATCAAGTGTATTCTTCAATGAGACACATAACGAAGGTAACTTAACCTCGATGGGAATAATAGCCTTAGTACCATAGACAAGGGAATATGGTGTGGATCCTGTTGGAGTATGATAATTAGTATGGTAATCCTAGAGAGAACAAAAGATCTATAGGTGTCAATCATAGCTAACATCATTGACAATCTTCTTAGGAATATTGACAATGATTATGCTAGATGTGGCCATTACCTTGGGTATAATATGTAGTGAAAATATGTTGGCTAATGTTGAACTCATCAAAGAGTGATTTGACATCCTTGTTATTAAATGATCCACCATTATCAAATATAATGTCAGATGGGATACCATAGTGGTAGATGAGATGGTTGAAGAAGAATTTGTAAATTTGTTTTTCAATAATGTGAGGGGTAAAGAATTAACCCACTTGGTTAAATATTTGATGGTGGAAAGTATATGTTTATGACCATTTGATTAGGTAGGGTTAATATTACCAATGAGATTGATTCCCCATGTTGAAAATGATGATGGTGTAGTCATTAGTTTGAGTGTTCTAGCTGGAGAATGAATCAAATTGGCATGCCTCTAATATTTGTTACATCTTATAAATCAACTACATCTGATTCCATGATTGGGAAATATTAACTAGCATGTAAGATTTTTTATCAAGGATGACGTTATTGGTGTGGGCTTCACAAACTCCTTCATGAACTTCCCTTAACACTAATGTGGCTTCTACCAAATTAAAACAATGAAGCAAAGTTACATCAAAGATTTTGAGGTAAAGGTTTTGGCTAAGTAGGGTATGTCAAGAGGCTTGGTGTGTAAAGGATTTTTGTTGTTTTCATGAAAGGTCTATTGGAGGGAATTGGTCTTGAAGGTAGTTATATAGATCTGAATACCAAATAGAATTGGGACCAAAAATGTCATAGATAATTTTAATGGTCTAAGGTTCATGACAAAGTGATAGAAGATGTTCAATGAGGAACTGATAATATTTTTCCTTATTTTTGTTGTGAATTAAAGAACCAATGGTATCCATGGAATCTGTTATCCTGTTATTGGCTCATGATATGTCTTCAAACTGAATGTGGGCAATCTAATACTTGGGAGTGTCCACAATGGCCTTGTATGGTATCCACTTATCATGTTTGGAATTGAATTAGTATGTAACTTGATTGATGATTACATGAAAATCACCCTAAACCATGAGATGTTTAATGTTCCATTTTACTACTTCATGAATCCCTATAATGAGTGCTTTATATTCAACCATGTTATTAGTAAAAAGAAATTTGATATGAAATGATTTGGGAATGATATCTCCCTATGGATTAATAAATAATAGGCATGCTCTTGATCCATGAGATGTGAATAATCCATCAAAATATATCTTCCAATTATAATCCTCATGAGGTGTTTCTATGATGGTCATGATGAACTATTATGAGAATGGAAAAATGAGTGGTTCAATGTTTGAAAAGGGAGATTTAGCAAGATTTTATACAATTACTTGTCCCTTTATGGCCTTTTAATTAAGATAATCAATATCAAACTCACTCAAAATCATGATCCATTTAGCCATGTGGCCTTGTAAAGCTATTTTTATAGTATATGTTTGAGTAGATCTACTTTGGCAATGACTATGGTATTGTTGTTAAGCATGTAATGATGCAACTTTTGAGATGTAAATACCATAGCTAAACAAGATTTTTATATTGGTGTATAATTATGTTCATACACTACCAATGTATGGCTTAGATAATACATGGCATGATCTTTACCATCCTCATCATGCTGAGTGAAAAGTGTTGCTAGGGCATTGTCAGTGGCAAATACGTATAGCATAAATGGCATCTTTGGCATTGGTAAAATTTAGGGGTTCAAAGGATTTATAACATTCTTCATCTCAAATAAATTTAACACCTTTATTAAATAAATTATTTAAATTATGGTACTTCTTAGCTAATTATGAAATGAAGTATCTGATAGACTACATTTTGTGCTGTAAATTCTAGAGCTACTTCAAAGTGGAAGGTGGTGTCATCTTGGTAGTGGCTTGAACCTTAGAAGGATAAACTTTAATACCTCAATAAGAGATAATAAAGCCTAAAACTTTTCCTGAAGTGACATGAAAGACACACTTCTTGGGATTAATTTAAACCTTATACTCATGAAGCCTTTTAAATATCCTTCACAGTACAATTAGATTATTTAAATGGGTCTTAGATTTACCCAATATGTCATTGACATAGTTTTTGACAATATCCTGAATCATGTCATGAAATATAAATTTAATAGCTCTCTAGTATGTGGCTCCACCATTTTTAAGGTTGAATGACATGACCTAATAATAAAATGCTTCCCAAGGGGTGGTAAATGATGTTTTGTATTGGTCTTTTGGCAAAATCCTAATCTAGTTATACCCTAAAAAGTCATCCATGAGGGAAATAATTTCATACATTGATATGGAGTTCACTATCATGTTAATATTTGATATATGAATTCATATTTTAGGTAGGCCTTGTTGATGTCTCTAAAATCAATGAATATTTTAATCCCTTCCAACTTGTTGCTTACAAGTACATTATTTGAGATCCAATCTCAATAGTCAATCAATCTAATGCATCTCACTTCCAAGAGTTTTTCCAACTCCTTCTTTACTAACATAGAAATAGTAGAATGCATTTTTTGTAGTTTTTAATTAATGGGTTTGCATTAAGATTTATAATAAGGTGGTGTTCAACCAAGGAAGGGTCTAAAATATCTAAATAGGCCTATGAAAAAAGGTTAATAGAGTCCCTTAAAATGGATGTAAAAACTTCACGTTCCTCCTCAGTGAGGGATGCACCTAGTTTGATCTACTTTAGGTAGTCTAGAGTCCCAATGTTGACTTTCATAATATCTTATACTACGATATTTGATCCATCTTCTATAATAGTTGGTGAGGATGTCAATTGGCCTATAATGGCAAAGTCTTCTACTCTAACTAGTTCTTCAAGCTCTCCCAAACATGATGAATCTAAATCTCCTAACTGTAGTAATGGCCATGTAACAAATGTTGTAGGATATTCTCAAATAATTTGATCAAAAGCATGTTGTTATTTTGTATAAAAATCAGACCCAAAAGCAAGTTCACTATTGGTGGTTACTTGAGCTTCATTTGAATAAGGGTGAACATCTCTATCTAGTGGTACTTGAAATAGGTTTCCACCAAGAGACTGGCCTTTTTATTTTCTTTTACCCTATTTCAAAATCACCTCAAATAGGTTTTCTCTTTGAGAACTCAATGTCTTATTCTTTTATTTTTGGCTAAGGGTGTTCACTCACTCTCCAGAATAAGTTGTAGGATATAGTTTGATAGAGAACCCTTGTTTATGGTATCCCAATAGAACATCATCTCTTGGGCCCAAAAAATCACAAAAGGCCTCATCATTCTCAAACTTGTCTAATGGTAATGTGGATTCTTGTTGATACCAGTCTATTAGTTGAGTACAATAAAGGGTAAGTGGGGAATGTTAGATTACTAGCATAATGGTGAAAATGGTGTATGGGTCAAATAAGTTGGTAATAGAAAGGTATTCATATATATTATGATTAGACTCTACTTCACTACCTACATCATCATCACTAGTCACGAGCATTGGAATATGAATGAGATATGTGGAGTTACCCCTAGGAAGTTTAAATCCAAGACCATAAGTTCCTTTATATCTAGTCATAGAAATTGGCTCAAGATTACCCTACTAATTTGGACCAAAACATTTACCTTTGTATGCTTGGTTATCCATGATCCTGTTAGGGATGGGATACTTTGTACTTTGGCAGCAATAATTCCATTTGTCATTGTATAATCAAGAATCATCTTTGATAAGAAGGTCTTGTTCTTGTCTAGTGGTAGGTGTGAAAATAATAGGTGTTTGGATGTGAATCTTGCCTTTTCCATTTCACCACCATTCTGTTTAATTTTCCTTAGATTTAGGCCTTTCATAGGTCTTGGGATTCTATGCAAGATTTTCTATGTGGAATGTATCATGGGTAAAATACTCTCCTGGACCATTATATAATATGGTAAAATGAATAGATATTTTAATATGAGGTGTATGTGAAGATGATGCAAGGATATCTAGGTCTATACAATTAGCCTCTGACAATTCAATAAGTATCTCTTTGTCTTTTTCATTCTTTAGCACTAGGTCTAGACCAAAATGGTAATTATAAATTTCGTATTAAACCTCCAAATGTTTTAAGTGTTCATATGGATTAAAATATCCATGGATAGTTACCTTCATCCCTAAGTGAATAAATTTGATACACTAGTGTAATCTTGAAATTATTTCACAAATTTTATATATCCATGATCTACCCAAAAATAAATTATATGATAAATCTAGGTCTAACACATGGCAACGTGTATCATTGGTCAAAGGCACAATGATCAATGGAAAAATTATGGTTACTTGTGATTCCCTTTCTTTATTATCATAGGCCTTGATAGTAATAGTATCTAGTTGAAGGTCGGATGTTGTATATCCAATATGATTAATTAGATTTAAAGAAATAATATTCAAGACTGATTTATTGTCTATGAGGACACATTTGACTTTGTGCCACATGATGACAAATTCAATATATAGTGTGTTATTTTGGAAAGGACTAAGGTATGACATATTACTTTAGTAGAAGGTCAAATATTGGCATGGGGCTAGGTGTCCAACCAAATCTTGAAATTTTTCTAGTGTAATGTCATTTGGCACTTGGGATTGGCCTAGGAGTTATATAAGGATATTATTTTGGATGGTAGATGTACACAATAAATCCAAAATAAAAATGTATGTGGGTGTTTTTTGGAGTTTTTCCATAATGTCATACATTTTTCCCTTAATAATGGTGATTAGCTTGTTCTTATCCATCATATTGGGTTGTATTGGCTCATTGGTAGGAGGTTATGGGCTTAGAATGGTGATTTTTGACTACTAAGTTGTGATTTCACAATCCAAATTAGATACAAGACCATCATAACTAGAAAATGATGCAGATGGGCTAGAGAGGATAATTCTTGATTGTTGGTGCACTTAGTTCCAGCCATAGGGTAATGAAGAGTTATGAGTATAGGGTCTTGAACTAATAGTCCTTTGTTGTTGTTGCACTTGTCTATGGTCATAGGTCAAGGAAGGATTACTAACATTGGTAGGTTTAATAGCATTATCAGATAATGGTCCTAATTTTTGGCACTTAGTCTAGAATTGATGGTAATGGTAGATACATGACCTCCCATAATATTACTTACCACTTTATTGTAGTCATGGGAAACTATGTGGTAAGTCTATTGGTTGTTGGGGTAATTTTGGCCTTGGTTCCTTTCATTTTCTAGTTGACGTTGTTTTTTTTTGTGATAATTTTATTTTTGTTATGGTTGAGGTTTTTTTTTGTTTTTGTTGTTGATTATTATTAGCATTATTATGTTGTGGAAAAGGATTTTTTTAGATACCTAGGTTTTGATTCAAAGTAGATGATTTATTATCCAATTGGATCTCTCCATTTTACAACATATTTTGAATGAGGTACTTCATTTGCACACAACATCATATAAAATGTCCATGTACCCAATGATATTCATATAACTCATGATCTTTGTACCAATATAGATAAGGTATTCCATTAGGAAAGTTTTTGGGAATCGACCAACTAATCATATTGGCTGAAGCTAGTTTATGAAACACTACTTCAATAGGCTCACCAAGGTTATTAAAGACTTTAAGAGTGTGTCTTCTAATTGGCAGAGAGATTTTCAAAGGTGGTGGTTGTAGCATTTGATGTGTTGGCCTAGGATGAGCCATAAGACGCATTTATTAGATATTCTACATTTGTGAAATAAACTACATTTATAACATAGGATCAGTAGATGGTATTTCCACCATTTGAACATGATGCAACTCAGTGACTCCATTATTGAAAAAATTCTTGTTTTGGTTATATGGTTTGTATTTTTAAGAATTATTAACTGAAGTAAGTGTAGATGTTTGTACTTGGACTAGGATAGTGTTATAACTTAGGCCTTATTATTGGTTTTGGCTCTAATTTTGGTTTAAAGAATACAACTTGATAAGCCCTTTGTTAATAAGGACCTTTTTGATCTGTATGCCTTTTTTAGTGATCTCTTTGAATGTGTGAGCACATTGAAGCTCAAAATGATAAGATTTTTTTTTGAAATTTTTTGGTAAACATAATAGCTAATTGTTTATCTATTATATTATGAGTGAAGTGACTAACAAGCACTCTCCATATCTATAAGTAACTCATAAATCTCTCACCAAATTTTTGTTTAGCTTGACTTAAATCTACAACTAAAATATCATGCTCAATATTGTAGGATAAATGTTGCATAAATTTATATAACAGATCATCAAAGTCAGACACTGAGTTATTTAGAAACTTAAGAAGCCACCCCAAAGCCTATCCAACTAGACTTCAAGGAAAAAGAAGTAGGTAGATGTCACTATAGGCCACTAGTTCAAAAGTGATAAAAAAATATTATAGATATTAGCTAGGGTCTCATTGACCCTATATTTGTCAAATTTTGGTTGCTCATAACATGGAGTAAATGGTATCTAGAGATACTCCATGTTAAATGAGTATGAACACATATCATCCAATTTGAACTTATTAGTCTACTTTCCTTTCTGAATGGCTATATTTGCATCTTTTATCTATTGTAGTATTTAGGGAAAGAAACTTGATGGCACATTTGGTTGTGATTGTGGGTGGGTGGTCAAAGGTGGATTACCTTTACCGAGGTATAATTAAATTATGGATTATTTTGGAACATTGGTTTGATGGACCAATTGACCAAGAATATGCATCTACACATTAGGATGAGGTTTTTGATATTACATGCATTGTTGGTAAATATTCTAATTAGATTTGTAATATGGACTCGGGTTTTAGGGAATTAAGGTTGGGATGGAAGCATATGACCTTGTGGAAGGTATTTTTACTATTGAGTTTGAGAAGGGACTTGCTACTGACTAGTCAAACCTGACTAAATAAATGATACTTATTATTAACCAAGGCCCTATATTTGAATATGTGGTACATGTTGGGTAGAAATTAATTATTTCTTAATAGGTACTTGTACATTGGCACCTATTTATTTAACAAACACCTATTGTGAAATATATGCTTGTTGGGTCTTTGGTATTTTTTATTAACCAATAGTAACATGTTATTGATTAGATAACATCTACGATTATCTAGGTACATTCATCACTACTTGTTGAGGTAGAAAATTTGTCTCCCCTATTAAAGTGGAAAATTGGTTTGTGCATGTGGTTATAGAATATAAAAAATCACTTATTGAGGTAGGATAACATTCATCATTTGTTGGGGAAAAATATTGGTTGATGCTTGATTACTTGTCCCTTATTGTTATGATCTTAAATAAGTAGTTCATTAAGGAGTGGGAGTAACCTATTGTGGTTAGGAACTAGGAATTCCTACCCACTACTATTGTGAACCACTCATGGTATTGGTTAAAGGCACTTGTTACTGAGGGTTATTTAGTGGTGCATTTACTCCACCTAAGACTAAATCAAAATATACTTATGTGTTATCCACTATATTTGGCACATGATCCTGAGTAGAGGCCATAGTCACTTCCTCAATTACTAGGACATTAAATGTGTTTGTATTGATATAATTTGGTATAATGGGTCCACACCTAGATTAACATGACCTAACTAATCAACTATCATGCCTATTGAAGGAGTTAGTTCTATAAGTGGAGCATTCAATATGGCCATAGTATTATAATTTTATGCTAGATTAAGATACATTTTATATGCTCATTGTATTTGAATGAATTGGTCCTCCATAGGGCCCTTTCCCTTTTCCATCATAATCATATCTTAGTGTCACATAGGCATGATCACTTGAGGGTAATTAGTAGAGGCATATTCAATATTTTGGGTATAAAATACATGTCTAGGAACTCTAAGTAGACTAGGTAGGTTTTTCATGGTGGAAGTATTCCATAAATTTGGACCCTACCACTACAACTCTAGCCAAAAACTCATCCTTATTTTCTAGTAAGTGATGATTAAATAAGTATGGGTCATAAGTCAATGACATGGTATATAGTAAGGCTATTGTTTGATATGTTTGATAAAAATGACATACTAGCAAGGTATTGATTTCTTTGTCCTTGCTCTTAACCTAGATCTGGAGTGTATGAACCAATTAGTGTGATAATGGATCTTGGATTTTTTATACATATTGAGTCTATAAGGAGGATAGGGATTCATATCAGAAACTACATCATCACCATATGGGTCTTGAACAAAGGCATAATTCATGACTATATTTTTGTAATCCAAATTGTACATGGTTCCATTATGTGTGTAGTGAGGCATATCTAAATCCATAACTAATGTCTCATGAAAAAAAGGTATAGAGTTCATTAAAATATTGAAACATAGTCTAAAATAATTGGTCAATGCTTGGTATGTCTATAAACTTGGTCTAAATGGAAATTTTGGTCTATTGTTGCAAATGGTCGAAACTTGGCTTAGGAATGAAGCTCTTCTCCAAAATATCAATGATTAACATAGTCTCAAATGTCTCCAAGGTCTAATTTTTTGCACACAAATGGTCAAATGAAATATAAATTTTGAATCCTAGTTGTGGCAAAGTGTTTCAAACAAATCTACTCTATGTCTAAAATAGGAAAGGTGTCAGGACTTTGGAAATAAGGCACAAATCTAAAATCAAAAGGTATTAATGAATTCTAAAAACTAAGGAAAATTATAGGTTTTTGGTAATAAGGAACAAATCTATACTAAAAAAAACTAGGTCTAAAAACTAAAGGCAAATGCTAAGTCTCTGGTAAAAAGGCACAAAGGTAGACTTAAAAACAAACTAGGTCTGAAAACTAAAGGAAACTGCTAGGTCTTTAGTTAGAAGGCACAAACTTAGAATTAAATATAAACTAGGTCTAAAAAACTTAAGGAAAATGCTAGGTCTTTGGTAAGAAGGCACAAAGCTAGACTTGAAAAAAAAATAGGACTAAAAACTGAAGGTAAATCTTAGGTCTTTAGTAAGAAGGCACAAAGCTAGACTTAAAAACAAACTAGGTCCAAAAAATCAAGGCAAATGCTAGGTCTTTGGTAATAAGGCACAAAGCTATAATTAAAAACAAACTAGGTCTAAAAACTTAAGGCAAATGCTAGGTCTTGGTAAGAAGTCACAAAGCTAGACTTAAAAACAAACTAGGTCTAAAAATTGAAGGTAAATTCTAGGTCTTTTGTAAGAAGGCACAAAGCTAGATTTAAAAATAAAATAGTTCCAAAAACTGAAGGCAAATGCTATGTATTTGGTAAGAAGTCACAAAGATAGACTTAAAAACACACATGGTTGAGGAAAAAACTTCAAGGCAATGAATCTAACTCTAAACCAATTCAAAACACTTGGACTCAATCTAGGCACATGGATTAAAAAATAAAATTGAATTTTGTATAGGATACACACCCTAGGCACACTCCTAAAACTGATTGGGAAATTCAATCTCATGTAAGCAAAAATAAGAAATATTATTAAAGCATTTGAGCCTAAGTGATAAACAAGGCTCCAATGTCAACTAGCTATGTTTAAGGTTGTACTTAAAAGGAGAGTTTCAACATTAGTTCAAGAAAATAAATAAACTCAAGGTACATGAAAAATATAACACTTCCTATATCTAGAAAAAATATTTTACAAAGGAGGTAAGGAATTTAGTCCAAGTTGCATAATTCAAATGTGAGAGGTAAACATCTAAGCTAAAATTAAGCAAGACATAGGTGTAGGTCAATCAATTTGAATCTGAACTTCACAAGAAAAATTTTGAACTTCATTTTAAAAGACTTGGATTCTTCAAGTGGATAACATCCTAGACCCAAATTGATAGCATAATGACATCAATTTTAGACCAAAGGCATACATAGTTTTTAACTCGATTTGAAATAAGAAAATGGTTTTTGAAATAACTAGATTAGTATGCTGTCTTGATCAAGAGGTATAACAATGGATTTTATTTCAAAACTCCATGGCAAATACATAGGATGAGATAGGTGCATAACAATGTTGCATTGTAATAATTGACACACACACACAAATTTTTTGTAATGAAAAGTTTAGGGTAAAATTATGGTATGAAATAGATAGAATAACACTTCTTAGGCTAAAGTGGTGTCCAAACATTTGATTTCGATATTAACACATTTTAATGTGACAATACAAACAATTTTAGTCTAAAAACACACATGTAAATCAAATAAAAATATAAGTATCACAAATAACTCATTGTATTCCATATAGCAAAAATGGGTGTGTAGCTTCAGCCAAAGTTTCCACCATTACACCAATGCTTGTGAGTAATTAAGTGTTAACCCAAAAATTTAAGTACATATACAAGTAAAGTTTTTTATGTTGCACTTTGTCTCTCAATAATTAATAAGTGGCACAAACTTAGAGTGAGGAACACTCGACATTTGGCATGAAACTCTATAGTAAGTGGGTTTGTTTCTAAAATCTATAAGTTTTGCATGTACTAGATGGTCCCAAGTGTGGTTAACACAAGGGTGAAAACATGTCAATTAAATCCAAACCACGTAGATTACTATGCAAGGGTCTATATCTTTGCATAGTCACTCCATCCATATACTACATAGTGGCTCATCTGATCTCTAGCTACCACATGGCTTGAATACCCATTGGGATGGTTAGGGTAAATGCTCACCACTATCCCATCTAATGGTTTTCCAAATTTGAATACCCCACCATGGAGTGGGGTTGGTATGCTATTGGGAAATGAAACCCTAGGTAAATACACCCCTAAAGGACTCATGGGTAGGAGATGAACTCCTACCCATTAGATAAGTACATAAAAAGAATTAAATTAAAAGGGAAAGACTTTGGAGGTTGATTTTTAATCACCCAAGTCACTCAGAGCTTGGGGAGAGTATACACGACTTTCTTTTTAACATAATGACAATAAACTAAGCACTTTTTGTCACATGAGTTCCTTAAATGGTATGGGGAGAGAGGATACAAATTAAATTTTATGTTTTTCCAAAATAAAAAATAAATTAATCTAAGAAATTTGAAACAATTCTAAAGAAGAAACAAAAATTGAAAAAGCCCTTAGGAGCTCTAACTAAAGATGTTGATTGTTTTTACTAGCACCAAATTGAAATATGTTTGAAAATTTTCGCCCCTTGGCCATGTTTGCACTTGTAAAAACTTTTAAAATGTGAAAATTCAAATTTTAAAATAAATTTTAAAACACCTAAACTAAATGTGAAGGATTTCTAACCTTTATTGTAAAGTTTAACTTTTGTAAAAAAATGAAAAATTGATTTAAAAAGAATTCAATTTTATTATTCCTTAGTGTAATTCCCTAGAAACAAGTTAGTGGAATAATTTATGCCTTATATCAAGGTGAAATTTTGAAATTTAGCTCAATAAAACACACAATTTAGATATTTAGAATAATTTCAGAGTTATATAGTAAATTGTGAACTTTAAAATTGTTCAAGCATAAAAAACACATAAAACCCATATGCCAAAAATGTATAGTGGTAGTTTCATAGTTTTGGAATGATTTTGATACTTATTTTGACAATTTCTTAAATATTTCAAATGATTTTTCAACTTTATAAAAAAACTATGGGAAAAACACATAACAAGATAGGAACAATTTCATAGTTTTATGTTGTTTAATAGTTAAAAATTATTTCTACCATTTGATATCATGATTTTGCAACTCAAAAATGTAATCTCTATTATATAACTTAAAATTTTTCAACTAGAAAAATGAATTCACAAATGTAAACCAATTTCATGATTAGCTCAAAATTCAAAGGAAAAGACTTGTTTTCTTGTAAGATGAATTCATGATTTGTTGAATGATTCCACTATTTTTGGGCCTGATTTCACAATTTTTGAAGATGAATTCATAGATTCAATTGATGATTTTGCAATTTACCTCACCAAATTCATATTTATGTAGTCATAAATTCACAAATCTATAGTCACAAGATAAACAAGGAAAAGTTAGCAAAAATAAATAAATAAATCTCTAGAATTAAATCTTATTGTATTTAAAAAGCTCTAAAGATACTCCATTTATGTTTGTGGGGTGCACGATCCTATCGATCATGCCATTATATGATTAATAGGAATCCAAGAGGGGAGATTAATATTATTTTAGTATATTAGATGACTAACACTCCACTTTTTCCTTAATTATAATTTAATTAATGGCTTATACTATATTAGATGACTATGACTTTAGGAAACCTATATCCAAATCTACCTCTAAATGTGTAGAAACTAGCCCCAACTCTTTGTCTAATGCCATATATATGTTACATAGATTCCAAAATGATTTGGATGTTTGATATAATAATTTCTTCTTAAAATTAAAAATGAGGCCTCTAGCAAAGATGTAATGTACCTATAAATCTATTAGTTGGTAAATCAACTTATGCGTAAATGATTTGAATCTTAGAATTTACTAAATTACTATTTTTGTCTCACCCTAGTGTAGGGAAGGCAACCTCTCATATGTGGCTCGATGTCCCTTATTTTGTATGTAGTTCCTAAGAAAGACTACATCTAACTCCTCATATGTGTGAAGTGAACCACTAGGCAGTGCATGATGAAACCAAATTAATGCCTCACCTTCTAGAGAATTTGTAAATAATTGTAGTAGATTCAAATTGTTATATACATGTTCCATGGATTATGCATAAGCTTGAAGGTACAAGTATGGGTCTCCATGCCCATAAAAGTTTGGTAACACTGGTATCTAAAATTTGGGTGGCAACTTTGTAGTGAAGATTTTGAATGGAATAGGATTACCATGGATGGTAATGGAATTAGACCAAGATTGATATGATTTACTTTCTGATGTTATATGGTACACCTTTTATTGTAAATCTCCTAAAAAATGCATCAATGATATTACCTCTTGTGAAGGTATGTTATCATCATTGATGGGTTCATTTAACTCTTTAATTTTGTTATTATTCTTAACCATTGGTACACTACCTCGAGGACCTTTTCTATAAAGTATTGGTTTGTTCTCTATAACCTTTGGAGGGGTGATATCCTAGACCTAGTGAGAGGGAAATGGAATATCACCCTCATGGAGGTTAGGTTGAGAAATGAGTTCTACTACAGTAAGTGGGTGAGGTAGATTCCTTTCTATCTCTTATTTCATTAATTCACAAAGTATCACATGTTAATGGACTAGAAGATACATTATTATCATGTGAATGTAAGTTATGTAAACTATGAACATAAGAATAAATTCATGTGTGTTTTTTTAGAATTTGAACTAGAGTTAGTTTGAAAATGATAAATATGTGAAGTAGGGAGAGAACTAGAAGGTTTAAAATCAATGTCTTCTTCACCAAAATCATAATAATCATCATTATTCCAAGGTTCATCAAAATTATAGTTTAATTAATTTGTATAAGTAAGAGTATAAGAAGTATCATTCACATACTCACTAAGAGAGAGAGTAGAAGAAAATTTTAACTTTTTAATACTATGCAATATATCATCGTGTGTAAGTTCAATGCAATGCACGTCTTTACTAGCTATGAGAGGAATGCATGTATGATCATTATTTTCAATCCCAAAGTCAAGGGTAGGAGAAGTATCATTAATGTTTTCATTTTTCACATTATGACATGTAAGATAAGAGTTAGAGATATTTTAATTGCCTATATTTTGAAAAGATTATTATGTTGAGCTTGAAATCTAAAAGAAGGTGATAAAATAATGTCATCCACTTTAGTTTGTGCATAGGTAAAAGGTGTAATATCATTTTGTACATGCTTTCTAAAATGTAATTGAGAAGGGTAAATAATGTGCATTTTACGAAACATCATGTATAATGTTACTTGAACCATGAAATGGAAAAATGATTTTATTATTTTTTCATTGCTTTAATTTGAATAAGGGTGTAGAAAAAGTGGTTAAAAAACTAGGTTCACATTGAAACAAAGAACTACCAATAAGAGGTTATTTTGGCCTTATATTATTAGTTTGATTTTGAGAAGTAAGAGAAGAGATAGGAGAAATAGAAGAAGATGCATCTAATTTATCCTCATAAATACATTCATTCTCATGTTCATATAAATCATATCTTTCATTACATTAATAATCATCATCACCATTATAAATGAAATCATGATCATTATCATGTGCTAGCGTATAATATTTAAATTTTATCTATCCATTTGTATAATTATGTGAAAATTTTAGAAATTTATCAACTAGGTGAGGTGAAAGAGACTTCCTTGATGTCATTTTAAACTTTCCAAAGAAGACAATGCAAAGAATGAATAAATATCACACAATAGGTTGAAAGTAAACTAATGTAGGTTTATGTGCAAATTTGGGAAATATTCAGTGCAATATATTGAAAAAAAGAATTTTATTCGAAACCACACATGCAAATTTTTGAGTGTTTGAGGACCTAGTATGTGGACCTAGGGTTTGGAGGGTTTGAGACAATTTTTTTAAATATTTAATCAATGAAAACCTAATAGAGGAATATATGTATAAGTTATGTTGTGCAAAATCAAGAAAAAATAGAATTTAATAACCTTAATTTATTAGACAAAAATGGATAAGTTAAACACTAGGATGGAACTAAGGTTTTAAATCATAATTCAATGTAAGTCAGGTTCACCAAATGTTTTAACTATTTAGGGTTTATGGAGTTTAAGCCTTAGGTTATTAAAAGGTCTGAGTATAGTAAATTAGGGTATAAATATGAAATAAATATAGCCACTAATTTATAATACAATTGTCCTAGATTAACCTTTCTATAAATAACAATAAATGATGTAAACAAGTAATTAGTTAGAAATAGACTAAGATAAATGATTCAAAGGTTGAAAATAGCACAAAATTTGATCATGTCTCTAGTGTCTTAATTTGGTGCTAATATCCTCTCTTGGAATTGTTTTTGGGTTTTGTAGATCAGGTCCTATTTTAGCTCTGGTGCAAATTCTATGTCTATGGCTTTAGTACTTTTTCCTATATCTCTATTTTCTTATGAAAACCTTCAATTTTCATGCTTGTAAGGTTTGAATGAACACCATGTAAAAAAAGGGTTAGTGTGTTGGATGTGCTAGACATGTGATTCATACCCATGTGTAGGTACTCTACCTACATACCAATACTTTGAGGAGGGATCAAGCCTGATGTAGTTCTGATGCCTAAGTGCTTGGTGTAAGTGTAAGTGAATGCTAGTATGAATTCTAGTTGGAGTGCTTTAAATATTATTGAGACTGGAAATATAATTAATCTAAGCTTAAGAATTTTGTTAATGTATGTATGTAGAAGTAGGGTAGAATAAGGATCAATAGCCTTGAGTGTACACAACTTGATTTGAGTTTGTTTATGTAATTTACATCTAATGGATAAAGGGATAAAAGTCATGTATATATACTATTTTAGTGATATTTTAGATCTTAATATAGGTATACACTAGCCTTAGGTGGTTTTTTATTTGAAAAAATATTCATTGGTAATAAAAGGAGGGAAAAGGATAATAACACAAAAATTGGTACACTAGTGCAAAAAATGGGACACTAGCACCATGCGATGCTATTGTCCCTACCATGGCATTAATGTTTATGTGGTATAACTTGAGGCACTAGGGGCGATGATGAAAAGTTGAGGGTCTAAGACTACTGTATGGATGTTTATGGATGCGTGTAGTCCACACAAAAGTTGAATAAGTGTCTAAATATGCCTTAAGATAAGTCTAGGGCTAGACTAGTGATGGGTGGTCTTAATTAACACTCTTTTCACTCAAGTGTCATTTTTAGGTGATTATATAGTTATTTATTTTGATAATATTTTGTTTATTGATGTACAATCTCTCTTTTATCTTTAATAGGTTTGACAAATAAAAAAGGTAAAATGTCAACACTAATCCTATCTACATAGATCCCTAAACTAAAGCCTTATCTAATTGATATTTATATGATTATTGATTCCATGATCAAATGAAATGAAGTACAAAATCAAGGAGGAAACAATAGGTGAACATGAGTGAAGAAATGTTTTTAATTTTTAGGTCATGACCTTGACCTTATAGTTTTACAAGGACTAGCCATGCAATCTTAATAGTGACTAGGGTTGTATATATAGTCTTGACATTGTTATTTTCTAAGTTCGTATTTAACAAACACATAAAATAAAATTTCAATGACATGATAAAAAATGATTAAAAAATCCTTAATAGTAGTGAACACTATGGATCAATGGTGAATAGTATTTATTGACTTTTAATCATATATAATTATCAAATCACCTAACATTATCAAATGTGGAATAATGGTCAAATATTACACTTCATTTTTGATAATGGAAGTCAAAAAATCTCATTTTCATAAATTAATTTTACAATATAATAATAAAATCCATAAAGGGTTACAAAATAAAAACATAATACAATGTCAGGTGAAAGCCATATAGGCACATGTGTAATGCCAATAATAATAGATTTCCATATAGGCACATGTGCAATGTCAATAATAATAGATTAACATATAGGCATAAAAAAATGCTTACATTTCCATATAGGCATATGAAAAATTACATCATGTAAGACATTAACTAATCATCAAAGATCCTTCCTCTTTGCCTTCCTCAAAGAAGACCCTCCTGAGATGTTGTGTTGGTAGACCCTCCTTGAGATTATAGTAAGTGTATGCTTAAATATTTTTTATTCTATCTTAAAAAAATTTATTAACTTGGTTACATACATATATTATGTTGATTTTCTAATATTACTTGTATTTTAATAGGTTCAACTACAAGTGAGCTATGAGTGTAGGACCCCAATCAGAACTTGCAGTTGATCCTATTAAAATACAAGTAATATTAGAAAATTAACATAATTTATGTATGTAACAAAGTTAATAAATTTTTTTAAGATAGAATAAAAAATATTTAAACATACACTTAATGCAATCTCATGGTCCCTCTCAATCTGATGTTGATGCTTGATTGGGTCAATGGAAATTTGAAATTCATGAACAAGTGTCTAAAATGAGGATGAAATATGAGATTTTTCCCTACTAACTAATTAAATGGACTATCAAATGTCATGGGACAACCCTATATACATAATACATTCACATAAGTTATATTTGCTAGTTAAGTTTGTAGTAAAATTATTACAAAAAATCTATTTTACAATTGAAAATTACAAGTTAAAATGTACCTCTATGAGGTCATTTTTAGATGACATCACTACATAAATGCATATGTTTATATCCACTCGTATTGATGGAGTGTATACTTGAGACATCAAATGAAAAATCAAGGTCTCAGTAGTAGCTGGCTCCATCTATGTAAACAATGGATTTGTAAGATCAAATTCTACAAATGTGGATTGTGATGATGAAGGCACTATCTCCTCATGGATCATAAAAAAATTAAATATATATTATTCATTTTTTGTGTAAATTAATTTTTAGATTTTAATTTTCTAAATATAGATTAAATTTTACATGACATTTATATATACTATACATGAATCCATGTAATGGTTGACGACTACACACCAGATGTACATGCCAAAAAATCTTCACTCAAGAGTATATCATCTAAACCCTCTAAAAAATCAATTACATCATCATCAAAATGTCTATTACATATATCTATATAATATATGTAAGGATGGGATTAGGTACAAACACTAGGTGATGTATCTCTAGCATTAGTTGTTGAAATCCTACTCAGATACTAAACAAGTGTACTAGTAAGTGCACTAAGTGTATGTAGAGCATCAATATCCATGACCTTTATCACCATAAAGGGGATCTTGGGATTAAGTGGCTTTTGGGTATGGATCCTTACTAGTTGATTAGACACATGATGTGCACCTGGTCGATCCTGCATAGAGGCTTTCAATAAACCCTAAAACTCACTATAATAAAAATAATTTAGAATCTCATTGAGGATAAACGTATAGTAGAGATTCCTAAAAAAATAAAATAGGACCTCATGGTTGTTACATGGTGTATAATCAAACACCATCCATCATCAATCATAGAAATTAGCTTTTATAAAATTCTATTAACACCTATGGATTGGGAAATGTTTAGTAGTTATTGGAAATGATACATTAGTGCTTAGGTCAATGAATAATTCACAAATGTTGGATTTTTATATTTTTGGTTTTTGACCTCATGTTTTGATAATTTATCAGTATAAAATCCTTAAAAATATCTTAATAAGATTCCCATTTGTCAATTTGACTCGTTATCAAGTCAACTTGACCCAATAATGTCTTTAGGTTTTTGGCTAAATAGGTGTGGTGGGTGTTGATGGATGTGGGATCCCTCATTCTCCGTAACTAGATACTCTTGGCTACCTAGGTGATATTGTGGAATCATAGGAGGGTTAGGTGGAGGAATATGAGGGTTAAGTGGAGGGTTAACTAGGGGATTAGGAGGTTTAGGTAGAGGTTTAACTAGATTATTATGAGGGTCAAGTGGAGGGTTGACCAAAAGAATATTAGGGTCAAATGGAGGGTTGGGAATATTATTATGATCTCATATAAAGGATTGGTCTATGTAAAATAAATAATTTATAGATTAAACAATGTAAAAAAATTTAAAAATGGTCAACTAAAAGGGTAATAAGTGTAGTGTTTTTATCACTTACCTCATCTATGTGGTGGCATCATGAAGTTAAAGACATGTTGGGATTTATATAAAAATTCTAGAGAATATTGAAGCCTATTTGAGGATAAACATGATCATGAAATGATAATTAATAATTTAAAACAGATGAAATGGGGAGATCATTTATCATGGGTTTTAAAAAAATCATAGCAAGTAACATGTATGTGTTATGATAAGGCATACGCATCACCATAATGTTTATGCATTATGTTTCTATTATTAAAAAGCTATTATTCAAATAACATGTATGTTTTATTCACATAATGTGTAAACATTATTTTTTATGTCCATGTAATTTCCCCCCAACTCTATGCACATACCCAAACATTATCCAATGTTATCTCTCCATTTTCAAGTAAATATTGAATAAGATGGTGCAGTTGTACACAGCTATGAATAAAATGTCCTTTTAGATAATGATATTCACATAATTCATTATCATCATCATAATTTGGATAGGGTTAGTTTTAATGAAATTTTATCGATACCAGTCAAATGATCATGTTAGCAGAAACTAGCTTTTGGAAGACCATTTCAATGGGCACACCAAGATTGCTAAAAAATATGGTAATATAATGACCTCTTCTTGGAGGTTGTATTTTCAAAGCAAGAGATTTATTAGGTAGGTTTAGTTGAATACGTTTTGGTTGCATCATTTATACATGATGTTATTCAATCACCCTATCACCTATAACATATTTGTTTCTATGAATGGATTCAAATTTTCTAACCTATTAACTTTCACTTGTGCAGGAACTTACTTTTGAGCCTTTATATTATTTTCATTTTGAGAATAAATATTAATTATACCTTTGTTAATAAGATTTTATTCAATTTCTATCCCCTTAGTGATAACTTCTTCAAATTTATTAGCACAAACAAGTTTAAGTTTATGAACAACATCAAACTGTAGATCTATAGTAAACATTGTAGCCAATTATATATTAGGGAGATTGTGTTGAGTTCATCTAGTTAAAGAATTCCACCATTGCAAGTAATTGGATAATCCTTTACCCCCTCATTTTTTAGTTTCACATAATTCCACCAAGGTCAACTCATGTTCCACATTGAAGTATAAGTGTTGTATAATGTTTTTGACAAATCTTCAGTCTTTCATAGAATTCTTGGGTAGACCAATGAACCATTCTATAGTGTATCCCATCAAGGTGCAAAGGAAAAAATGAATTAAGTATATTAGGTTATATGACACTTATTGTCAAGAAATAAATAATTCTTTTATATGTTCCTTAGGATCACCTTTTCCTTGTGATTTTAAAATTTAGGCATCTCAAATTGATGTAGAAAAGGTATTTGAAGATAGCTCATGTCGAAAGGATAGGTGCATATGTCTTCCAATTTAAACTTCTTAATTTGAATTCCTACATGAGTGGAAAAAATTGCATTTTTGACCTCTTGTAAATCTTGAAATTTAGGGCCTAAAAAAGAGTAAATAAATACATATTGGTGGTTATTCGAAGGCATAGTACCTTTACCTAGATAGAGAGGTGGTACAAAATGTTGAAGAATTTGAATGTAGTTGGTTCTCCTAGGAATATTCACCCTTTGTGTAGAGCTGTATTACTGATATGGAATTTTTTGTTGGGTAAATTACATTTTTTATTGAGTGTGTTATTGGTTCGAAGGGAACTGAGGCTTTTGTGGAAGAATTCTATGGTGAGTATTTAATTGAAATTGATGAGACTGAATGGTAACCTACTATTTATTCCTAAGAGTATGATGTGTAAGAGGAAATTTTCAGTTAATTGACACATATTTTTGGATTGATGATGCCCCTTATTGAATATGAGTAGACACTAGCTGACTTATATAAATGCATTTTTGGTTAGATAATGTTGGTTGGGCATTGATTGACACTTGTTGCAATGGTATGTTGGTCACCACCTATTAAGGTGGGGAATTTGTCACCACTTGTTGAAGTGGGTGATTTTTTGACTCTTGTTGAAGTTGGGCATTGGAAACATGTTGTTTTGGCTTAAATGGATTTTATTTTATTTTTTGCAAGGCATTGTAATGAAGATATAGTAGATACAATGGAATAATTTTTTGTTGTACATTGGATGAAACTTGATGTGGGTTATAATAATCTATGTGAGAGCTATCCACCATATTTTGGGTAAAGTCTACAAGGAGACTTGAATCTAGATGAGTTGTTAAATTGGTTTCAATTATGGGTATGTTAAACACATTTGTAACTAAGGTTTTGGTGACAAATGGGATAATTGGATATGTCTAATGGTTTTTATATTGGATGATTAGACTCTACTAAAGATTATTTCCCATGTAGCAAGGGAGATATTGAGACTAGCTAAAACCTATTTATATTTTTGCATTTAGTTTTTAATAAACTATCTTTAGGAAGTTTGATCAATGAGCTAACCTTTTCCTTTCTTTGACAAAACAAATTCTTGACTAGAAGTTGACATGAAATTTTGTTCTTGGATAAAGGCACCTTGGTTATCTATCAATGTATGAGGTTTTTTTGTGGTGATTCATCATGCTTATCTTTGATTGTTCTTGATGTGTTTTGCTAATAAACTATATTATTTCTATTGCTTTTATTTTAGTTTATGTTTGCTTATTTATTTGCATTATTTGTTTGTTTCCCTTTCCTATTGTTGCCTCAAATTAGTCAACTATGTTGGTAGGGTCATCATCATGGTTCTTTCTGTCACAATGTTGTACTTGATTCCATATATTGTCATATGTTAGCACTGTCATCATGTTTTTTTATCATTGGTGCATTGTTTTCAATTATGCATTAGAAGTAAGGGTCAGTCCTTATGCTCATTATGTCTTGGTCATCATTTTATTTTATAACATGGTGCATACCATTTGGTGATATATTAAAAATCAATACATTTAAGTCTAATCAGAAATGTTGAAAAATGTTTTCTCCTTTTCTACTATACCCCAATGATTTCATCAAGTTCCTAGTCATAATTTCTCAAAGTGAAAATATGCCCTGCTAGGGAAAACCATTGAAACTAATAAACAATAAAATTCACCCTACTGGGGTAAATTCTTGTATATGTAATCAAATATTCTCTACTAGGGCACATTATTGTTATCTAATCTTATTTCTTCCTCTCTTTTTTAAGGGCCCATTTATTTCAACTTCTTCCCCAACTGTCCCCTCAAAGGGGCATCTAGGAAAAACAAAGCACCATTTGGGGTATCAATATGGGTTTAAAAAATCATAAAATTTCAAAAAGAGAAGATTGAATACATAATTCTTTAAGAGTTATCAAATTTATTCTTGAAATTTTTTTCAGATTTTTGAAAATATGTTACTATGCCTAGTGTCTCACAATGCCTTCTAAAATAGGGGGAAAATGTAGACACTTCATTTTAACCACTTCTATATCTTAATTTAATTCATAATGAATTTCTACAATTGGATGTAATTTTAACCCAAAATCTCCAACTAGACCAAATTTATCCACACAATTACCAATTTAAACCAAAATTGTTGTGATACATCCTGACTTGGGGCAATGGATTTTCTTGAATCATTTATATTATTTATTTCTTCTTTATTATAATCAACCCTTTGAAAGTTTCTTTGTAGTATAATTAAGTGAATTCTTGATTAATAAATAAAAATTACAAACTTTACCTTTCTTCTAATAGTCAATTAATCACCTTGATTAATTATCTTAAAAATTCCTCTAATAGGAAATTCCATGGATTTAGAATAACCTATTTTCCTAATATTCAAGATTTAAATATGGCCTCACATAGGTGATGTCATAATGGCATGTCAATGGAATGGAGTGGAGTATGGGTAAGGTGGCCTATGTCATGGCCACTTACACACATACTTATATCTCTTACACCAAACTTACACACTCAAGAGGATAAATGACTGCAATTTATTCCAATTTTCCTTCCATACTCCAGAAGGCCTTAAATGTCATATCTTACACACTCCAAAGGTGTAATAATGGATTTGAGGATTGATTATAAACCCTCCATCTTAATATGAGATGAATGGTCCGTACCAATTCAAGGAATCTATAAATAGAATACTCGTATCTCTCATTTCACCAAGCTTCCTAATGTAAACTTACTCTACTAGATTATTCCAAGAAACTTAATCGACTTTATTCTCTCATGCCAAGAAAAATCCAAGCCCAAGTTTAGATAGGGATAAGTGTTCCCCATCTAATGATTTAAGCATCAATGAAAACTCTGACATATACAAGTTGATATCAAACCATTTAAGACCCATTTTCAAGAATATCTTTAATAGAGGTAAAAAGTGTTATTTTTATCCCTTCAAATTGTATTTCATGTTTGATTATCCTAGTTAAACATAGGGATTGAGATTGAGTAGTTATGTATTTAATTTGTTTTGGATATATTCACTAATAATTGACTAACCCCTCTTAGATTCCTAATCTACAAGGACAACATAAATACAAGAAAATGTTTCATTTTCCCTCATCAAAATATTGTAACATAAGTGTCTAACTAAATTTAGATATACTCTTACCTAAAATAACCTCTATAAATATCTTCTTTTATTTTCTTGATTTTTTTCCTCCTTTTCCTTCCTTCCCCTTATTTTTAGTGTAGGTTTTCTTTTGTTTGTTTCCTGCATTCTTTATTGGGATTTTGCCAACTATTTTTCCCTATGGTTCCCCTATTAATCAAAGAAATTAAATGAAAGGTTATTGCAGAGGTAGCATAGATGACACTCAAAGGGTCTAATTATAACTTTTCTTGAAAATCTTGTGTGATATGATGTGATTACTTTGTTTATTTACTAAATTTTAAAGTTTAGTGATTCATAATAGAGCCTATTAATTTAGAAAAATTATTTTCTTCAAAACCATCTAATGCACATAATGAAGTGTCTAAATAAAAATGCAACATTGATTCAATTCTAATTTTCCTTGAGTTTTCATGAACTTGTTGATTTAATTATACATGTGGCTTGGTCCCCAACCCTGTATTGATCAAATATCATTTCAAAAGATGCTCTACCCTATTACAAGATATGAAAATATTCCTTGAAAGGGTGATGTCCATAGCCTCCAACACAAGCTTTTTGACCTAGTTGGCAATGGATCAAGGCCTTTGGAAGGGATTGAATGTATCTATGTCAGGGATATAGATACATGGTTGGCATTAGATCAATGTCCACACCACTTTTGCTAGTTAAACTATAAAACATTTTTTCCTTCAACAATTTTTGCCTTATGTGAATCTAAATTACTACATGTGAATGCAAAGAAAATGAACATAGATGGTCTTTGGTAGGATTGTAGCTTAGTATGTCACAAGTTAAGGTATACTATAGTGCCTTCAAATTTTGATTTCCTTCTAAGGAATTGCTTATAAATAATGCTTTTTATTATTGAAAAATCTAAGATTTTAGATTATTTAGATATCATGGGCATCTACTAGCAAGAGTCACCATTTTTTGTTGCTTGCACAACATGCACCATTTTTAAACTCAAAAATAGGGACCCTATTTTCTTATCTAGTCTTTTTCTATAGGGTTTTGATGATCTATTTGATTGAGCTCTTCTTGATTGGAAGTTTACTAGATGATATGTTCCAAATTACTATTCATGTTATTTTCTAAGGCCTTTGCATTTGTATCGGTTCAATCTAATCTTTCATCTATGAACATTAATGTCTAACTTGTAGCTTTATTTTAAGCCTATGAAGTCTAATTCCTTGATAAAATGCTTCGGTATTCACCCATTTGAATGTTTGGATTTAAAACTTATTTTTATGAAAATTATTGGGTTCCATTCATATATTAAATGACTAATTCTTTCATAAATTTTTTTGACTCAACTTAGTTTTTTAAAAAATATTTTACTTAGCCAATTTATTGTTTTTTCATAGGTTTTCAAAAGCTTCTTGTGGCTCTTTATATTTTTCTATGTGTCCAAATCTCATTGATGCATGAATTCAGAGTTCAATCCAATATCCATAAGAGATGGTTGAGTTGATATGTCTATCAGAGCCTCAAATGCACCTTACAATCACATTGATGATTGTTTGTAACTTTCCCATTAGTGGGGACAAGATTGAAACTCCATAGGCCTATGTTTCTGTATAAGATCAATTCTAGAATTGTAATAAGGGTTGATCCTTATAAGGTTAGAGATATTATGCCAATTTGTTTTTCAGAATTTTCTAATTTTCTAATTTAATATTTTTTGAGTCATAGCTATTTGAGGCCATTTTTGTAACTGACATGAGTATATGATGAACTCCCAATTGACCCCTTTAATGGAAATATCTTTATCTAGAAGATTTGTCATTTGATAAACTTGGATTACACATGTATATGGTGACCCTATTTTACTTATTAGATCAACTACTTCATTTCATAGACTCTTACATTGTACTTAATTAAATTTGTGCTAGGTATGGCCCAACTAAGGATTTATTTATCTAGGGACTTTCTTACTTAGGAGGAACTAACCAGGTCCATTATAAAGTAGGTTAATGTTATCTTTCTCCTTATCTTTTCATATTTTTATATTATTTTATCAATGTCTTAGACTATATTAGTTTAATTTTTGATGTATAATATAAATCTAGTATTTTACCTTGATTTCATTCTCATTTATTTATCTATTACTCATTTATGCATTATCTAACCTATAAGCAAAAGATAATTCTTTTTGAGTCAGTTGTTCATACTTATAGTTATGTCATTCTATCAGTTACCTTAAGGTCTAATATGTATATTTATAATTCATATGATTAGTTTGAAATAATCACCAAATCCCCTTGAAATATAATGGTCACAATGAGCCAATTGGGTTACCTTGTGTACCAAGACCTAGTAACTAAGAACTCAGGGATATTTATTCAAGTGAGTCTCCTTTCAAGAGAGATAGAGATTAATAACTACTAACTATTATTATCCATGTTAAAATACCAATAAAAACCTTATAATAATCTATTATGCTTATGATGGGAGCATCTTGTTCTACAAGTTACATTATCATAGGTTATATTTATCTATGACCTTCATAGCATGTTGAGCTACATATCTTAGAATTGTCTTACTAATTAATCATATTTTTACTGTGTGCTACATGGATATGATACTTTGATATGATGTGAAATTGATACATATGGATGGTTTAGAATATTTTTAACTTGTTTTATGTTCATTTGATGTTTTTACTTTCTTGCATGATAAGACACACATTGATTGCTTCTTTTATATGGCCACATGGACCTATGTGTGTCACATATTTATGTCCCTTGTTAATTAAATTCTTAATATCCTTTTAGTGTATCCCTTGGATTTATTTTTTTAGACATGTTCATGTCCTTTATATGTGGCCCCTCGCCTTATGTGCTACATTCTATGACATTATGTCTTGTGTTTATTTTTCTTATTCAAATTGATTAATGGTTCCATGATATATATCATGCACCTTTACTTCATACTATTATTCAAATATGGTTACTTTATTATGTCCCTCATTTCTATAGCTATATAGACATGACACTTTTATGCCTTGTATTCATTATGTTATATACCTTTTTCAATGATAATTACATTACTATGATGACATACTATCCATATTTTGACAATATTATATATTTATCGCATGATACGATTAATTCTTGTGTTATGATGAGTGACTTAAATGCTACCTCCCTTATCTTAAAATGGGGAAATACATTACACTTTTTTGAGATATTTAAATCTCCTTGAGCATAAAAATTATATTTCATGAGAGATTATATGTTTCAATGATTCAATTAAATTCATAATAAATATACATGACAAATATTAGCACATTGATAAATATTATGGGTGCATAGTACATGAATATGTGTTAATTTTATAGAGACTTTAATAATAAATTAATACACATTTGGATGCATATGCATGGGCATATAAAAATTACTTACAAGTACATAAATTACATGATTCACATATAATTACATTTGAGAATATAGATGCATGGAATTCTATATCATTTGTAATAGATTCAATGGGTGAAATACTGATTGATGTAGATGTATATATTTTTCAAATTAAACATGCATTATACTAGATTCATGTGCATGTACACTATAATAAAATGTATAGATTCAATGGAAATTGATAGATATGTATATATTATTAAAATTAAATAGGCATGATACTAAATTCGTGTGAATCTACACTAATATAAAATTTATAGATTGAATTGAGAATGGTTTTTATTTCACTTAAAACTTATTAGGACTAGATTCATATATGGGGATGAATATTATTCAATATCTTTTGATTATCAAAACAAAATTTAGATATGTTTGAAGTTGTGTAATTCATTCTATTATGGGTAATGTATGTTTGATTCTAGTGACAATCAAAGGCCTTTGCATGAATTGTAATGAACCCTTTGTATGGTTCCACCTTATATTATAGGTGATGCATATTTAATTTTGGTGAGATTAAATGGTATTTTTATCAATTCTAATCGAATTCATTATTTTTCCACCTTCTTTTTATTATTACATTTGGTTCTTCTCCTCATTCATGAGAGTTTTAGCATGCATCTTTCGAACTCAATGTATTGATTAGCTATTTTTAATTGGGATATAATCGCTCTTAGTTTACAAATGGTTCAACATGAGGAAGCATATCCAAGTGATTCAAAAAGATATCATGCTTATCTTATCCCTTTTCAAGTTACATGCCAACACAATTTCATTTCCATACAAGTGTACTCCTTCCTTGTTCTCCTTTCAATTTTCAAATTTTAGAATTTGAAAACTTTTAAATTTCAAATATGGGCAATGGTGCTTCATGTATTGTTTTAGGGTTTGATAAAAAATAGTTTCATGCTTAATTGGAGTTTCATATCATAGTACAAATTGTGTTGTATGCACTCAGGTATATCTTTTTCCTTTACTCTAGAAATTTCATTACTATAATAAATTAGGGGGATATATATACCTAAATATTAACATAGGTACTTGAAAAGATTAATTTTTTACATATATTAAACTAATTGAATTATGCCCAAATAATTGACTCATATTCATCATTATTATATGAATTTATATATATGTAGGCTTGACCCTCATTCACCATCACAACTACTTAAGAATTTCCATGTCAATTCTCAAACCTCCTTATATCACTCTCAGACTAGTTCCAACCTCAGGATAAATGTACCTAATATTAAAGGATAAGTTTTCTACTATAGACCTCTCCACATTTAATAGCCTTATCCTCATACCATTTAAATTTTTTATTCCTAATTAAAAACATTCACTTGGGTCATCCTACACATTTCACAAGTCAGCTAAAGTAAATTATTCAAAAGACACACTATAACTACAAATCAAATTTAGTTCATTAAGTCATTTAATATCTATTTGGCATCTATCTTTTATGCTACTACACATTTAGAAAATATTATCTATTCTTTACAAAGTAAATATTAATCTTTAGTAGAAATGTCAAATATAGTCTAAGGAATTCCAAATTCAAGATAAGAGATAACATTTTAAAGTATCAAATCCAAATTTATAGCTGCATAAATATAGTCAAGGACCATAATTTTACAATCACACTAGGTTTATAAATTATGTGTGTCTTTATTCCATTCTTAAAGTATTTATATTATAGGCAATGGTCAATCATTAATAGGGTGATTGGGGTGAACTCAAACCATTACTCTTTCCCCTTTTTTTTAGTTTCTAACTATCATTAATACACTAATGGTTTTCAATGCAAAGATAAAGAAAAATAGATGTATCTACATAGAATTTACATAATTGAAATAAGTCAACCCTCTCACTAGACATAGATTTAGGTAATAAAGGAATTATAATTTCATTACATTCAATGCAGATAAGTCCACATTCAATGGACATGGTCACACTATGCTTCTATCTAGGGAGTGCATACTTGTCTAAACATAGTCACATAATTTGCCTTCAAATTAGAAATTCCATAATTTATTTTTATCATGTTTCCCACTATTATACATTATTTATATTTAACCATAAATTATAAATCCTATATATCTCATTATTTTTAGTACATACTAGTTTTAGCATATACTACTTGTCAATCAATTTCAATCAATTTTTTTTTACATTGAAATATATGCTTAAATGCCATAGCTTGTAATCTGAATAATCTTTCCAAGTTTTATACCTATTAAAACCTAATAAATAAAAAATAGTTTTAATCAATGTAATACAACCCCAAATGTAGGTGCAAAATAATGGGAAAGTTTTTTTCATAGAAACTATAATTTCACTATTATTCAACATGTGTGATTATGATGCTAGAAGCTTTCTAAAAATGATATCTACTCATTATGTGAATTATCAAATTCACATATTAAAGTATACACCTCATTACATATAATGATTTGTATTGATGGATGGACTCCTCAGAGCAATACCCCTACTCCTATCATATATAATCTAAATATTTGTATTAATGTAAGTACCCATTGCTTGAGTCAAGGCCTATGTTCATATCATCATTATACACTAATTGGAATAACCAAATATTAATTAAATTATTTATAATATGTATGAAATCGGAAGGACATATTGCTTAAATTAAAAATCACATATGAAAGTGTGATGACCCATTACTCAAACCCCCCTTCTTGAGGTAACTAACAAATAACTTATTACCTTTGTGAAAAAAATTTAGACAATGTAGGTTTGACATGAAATAGGCTCCCTTAACATTGTATGCTTTAAAATTAAAAGCAAAATCACAAAATATTGTGAAAAAAATAATAACTCATCAGTTATTTTTAAAATATTTACCAACCACTACAGATGATATTCAAAGATGATCCTCTTGATTATGTGTTTATATTATATGAGGAATTAGTTAAAGATTATATAACTTCTAGATAAGAAGCCAATATAATTCACTTTATATAGAAACCACATCCTCTTTAGGCTTTGGAGGATCCACTTTGGTCTACGAAGCATGACAAGGCACCAGACATAGATTGGTTTTCCTAAAGAATTATACAAAGCTATTTGGCCATACATTAAATAAGAATTATTATATATGTATATATAATCCAAATTTTAAACATCACTAGATAGAAATATCAATTCTAACCTAATCAATCTAACCTCTAAGAATGGATACAAAAATTCATTTTCTATTTGGAGACTTATTACTCTACAAAATGTTTTGTACCAGATAATTTCTAAGGAAATTTATACTAAAATAATGTTAGAGTAGGGGTTTATTATTGTCTGATATTAATTTATTATGGTATTTTTTCCCTCACTTGGAGTTTTCCTAATTTCATATATAAGCTTTCTTAGGTGTAAAATATTTTAATTTTATTGAGAATGAATATTCTTTGAGATGGAATCTCTCGAGATTTATTATCGATCAGATCAATGTTATATTATACCACTTATCTTTTAGTAGTTATATCCCTATATTTTTGTAATGACACAAATTTTACTTGGGCATCTAAATCTAGGTCAATAACAACGAAAACATCTTTGAATAAGGTTCTATCACCCTACCAAATGTGTCCAAAAAATAATAGAAGAGCAAATGTTACATGTAAAAAAGTAAATTAAACCCTTGGGATAATTTTAAAGACACTGTCAAATTTTAAATTGGACTTATAGTTTTACCATATGAATAGAAAGTAACTCCCTTGATCGGCCATTCATGATATGGGATTTATTGTTCTATTCTTGTCACTTTGACCACTTTTCATGGATCTTTTTAGGGTGGAGTTACATAAGTATTCCCCTATATGTACATCTATCATTTATGATATTTTATAATGGAGTGTTGGATATTTTATCTATATCACTTTTGAATTATTATCATGTTTTCTATTTCATTCAACTTAAAATTGTGTTCTGCACTCATTTGAATTGTGATTTCATTGAATCTGTGCATCTGCTTAATACAAAGATCATGGCATCCACCCTGATATGGTATCATAACACCATTATAGTATATGAATGCTCATTTTTATTTTATGTTAGTTATTTTGAAATATTTTTTTTATTATGTTTAGTGTTCAAATTTTTATGGAAACATTGGATATCATTTTTTAAAGTGCAATCATATTTTTTAGCAAGCTATTCAAGCATTCTAGAAAGCCCAAGCTCCATCTCCATTATTTGTCATGAACTTGTTTGGCCTGTAGAGTGTCCATATGGATCAGCTTATTTTTTAAACCCCTATTAAAATCTTCTCAAACATACATCATCCATGGATCTCTTATCAACCCACCAATATAATGTTTATCCTCACATTGACCATTGTTCAAGTACATAGACCTACAACTCCTATGTATAGATGCCAAAATACTCCTACAATTTCAACAATCCTAAAAGTTTCTTCCAAAACATTTTAAGTCTATTAAAATTTTTCCTAAAATATTTTTTAAGTATTGCATATTAAATCACCTTTTTTAAATAGCTTGATTTAAAAATAAGTTCAAAGAGGCTATTTTTATTTGAATGCATAAGTAATTTTCATAGGAGGATTGATCAAAGTTTAACATTTTTAATGGAGAATTCATTTGTTTAATTCACACCATTGTAAATTATATAAAACATTATTTAGTCAAAGTGAATTTTCTTTTTTGGTGTAAACTCATTAATAGGCCATTAAATTATGAAAATTTGATTTTGTTATAACTTTTGATAGGCATCTCGCTTTAGAGTGCCTTTTTTTTTTCAAAAGTGCATGATTTTATTTGTGTGTTCCATTAGAAGGGTTTATTATGTAATTACACTAAAATTATAAATAGCTAAAACTAAGGGGGTTATTGAATTTAATTTTAGGGGGTGTATTGTGTTTGATTCACTCTTTCATTTTATTTACAATTATATTTCTCCAACAAACAAACAAATACAACTATAAAGCATTAAAAACTTTATTTATTCACAATGGATAGAAGTCAGATTAATCTTGTAATGCCACTTAACTATCATCAATGGAAAATTAAAATGCAAATTATTCTAAGGAGCACAAGTTTACATTACATTACAATGGTGTTAGAAACTAAGCCAATTGTAGATGCAATAAATGTTAAGTGGTATAATCATAGTGATGAAGACTATTGGTTGCTATGTATTTATGTGTCTCCTAATATCATATTTCATATAAAACCTGATAAACACCCAATGAAGTGTGGATCATTTTGGAAAATCTTTTTGGGAAGTAAGATGTGATGAGAGGTCATGAACTAGAAAATCAACCTATCAGCCTAAGTCCTAGAAACTTTGACATCCTTCAAGATTTTTTCACCAAGTCTAAGTCTCTAAGATGGTATTTTAAATAATGTAGAATAGGGAATAAAGGTGACCAAATTATTCCTTGTATACCCTTCAAGCTAGGTCTTGATTATTCAATCTTTGTCTCTACATTCCATTCCACTAAAAGTGCTCTAGGCACTACATGGAAAACGCCCTCTTTAGATGCATTTATTACCAACTTGACTTGCAAAAAACTTAAGCCTTAATTATAGGAATGAGAAATAAAAAGGCTTCAAACAAAGATAAGAAGACAAAGAACAAGTATCAAGATAAGAAGAAAGAATATAACTATGCCAAAGCAACCACTAATATCTCCTTTTATAATAAACCTATGAAAGACAAGGTTAAGTGTGCATATTTAAATAAAAATGGGAAGAAAAAAATTACATGAATAAATAGATTGAACACTTGACTCATCTTCTAGAAAATAATAACATAGGTCCTAAGTCTATCAAGAATAATTCATAAACTCGAGATTATTATAAGGTAAAATGTAATGGAAAAGATAAAGAAAAGGGCAATGTTGTTGTAGTATTTTTAGCTCCAACATATTCATGGGTTGTTGACTTGGGTTCTTCCCACCACATTGGTTCTTCATAGGTTGAGTTTTCTTCCTTGGAGCCTTGTAGTCTATCTTCAATAACTTTAGGTTACAACACTTCTGTATAAGTTTCAGGGAGAGGGTTTGTTTAAATGGAAGGAGGAACATTAAATAATTTTATAAGTTTTCTATCTTTTTCAATTAATCTCCTATCCATCTACAAATCACTCATATTAGTAAGGGCATGAGGGTGGATCCTCAAAGAATAATATGTCCCACTTTTGGCATAAATAGGCCATATACACTTCTAGTTTATCCTCAAAATATCATGAGTTTTGGTTACTGATATTAATCAAACAATTTTTTTTTAGATTATATATATGAATATGTAGTGCATAGACATTTTATTAAATTTTTTAAAAAATCATAAAGTATTTTTCAATCACTTTAGGGTAGATCACTAGGCCAAGTTATATACCTTCTCAAATTTGGCATCTAATTTTTCTCTTACTACATTGTTGACTCATTCAAATGGAGTTATAAAATTATGGCATGAGTGATTTTGCCACCTCAACTACCACTACCTAAAACAACTCATTAAAAATGACATGGTCATAGGATTACCTTGACTTTATTTCTCAGAGGGTCTTTGTGAGGGTTATACCCTTGGGAAGCATCTCGAAGAAAAATATGATAAATGAAAATCTTGGAATGCTTCAAAAGAATTGGATTTAGTACATAATGATGTATCTTTGCATTTTCCCATATTATATTTCATTAAGACTAAGTATGTTATCATATCTATTAATGATTTCTTAAGGTACACATGGTTCCACTTCCTTAGGCATAAATCTGAAGTTTTTAACAAGTTCTAATACTTTAAAGTTTTATTAGAGAAACAATTTTAGAAATATATCAAGGTTATTAAAACTAATATTAGGGGTATGTTAATAAAAAATTTAAGTAGTTTTGCACAACATAGGAGTTTGATTTTTAGCATACAATTCCATATAGTTATCAATAAAATAGATTTAAAAATTTAATAATAGGTCTTTGAAAGAGATGGTTGACTGTATGATTCAATCTAAGTCACTTACACCATAGTACTAGACCGAATTAATAAATTTTGATAACTACATGTGTAATACCCTTCTCAAGCTTTATAGTGCTTTCTTGATGACATGACATTATTTAGACTATCAATATTTTGAGTGTGTCCTTATGCATGATGCATGAGTAAGATGTATTCTATTTAGTTGTTAGTCATGATTCAGTTAATTTGTAGTGGTGACATGGAATTAGGTTCATTATGACACTTGTAGGACTACCTTGTCCTATGTGTGTTTAACACTAAAAATAATTTATATTATCACATATTATGTCTTTGATGCCTTTTAGGGGTTTCTATGTCGATTAGTCACTCTTGTTAGGTTATTCATTGGACGAAATTTGTGTTAATTCAAATACATTATTTGAACTCATCAACTATCTATGGTATATTAAGTTGGTCCCAAATAATTGACTTGTACCTTCTTGTTGTTTGATAATAATATGTACTTTTAAAATAAGAATAATAACAAATAAAAATTTATGAGTGAGCCTAGGTAACATTTAATAAGGGGTGTAAATAATATATATATATATATATATGTGGTATTTTGTAGATAATCAGATTAAATAAATAAACATGCTTGTTATTCATAATATGGAATAAATAAATAAATAATTTTAAATATTATCA
>JARHVA010005496.1:505000-520000 GCA_037957365.1 Torreya grandis | reverse complement strand
CTTCTACATTCTTAGGGTAGATAGATCTACCTTACTCTATATGGCCAAGGACACCTTTTATAGAGGACCAACAAGGGTGGTTGTCTCATAGAATTTTATATTGTTGGAAGCACTTGAGAGGGGAGATAAAGTAATAAAAAAAGGTACTATCAGTTATGGAATGGATGATGAGATCATATATACATATGTGCCTAGACTAACACTATTATCAGTCCTCACAATGTTTGGTTTTATTTCTCGTTTATATAGGAAGGCAAAACAACTATCAAATGGAGTTGTTTTAGAACAAGGATTATCATAAAAATAATCCAAGTGTTAGGTTACACTCTCAAATAAACATAATATGTGTCAATGAGATAGCAATGATGGTAGAACCCAAGATTTATACAGTGCTTAAAAACTACAAATGTGATGTTACAATTGAAGATATTTTTAAGCAGTTGAAGAAAGAAAGGGTAGCTCCTCATAATTGGAATATGGAAAAACCTATAGAATATAATGAAGATCAGAGAACTAGTAATAAAACCTATACTTTTCATTGCATAAGAGGGAAACATGGTGATATGGAGGATGCATGGGAATTGTGTGACAGAATGTCACATAGAACTATAACTTCAAGGAATGAGTATTATGACCTAGGACATTTAGAGGATACACCCAAACTATTTGAAAAAATGAATCAAAGATAAATGGGCTCTGAGATAGTAGAAAAGATAAAACATACAGGTGCTTTGTGTGCAAATGGGATGGCATGCAAAATTTATGATGAAGAAAATTTAGATAAGCAATATATAAAACTATAGATAGGGTTTTAGATGATGGTCAAAATCCATTCCATGGAAAATATTTTCCTATGGTTACAAATAATAGGCCATCTGATATATCTTAAAAGGATGTTATATCCCAATCAAGGGATACCAAAGGGCCATTAATGCCTTATATTTGAAGGAAGAAAACTTGAGGATCAAAAATTTATTTTGAGTTACAAAATAGATAAAGATACTACCATCATTTCAGTATTCAAATTTTATGAAGGAGATGTTGATGTAGGGATGCATTCAACTTCCAACAATGGTTCATTTAAGGAAGTGTTGAAAAATGCATCCAATAAGCCAAGAATTATGAAGCCTCCTTCTATCCCTAGAGATTATTTAATGGAACATGTTTAAGAGATGAAGATAGTGGAAATTATAGGTGAGGAGGTGTTCCTTTATCAATAATATTTAGAAAAAAAATGTAGTTATATTTAGATTCAATGGATTTTGGCCTAACACAAATACTTTGTATCAATGGATACATAGACGTGGAACAAAAAGTGTTAGATCATCCTTTGTTCCACAGGTTTTTTTTGTTGTTTGCTTTTCTAAAAATGAAGATTTATAGAGAATTATTATGGATGGACCGTGGTTTTGGGGATCTATGAGGCTCTTCATGACTCTATGGTTTTATGAATTTGATCCAAATTCACACTTAGTCACCAAATTGGCTACCCAGCCTACCTGTTGGTTGAATATTTTGTCAATCAGCGTACTGATAAACAAAATAGGTCTAATCAGCCAAAGTAGGAAGATTAGTTATCCAAATGTGTAGTTTTACCACATCAAAAAGAGACTGGTCTCTCCTCTCATCAAGGGGAGGTTCCCTATAGATAGGCTATATATATATATATATATATATATATATATATATATATATATATATATATATATATATATATATATATATATATATATATATATATATATATATATATATATATATATAGAAAATAATACTCAAGGGTAGGACAAACCATCCATCTCTCTTTCTTCAAAGATGATGTGTGCAAATCAAAGGAAAAATTCAAGGGAAATGATAGACAACAATCCTCTTCCTTCATAAGTACTATTCAACAAACCACAAGAATACTCTTGGTAGTAACAACAAAATGTAGCAAAAGATGTAATAACTAGCAAATCGAGATGCATCACAAAGTCTTCACTTGAATTGCTTAAGAGTAAGATACAAAGTAAAATGAGGGCACAAAGTTATCCCAAGGTCCTTTACATAGAAATGAAAAGAAAACGCACTAAAGGCAATTATGGGGGCACAAAGTCTGTCCACACTTGACTCTTCAGGACACCTTTCTAACTGTTGTCACTAATTCTGCTTGTTGAATTAAAGGAACATAAAATATATTAAGGAAAAAGACATAAGAACAATTTCCTCAACAACAAAGATATTATAGCACAAATTTTGAAAAAATCACTTGCTTTCTTATTCCAATAACAAAATATGATAAACAAACTGAGCTCAAAGTCTCAGAAGTGTCTTTCAATTTGGGCAGAGTTTCATTCTGATTGTCAAAAAGAGATACTTTTACAATAGAAGAGAGTTCCTTATATAGCCACTTCAAGAAGGGCTCAAGAATAGTAACACATCATGTTGCATTGGAATCTATTAAGAAGATAGGCCAGAACTTAGGACATTTTACCCATTTGATTTTATCAATGTAGGGATACAAGTCATGCTTATTGAAAGTTTGCAACTTTCAATGTCCACCTGGCGATCTGATCTTACCTTCATCGTTCCTCCTTTTTTGGTTAATTGAATCGGGTCTTGGATTTAGTTTGTTGTTTTATTCCTTCCTTTCTTTTTGTTGGTCTTGACCTTGAAGTCTATGAATGCATTCTGGTTTGTAGGTTCAAAGGATCAACAACTATTTTGTTGTCTTGAATTTGACGTCTTTGGGCACGTCACCCCTTGGTCTTCTTTCAGCTTTTCTATTTAGCACTTTCCCAAATTGAACTTTCCATTTCAAGCTTTAAGAAATGACCCACTTTGGGTCAAGAAGAGCCTCTTGCAAGGGTATCTACCCTTCAAGCAGTCTTTGAATGGCCTTCAGTCTTCTTCGGGTGACACTTTGACTTTGGGGAAGTATTCTTCAAATTGGTAGCCGAGAGTCCCCCGTAAGGGCACCTGCCCTTCAGGGTCCTTCGGTGGCCTTTTTATTTAGAGTCTTTGCTAGCTTTCCTTGGGCTTTCTCTGTGGACAAATTCCCATAAACAAAAAGTCTGTAGAAATTTCCCGTGGACAAAAAGTCTGTAGAATTTCCATTTACCTTGGTTATTATCCTTCAGGTTTTTTTCACCTACGATCACTTCTTGAATTCTTTCAAACTTTTTGTCTGAAGGAATTCCTTCAGACAAAAGTCTAAAAGAATTATAACGATCTCCCTTAAACAAAATTTTTGAAGGAATTTACCTTTGTGGCCTTCTTCAAAAATGGCCCTTCTGAAGGGTGTTTTTGTCGACCAAGTGCCCTCTGCAAGGGCACTTGTCCTTCGAGAGGCTCTTTGAAATTTTGCACTTAAACTACTCCTTAGAACCAAGGTGATGAACCAACTATTAAACCATTTGATTGAACCACTTGGTTGAACTAAATGTTGAACCGCTTGGTTGAACCAAAATGGTTCAAACTGATGAACCCTTTGTTTGAACCAACCATTGAACCAATCAGTTGAACCAAGATTTGAACCAAAATTGTTCAAGCTGATGTTTCAAGTCAATGGTTCAATTGAATGAATCAAGCCTTTGAACCAAGTGAATGAACTGAGCATTGAACCAAACATTGAACTTGCCTTTGAACCATGTGTTTGAACCAACCGTTGAACCAAATTTTGGTTCAACAGTTCAAACAAAGCCTTGAACCAATTGACAAACCATTTGATTGAACCACAGAATGATCCAAAAGCATTGAACCAATTTAACCTTGAACTCATTGAAACTTTGAACCAAAGTGGTTCAATGGTTCAATGGTTCAAGCCTCATTTGCTTGAATGCTTGCCGATAGACATTTTTGATTGAACCAAGGCACTAAACCAATCTTGAAAATGACCAAGTGTTAGAAACTAACTCTTTTGGTTAAACCTACCTGCAGAAGCCTTTGAACCTGTAGAAATGAACTTGCCTAAGAGTCCATAGAAACCAAGTCTGTAGTTCTCTCTAACCTTGAAAGAGTCTATAGATTTTCTCTTCTTGCTGAATCTATAGATTCAAGCCTACAGAGTTCATAGATTTAAGCTTGTAGAGTCCATAGATTTAAGCCTTCAGAGTCCATATATTTTTGAGAAGATTGAAAAATGAGGAATTTGAATGCCCAAGACAAACTTTGAAAAGGGAAGAGACAATTTTGGTCTGTAGGACCAAAATAGTTCAAATGTTGTCCCAAAAATGAGTGATATTTTTGGGGGACAACAGATGGCTCCAATTGGGGAACTTCTATCAATTGTAAAAAGAATTGAAAGGAGTAGAATCCAAAATCTCTAGTGTCTTCATGTGTACCATTGGGTTATGGAGTCATGCTACCCAGAAATGAAAGGCATCAAAAATGGAAGCAAATAAAAAATTATAAACTATACAAATATACATATGTACAGATGATATGATCTGATACTTCAAGAATTGAAGTATTTCAGATGCTACTTCTTGAGAGATAGTAAAAATAGTGCTTTATCTTGGTAAACTAGCAGGAAACTATTTTGCCCCTAGAAATGATGATGGGTGAATGGAGTTCTCCACCAGGAAAGCGTCTTCCCCTTGGCTTTTTCTTCTTCTTATTCCAAGGCAAGATGTGGTCTTCAAACTAAAAACCATAACTCCTTGCTTTCTTGGTGAAGGGTTCATTTGCCTAATTTTGATTTACAATAGCATGGTCTATTACCATAATTGGTTGTGCTTCTGATTCAGTCCAACATATGATTGTATTTTCCACATCAAACTCCTGACAAACTATCAGCTTAGCATCTCATTTGATGTGAAAGAGTTTGACTTTTTCATCTTGAGCAATCTTCAATCTGAGCAACAAAGATTCACATCCAACTGTGTTGTTGGTTTTGCTGACTTAAAAATTACATGAAGGAAGAATATCTCCTTGAAGAGATATCAACATAGTTCCAACTTCATCACTCGTGGAAGAATTGTTGTCATCATCAGAAGCTGATCTCCTATCAGATTTCTCTTCATTAGAGATGGAAGATCCTTCCTTGTTTATACTGCACCCTACCAATTCTCTTAAAGTCTTGTTTGGATCAATTCCTATATTTTCAGCTACATGACTTTCATCTATAGAAACATGAACATCCTCTATGGTAAAGAAATAATTACCCCTATTTGAAGACTCAAATAGAATTTATACTACAGGGGCTGATGTTTGGGAGACAATGTATTTTTCCTCCTTTTCAGGGAGCAATCTCTTCATCACACCTTGGATAGGGATCCTTGCTTTAGATAGGTACATGCTCAGTTCTCCTCCCACGTCCTTGAAAAAATTTCATCCAAGCAAAATGCCATAGGATGTTGGGACATCAGCCACCAAGACACTCATCCTGATTCTCTTGTTTGGAAAGGCTACTAATGCAAATTGGGCATCTTTGATTTGCCCCAGTAGTGGTACTTGTTTTTTCTCCATGGAGAAACATCCCCCAAATGTCTTGGTCAGTGTGAGACCAAGAGACTCAACTACTTTAGTAGGCATGACATTATCAGATGCCCCAAAATCAATAATATAATTATTGAGCTGATAACCATTTATTAACAAGAAAACATAGAAAGGTTCTATTTTCCCAGGGGCAGCTGGAGGAGTAAAGACAAGATTATTCAGAATGGACATGTTCTTTGGAGAATCAAGAATTATCTTTTTAGCTTTTTGCCCTACAGGAATGGTTTGTTTCTTGATACATTTGACTAACTTATCCAATTGATCAAGATTTGACTGCAATTATTCAAATTCAGACATTTGTATTTTGGTCTTTTTGACATGATCAATTATGTAAAATGGCTGAAATTGACTAAGAATAGAAGAAAGAATTTCAACCTTTTAGGTTATAGGAGGGATGGGAGGAGTGCTAGTTTGCAAAATGGGAGTAGAAGGTGAAGGTGAAATTGATGTACTTATATTTTGAGTGATCACCAGATCCTTTGACTGAAAAGGAAGAGGTGTTCCACGCTTAGCAATCATAACTACTGGTTGAGGTTGCTCCTCTATCTTCCCTTTATCAGCTTGCTGGACTAATTTGTTCTTGGATCTGGTAAACACTGCATATAATCCATCAATAGCTTCTCCTTTGCTTTCAAGTTCATCCTGGTAGTTCAGGAAACCAATGTGGGAGTCACCAGCTGATTCTTCTTGATCCTTCGTAAAGAGATCAACGTCATTTTCTTGATTCAATTTAGGCTAGAAAGAGAACTCAGATTCTGTTTCAAGATATCCCATTGCTAAATTGGTTAGAGGAGCTTCCAGGGCAAGTTTTCCTTATGGAGGAGGAAGGTGATTATGTTGCCCTTGATTCTTGGTAGCATTGCCTTGATATGACTGATTTGGGAATTTCCTTCTTAGCATATCTCTTTATGAAGGAGCAGAAGACATTCTGTGCACCATTTTCTTTTTCAAGGCTAGCACTTCATTTGCCAGCTTTTGCACTATTGGATCAATGGTTCCTATAGATGCATATTTAGAAGATGATGAAGGTCTATTTTTGTTTGGATCTCTTCTTATTTTCCCTGCTAAGATGAGATCATCTTCTACCTCAGTGGCTAAAAGTTGAGCTACAGCAAGATCTATTTGACCAGCACGTCTCAAAATAAAACTGACTTCAGGCAAATGAGAATTAATAAAGAAGCATCTGAGATTCTTAGCTGTAGGTCAAGCTATTACAAGAATTTTATTTCTTAGTGTGTCAAATTTGGCTATGAAGTCCCTCATTGGTTCATAAGGCTCTTTCTTCATCTATGTAAGTTGAGCCAGAAGTGCATGTGCATCTTTTGCAGGTTTAAATCTGGCCTCAAACTTAGCTTTGAGAGTATTCTAATCAGTCACTGATCAAGCCTGTAGATGATAAAATAAATCTACAACAGCACCTTGTAATTTTTCTACAAATAATCTGACTGCTACATCTTCAAATTCTACTCTGATTACTCCAAAAGCTATGCTAAATGATGCAATGTGTTCATCAAGATGAACTTTCCCATCACCATAGAATTTGGGGAAATTCTTCCTTGAACTACATGGAAGATCATGTAGAGGTGGAGTGAGATTGAGAGGACCAAAAGCATTACCCTAGGGGCCTTGAACTACCATTGTAGGACTATGAAAAGGAGGGATAACAAATCTCAGAGGGGTAATTATTGGCAAAGCTTTATCAACAATAAAAGTAGATACTTCGTTTGGCAATAGAGATCTGACTTTAGTAGGAGGAAAGCTCTTGGTTTGTTGGAGAGGAGATGGTGAATGAAACAAATCAAAATCACTTTACTGTACCAACTCGAATACAGGGTCAATGATACCTTTAGCACTTTGGCTTTGTGTATACCTTGAATCTACCAGATTGTGAAACAAAAATGGAAAAGAATTGACCTTGCCTCAATAAAAGCTTGAGGCTTTAAATTGTGCATTCTTTATCAGTTAGTGTGGAGGTGAATGGATAGATTATAAATGGATAATGGGTAAGACAAGTAACAGAGTCACCAGAATCTGTAATGGATAAGGGTTGTAATGATAATGGGTAAGACATAGGTGATGTTTCAATCTAAAACATGAGGTTCTAAATTGCACAAAATTATGTATATTCCCAGTGGAGTCACCAAAAACTATTATTTGAATATTTTGTTGATCAGCGTACTGATAAACAAAATAGGTCTGATCAGCCAAAGTAGGAAGATTAGTCATCCAAATGTGTAGTTTTACCATATTAGAAAGACACTGATCTCTCTTCTCATCAAGGGGAGGTTCCCTATAGATAGGCTATATATATAAACAAAAAATAATACTCAAGGGTAGGACAAACCATCCATCTCTCTTTCTTCAGAGATGATGTGTGCAAATCAAAGGAAAAACTCAAGGGAAATGATAGATAACACTCCTCTTCTTTCAGAATTACTATTCAACAAACCAAAATAATACTCCTAGTAGTAATAGCAAAATGTAGAAAAGGATGTAATAATAAGCAAATCGAGATGCAGCACAATGTCTTCACTTGAATCGCTCAAGAGTAAGATACGAAGGACAATGAGGGCACAAAGTCATCCCAAGGTCCTTTACATAGAAATGAAAATAAACCACACTAAAAACAATTATGGGAGCACAAATTCTCTCCACACTTGACTCTTCAAGACACCTTTCTAACTGTTGTCACTAATTCTACTTGTTGAATTAAAGGAACATAAAATATATTAAGGAAAAAGACATAAGAACAGTTTCCTCAACAACAAAGATATTACATCACAAAGTCTAAAAAAACCACTTGCTTTCTTATTCCAATAAGAAAATATGATAAACAAACTGAGCTCAAAGTCTCAAAAGTGTCTTTCAATTTGGGTAGAGTTTTGTTATGATTGTCAAAAAGAGATACTTTTACAATAGAAGAGAGTTCCTTATATAGCCACTTCAAGAAGGGCTCAAGAACAGTAACACATCATGTTGTGTTGGAATTTGTTAAGAAGACAGGCTAGAACTTAGTGGAATTTTACCCATTTGATTTTATCAATGTAGGGAAACAAGTCACGCTTATTGAAAGTTTGCAACTTTCAATGTCCACCTGGCGATCTGATCTTACCTTCATCGTTCCTCCTTTTTTGGTTAATTAAATTGGGTCCTGGATTCAGTTTGTTGTTCTATTCCTTCCTTGCTTTCTGCTGGTCTTGACCTTGAAGTCTATGAATGCATTCTGGTCTATAGGTTTAAAGGATCAACAACTATTTTGTTGTCTTGAATTTGATGTCTTTGGGTCCATCACCCCTTGGTCTTATTTTAGCTTTTCTATTTAGCACTTTCTGAGATTGAACTTTCCCTTTTGGGCCTTAAGAAATGACCTGCTTCAGGTTGGAAAGAGCCTCCCGCAAGGGTATCTACCCTTTGGGTGGTCTTTGAATGGCCTTCAGGCTTCTTTAGGTGACCCTTCAGCTTCGAGGAAGTATTCTTCAAATTTGCAGTCAAGAGTCCCCGCAAGGGTACCTACACTTTGGGGTCCTTTGATGGCCTTTTTCTTTAGAGTCTTCACAGGCTTTCCTCAAGCTTTCTTAGTGGATAAATTCCCATAGAGAAAAAGTCCACAAAAATTTTTGGGAAACAAAAATTCCATGGACAAAAAGTCCGCAGAAATTTCCCACGGACAAAAAGTCTACAAAATTTCCATTTGCCTTGGTTATTATCCTTCAAGTTTTTCTAACCCACGACCACTTCTTGAATTCTTTCAAACTTTTTATCTGAAGGAATTCCTTCAGACAAAAGTCTGAAAGAATTATAACTGTCTGCCTTAAACAAAATTTTGGAAGGAATTTACCTTTGTGGCCTTCTTCGAAAATGACCCTTCTAAAGGGTGTTTTTGTCGACCAAGTGCCCTCCGCAAGGGCACTTGTCCTTCGGGAGGCTCTTTGAAATTTTGCATTTGAACCACTCCTTTGAACCAAGGTGATGAACCAACTATTGAACCATTTGATTGAACTGCTTGGTTGAACCAAACGTTGAACCGCTTGGTTCAACCAAAATGGTTCAAGCTAATGAACCCTTTGTTTGAACCAACTGTTGAACCACTTTGTTGAACCAATCAGTTGAACCAAGCTTTGAAGAAAAATGGTTCAAGCCAATGGTTAAAGCTGATGGTTCAATTGAATGAATCAAGCCTTTGAACCAAGTGAATGAACTGAGCATTGAACCAAACGTTGAACTTGCCTTTGAACCATGTGTTTGAACCAACCGTTGAACCAAGTTTTGGTTCAACGGTTCAAATAAAGCCTTGAACCGATTGATGAACCATTTGATTGAACCAAAGAATGATTTGAAAGCATTGAACTGATTAAACCTTGAACTCGTTGAACCTTTGAACCAAAGTGGTTCAACGGTTCAATGGTTCAATGGTTCAACCCTGTTTTGCTTGAATGCTTGCCAGTAGACATTTTTTATTAAACCAAGGCACTTAACCAATCCTAAAAATGACCAAGTGTTAGAAACTAATTCTTTTGGTTGAACCCACCTTTAGAAGCCTTTAAACTTGTAGAAATGAACCTACTTGCAGAGTTTGTAGAAACCAAGTCCGTAGTTTTCTCTAACCTTGAAAAAGTCTATAGATTTTCTCTTCCTACTGAGTCTGTAGATTCAAGCCTATAGAGTCTGTAGATTTAAGCCTGTAGAGTCCATAGATCTAAGGTAGCAAAGCCCGTAGATTTTTGAGAAGCTTGAAAAATGAGGAATTTGAATGCCCAAGACAAATTTTGAAAAGGGAAGAGACAATTTTGGTCTGTAGGACCAAAATAGTTCAAATGTTGTCCCAAAAATGGGTGATATTTTTGGGGCCCAACACTACCTATACATTTTAGGTGCACATTAGATGAGATAGGTAACTCCCTTAGCACCTATATCAAAAGTGATGTTGAGATAATACTTGTAGGGTTGTATACTTATGGAAAGATTTGTGTATAGATATATCTTAGCAAGGGTTTAATACATAAAATTATTCTCAAATGTGGGAAAAGATAACACATTAAGCAATTGGATTATGAGAACATGACATTTTGATGTAGAAAATGTAAACTTCCAGTACATCTTCAAGCAACATGTCCCCTATCACAAATTCATCCCCCAAGAAGGGATAAAAACATCATCCAAAAAAATATATTTATCTGGCAAAAGAGGTATAGGAAGAAGAAGATGAATAAGAAGTGGATTTATAAAAGAACAAAAGTGGGGAAGATGATACACAAGTTTGGGTATATGTCCATACTATGATGGAGAGAGGTGAAGAATAGATTCCATCTATGGGGATTGATATAAATGGGACCTATCTAAGGTGGTGAAGAGATCCCATGAAATATATAGGTCTAAATTTGATAAGGAACTAGTGACCTATACACAACTAGAAATTCAGATTTCACATACTCTTACAGATTCCCAGACTTCATATTTTGATATAGTCATAGTGTATCCCTCACTAGGGGGTGGTAGGAGGTTAAGAAGAAGAGAAGAAAAAAGGTTAGAATATAATATTATATGGGATATATGTCCCATTAATATTTGGTCTATGATCTATTTATTTTTATCTTTCTATTGGTGTTGATTGTTGTATTAGCTCATTTTGCCCCCTGGGGGTTGTTTTCTTGAACTATTTCTTCAATGATTTGTGAATTTACATGATGTAACTTTTTCCAATGAATAAATTTATGATTTTTTATTTGAAAAAAAACACTTAATGTATTGACAATAGATGTAAACTAGTGGTTGACTAGTAGAGTTAATTCAAATAGTGATTTGGAAACTATTTTACCTATGACTCATTACCCCTATGGAGTTGGTCAATTAAATATTATTTAGGTGTAAATTAGTAATCATTTGGATTAAAAAATATTTTAAAATATAATATTCATAGTTGGATGATAGATTTAATGTTAAGAACACATAATTTGAATAGTAAAATAATGTTAAGATCATAATATGGCAAGAAAACATTGGTAATTATAGACTTGAAATATAGTGAGTCTAAATTACCTTGGCATTGTGAAACTATGGATTCATCTTAATATATAGTATTAGCTATACAATTAACATTAGGTTAAACATATGTAATTGAAATTTATGAGTAAAGTTAACAAATTTTAACCTAGATTATTACTGAGTGTATTGACATAATTATTATGATTCTCATAGCTTAGTCATTGTAGAAACCCAAATTAGATAGGTTGACCATAGTGGGTCTTGAGGTATTCCTTGAAATATTGTTAGTGGAGTGTAAATGAACTTGAGATTTAATTCCTATGATGAAAATCACACAGATATATATATCATCCTCTAGGATCAATTGTTTATGGTTGGATAATTTCTTTTAGTTTTATAAGATTCAGTGCAAGTTCACACTAAGAGTTTTCTATTTAGAAATCAACTAAATAGATTAAAAAATGGGTTCAGAATTAATACCTAAAATCAATATGTTTTTGAAACAGAAACCTGTAATCTATAGACTTATCATATGTGAATTAGGTTATATATGTATTATTTTTTGTACATCATTCTAATAATTTCTGGTTGATTGGGTTCTAGAGGCATTTGACAAATTTTTTCACCTTATTCCTTTTTCAATATGCAAATTCAATTCAAAATTGAGTTGCCAATATAGCTAAAGGAGTCTTAAAAATAAACTAGAGTTTGATAGTGATTATGTTTACCTTCAAATTTATATAGGATCCTTTAGTTTCATATTTTATTTCCATTTTATATTTTTAGTGACCCATTTTCAAATTATATTTATTCAAAAAAAATTATTGTTCTTGATTTTAATCTATGAGGTTGCTTTGAAAAGGGTATTGTAATAATCACCTAGCTTAACATTTCCTATATCTAAAAATTGTAACCTCTTACATTGAGTTTTATATTAACTACCAACCTCTCTTAATTTCTTTCAGCTCCATTTAGTATTTTTAGTGAGTCCTTCTTGAACCCTATTTGTCACTATTTTTTAGGAATGACAGAAAATGTCATTAAGTACTATTTGGTTTGATGTTATTTTCTCCATGTCATTACCCTTGTTCTTAAGAATTACTTTTATTATAGTGATATTATCATATAAATTTGTCTTCTTATATTATAATAGTGTAAATATTTATTTTGATATTTATTATAGTGTCATTTTATACTACGTTTATCCCTCTTAAACCTTTGTAGCCTTAAGAGTAATTTTGACTTGTTTGACTCTACTGTTGACTTTGTTATTCACATGGGTTTTTTTATTTATATATCTAAATTTATGAATGTTTTCAGAGTTAGTATGTGATCCTTCCTTGTTTTCAAGTTTGAAATTATAAAATTTATCTTTTGGTTTAGATCTAGGGTTCGTAGGAAAATTATAAAGATAACTAAAAGCTATCTAGTCTTAAGTGTGTGTGGAAACCTTATAATCATTTAAAATTCATGTTGTGTCAACTTGATGGCATTCGAATCACTAATAATTATTCCAATATGTAATTGAGCTTTGGCCCTTTCTATATTTTATTTGTGTGATAGATTGAAGTGTAACCAATTAGACCATAACCTTGTTGTGGCATAGTGTTTTTGTGTTTTCTTGAGTTGTATCTGATGTTAGTGTCACTATCTTAGACTTATAAGAGTTAGTGCATTCGTTAGAGTGTTTAAAAAAAATTAGTGTGGTTTTATGTGTGCCTAAGATGTAATATTTGGGAATTACAACATTCAAAATAGGGTTCCCTACAAAGATTTAAAAGACAACTCCCTTTGAAGATTGGTAGAGTAAGAAACCCATAGTTGAGTATTTTAGAGTGTTTATATCTCTAGCTATGACCCATGTACTCAAGAATAAATGAAAGGCTATGGAACATCAGAGTAAGGCTTGCATATTTTTAGGTTATCCATATGGTGTCAAGGGATATCACCTTCTTCATCTGACCACATGTGAGATATTCATCAAGATAAGTGTTCAATTTTAGAAGAATACTATTACAATCCTACATTTTCATCCTATATTATACTATTATTACATTGACATTATGATGCTAAACTGGTTTAGCTATTGTTAGATGGATTATTGTGATACTTTCTACAAAACTATAGTCTATGTAATTATTATATGATTAATTATGTTATGGACTTATTATTTCTATTGATTATAATTTCATAATTTATATTGATTATTGATTTATGACATAATATGATTTATGCCATTTTGGTGATTGCAGGTTTGTCTTTGAGCTAGGTAGGTGATGAAGGCCATAATTCTATACTAATGAATTTTGAGCATGTTGGTATGATCGATATGTATACATATTGTTTGATTGTGCTTTGCAAAATTTGATTTGGTCTTTATATTTGGTTATATGTTGTTAGATGTGATCCTTGTGTTCGTAACTACTATTGTACCTTACTGGTTCTATTATAAGTTGTTATTTATTGTTATGGTTCATTATAATTTTATGTTGTGTGTTTGATGGTCATATTCTTTTCATTCACACTACTCCTTTATTCTTGTAGGCCTATGAATCTCTCTCTCTAGCTCTCTCCAACCATATTGACCTATTTGATTATGTACCTAAACCTAACTCAACCCACCTAGACCTAAACCTCCCTTGGGAACCCTTGCCACCCCCATTCTACCCTAAACCTTTGACCTAACAATGAATTCCATAATTCTAGAATAAGGAGGCCATAATTCCAGAACAATGAATTATGAGCACATCAGTATGACTAACAGGTATACATATTATTTGATTATCCTTTGAACAATTTGATTTGGTCATTATATTTTGTTATATGTTATCAACTATGATCCTTGTGTTCATAAATGCTATTGTACCTTACTAGCTTCATTATAAGTCATTATTTATTATTATGGTCCATTATTTTTTTGTGTGTTTCACAACCACAAACTTTTCAATTGCACTACTCATTTATTCTTGTAAGCTTTTGAATCTCTCTCTCTCTTGATCTCTCCAACCCTATTGACCTATTCAAATTTTTACCTAAAACTAACTCAGCCCACCTAGACGTAAACCTCCCTTAGGAACCCTTGTCACCCTCATGCTACCCTAACCCTTTGACCTAATGCCTAATTACTAAGGTGGTGGACATATTATTTTAACAACTATGAAGTCATGGATTAATTTAAACTTTGGTTTAATATTTATTATAACCACATCGACTTAGGTCAATGATTTACATGGAAAATGCATTAAGCCTCATTCAATGAGGTACGTGGTGAAGGTTTCAATGCTATTCAATTTGATTTTATTAATCCATTTTGTTAACACTAATCCACTTCTAGACTTTCCATTAATGGCAAGGTTAACGAGACTGCCTTAGGATTTGGTAGGTTTCTCTCTCCTCCTAAAATTTGATGTGAATTAATTGGGGCTATGGGGGAATGAATAAAAGATAATGGGGAAGATGGATGGTAGAAAAAATGTTAGGAAGATGGAGAATATAAGATATGAATATTAAAATGATTCACCTAGTTTTAATGGCGAGTAG
>JARHVA010005496.1:420000-500000 GCA_037957365.1 Torreya grandis | reverse complement strand
AATGCATGTTCATTGATATACTATCTCTCATAGATATTAGCTTATGGTATGAGAATGATTTTATCCTATTTTATTAGTTATTAGATATAAACATATTTAATATTACTTATTTCATAATGAGAATCACTTAGATGTGTTTATGTTAGATCTATTTCTAGGAATCTTTTTCAATTAGAAGAAATTAAAATAGAAATGAATTATAGAGATTAATATTTATTTTAGTTTTCCATTCTATGGAAATTTAAACTTGTAGGTGTTTTAAATTAGCTCTATAGTTGTATAATTCATAATGAATAAGTTTGATACAATTAAGATATAAATTAATAACTATTTTATGTTTTGACATTTCATGGAATACATATACATGGATTCTTTACATTAATTATTTAAATTCAGAATGAAATATAATACAAGTGGCATAGTAACTTGCCATTAGCTAAATTATTGATTTGATAGCTTGTTAATCTCGCTCATTAGTATATAGTTATATTTGGAACATCTAACCCTTGCAACAATGCATAAGCCTAATAGTTGGACTATGAGAGAAAAGAAAATAAATGCTTCCTCTATCATGCACTTCAGATCTATTGGTTGTGTGAAAGGTATGTTTTCCATTTAAAATTATAAAATATCATTTCTCAAATTTTTATATGTTGGATTATGAAATCTGAAAGTAATTAATAAACATTTATATTAATTAGAAAAAGAAATAATGTTTAAATAATCCATATAATTCAATGAATGATCATGACCAATGCTTTTCTTGTATTATTTACTTCATTAGATGAATACATTTTATGAAAAATATAATGTAGTCCAAAAATGATAAATAGTTATCATATCATCTTAATCCATGCAAAAGCTATACTTACACTATTTGTTTAACTTCCTTCCCATGAGCTGAACTTGCTAGGATAGTTAACTCAGATGCCAATAGAATGTTTTATAAGAGTTCCTTAATTAGATCCTTTTATTTAGGTTATAATCATATTTTAATGAACTTAGTGACTTATGTTGATTGAATCTTGTTATTGTATGCTTGATGGTCTCAGTTGAACTAAAATTAATTCATAACATACTTATACCTTTAAAACATTCACTTATGAATTAAAAAGAGTTCTTTCTTGAATAGATAGATTTTGGAACACATTATTTATGGTTGAAAAAGATATTCCTTTTATATATAAAACTTATATTTATTTACTTATATGCCTTAAAATCTTTTATAGCATTGGATATGCCAATATAAATAGCTACATTGATTATGGAATGGTAATGATAAGCTATAAACTGTTATAAATAACCATGTTTGATGCAAAAGGTTGTATGAATATTTAAATGACCATAAAGGCCTAAGGGTGTTATAACCTAATTGGAATCAATAATGTATCTCATACTTAATCTATTTTCTCTTATGCTTTAACATAGTTAGTTGTGTACATGAATAAAAATTTGCAAGTGTTGAATTAATTATGTTTGTTGCATTTTGAGTGCTTGTTTAAATTATATAGCATGTATATTAATTTGAACACATGAATAACCTACATGATAACTTAAGAATAATAAGGTTATCCTTCTCAGTTAAGCCAATCCTTTAACTTAACCATCCTCAAACAAGACTTAAACCTACTGAGGAGAGTGAGGTATTTACCTAGGGTTAAGGACCTATAAATAATTCTATAAGGAAGTACGAGTGTCACTTATGGTAATCAAGAGTTACTAGTTTATGCATACATTGATATGTCCTGAATTCTATAGTCTTTATAAATAAGAACTAGCTTCCCTATAGTGACTTTTGTATGTATTTATATCTGGTGAATTACCTCATTTCCCCTCCTTTGGTTCCAATCATATATGCATATATAACTTTGAATGTTTCATTACATTAGCAAGTCTTGTAAGTGACACTAACATGTGTCCAAAACATACTCTATTATATGATTCCAAAATTGTTTTGGGGTTGTTTTATCTAGTATAAAAGTAGTGTTCTTCTGTAGGGAACTATGGGAATAAGTATTTCCCTCTAATAATTGTAATCTTCTAAGTTATCACTTGTTATTTCTCATGATGGTTATAACATGATCAAGCAGAGGCAACATCCATGAAAATCCTTTGAATTTCAATCCTATTAGGGGAAGATTTTGAGTATGTGGAAGAGGTTATCTATTTTGCATCCCCATTCACAATTTAGATGAACTATTTATAAATAATGATGACATTAATACTAAGGTACCCCATGTTAAAGCAGTCAGTGGGATCCCAACTGATAAGCATGAGGAAATCCTCAGTGGGATCTTGAAAACCCTTAACACTTTATAAGGGAAGATTGATAACTAATAATGAATATTAAATAATCTTAAAGGGGTATCCCAAGAGGAAGTACCTAGATTAGAAATGGGACAAGTGGAAGAACCTATAATACAAGAACTGCCTTTGACCATCATTGACCCAACCATCAAGGAAATGAAAAAACTTCTACCACCTACCTTTTTAGGTGAATAATTAGGTGATGTAGTCGATGCTTGGTTGGTACACTTGTAAAATTACTTCAATTTGCATAATATGCCTTCCATTGTGAAATCTAGAGTAACAACCTATCAACTAGTAGAACCTACAACATTATGGTAGAATAACCTTTGTGTTATTGAAGGGTATCAACCTTTAAATATGTCTTGGAATATTTTTGAGACTCAATTTGGCAATATGTAGCTAAATGAAAATTATAAGGAGAATACAATCACTAATTTTCAACTCTTAAAGCAAGATAACATGTTTGTTGTGGAATATGAGAATAAATTATTGAACTTATTACATCATGTGAACTATATGAATGATGAGGAAAGTAAGATTACTAAGTTCAATCTTGGGCTTAAGGAGATTATAATGCATCATGTTAACATGACAAATCTAAAAACTTTATCTATAGCCATAAAATCAACATACAGGGCTGAGGAGAAAGAAAAGTCTCACCAAAAGGCAAGATAAGAATTTAAGTCTAATAAGTATAAATATAAAGCCAAGAACCTTTCTCCCATGAATAATAATTTCAAAAAATATAATTATAACCATATATTTTTATGAGGTAATAAGAATTTATAATTAGAATAGGAATTTCAAGTCCCATGGATCTTCCATTCCAAATCTGGTTCTTACAAGAAGGAACAACATCATAACAACCAACATGGACTTGCCATGGGTGATAACACTATTCTTGTAGCATTTTATAAACCAATTATGTGATGGGAATGGAGTGAAAATCACTATAAAAAGGACTTTCCTAAGCTGAAAGCAAGCCAAATAGTAAACCATAGAGTATATGTTATTGTTGATAACCACAATGTTGACTTGCAGGCCACTCCTATTAAGACCTAAGGTGCAATTAATGGTTTTCTTTTGACTATTTTAATTTATTATGGTACAACAAATTATTTTATTTCTCCTTTTGCTACTAAACAATGTAACATTAAACATGTCTTGATAACAGAAGGTTGGGAAGTTGAATTCAGTACTGATAAGAAAGTACCTATTCTTGAATCCTTGGAACAAGCAGAGTTGGATCTTAGTGTTTATAAAACCAAGGTAAACCTATTTATGATGGTTTAGGGTCTTATTATCTCGTCTTTGAGATGGATTGGCTGCATGAACATCATGCCACACTTGATCATGTGGGCAAATGAGTGTGATTCACTAATTACCTTGGCCAAATGGTAGAATTGCAAGGCATGCAAGGGTTTGTGAAACAAAAAACTTTGAAACATATAGTTGAAAAGGGTTGTTAGGAAGAGATGCAATCTCTATGTAGTCCAATTATAGGAAATATCTAATGAAAAGAAGCTAGAACATGCATATTTTCCTATAGTAAGGGAGTTTATGGATGTATTTCCTAAAAAGCTTCTCGAGTTACCACCCAAGTGAGAATTTGATTTTTCTATTGACATCATATATGGATTTTCCCCTACATTTATGTCACCTCACTACATGAATTTGGTTGATCTACAAGAATTAAAAGTTTAGCTACAATAATTTTTAGACAATGAAATCATATGTCCAATTATGTCTCCTTAGGGTGCTCTAGTAGTCTTTGTGGAGAAGAAGGATAGTACTCTAAGGCTTTGTTTGATTACCACATATTGAATAAGGTAACAATCAAAAACTACTACCCTTTGCCAAGAATCAATTATTTGTTTGACCAAATTAAAGGTGTTTTAATATTTTCTAAGACTGACTTGAGGTTTGGTTACCATTATTTGTGTATCAAGGAAAAGGACATTCATAAAACTGCCTTTAGAACTTATTATGGAAATATGAATTTATGGTTCTACCTTTTAGCTTAACCAATGCACCTGTAGCCTTCATGAACCTTATGAAAAACATATTTAGAGATTACTTGAATAAGTTTGCACTAGTTTTTCTTGTTGATATTCTAATTTATTCTAAAAATGAGGCTAAACATTACCAACACCTTCATCTAGTCTTGCAAAGACTAAGACAACATAAAATTTATGAAAAATTACTTAAATGTACATTTTATGAATAAAAAATTCATTATTTAGGACTCACTATTTCTAAAGATGGCATTTCTAATGACCTAACCAATATCAAATCTATCCAAGATTGGCCTTCTTTTTCTAATGTGCATGAAGTGTGAAACTTCATGGGGTTAGTTGGTTATTACCAGCGCTTTGTTGAAAATTTTTCTATTGTGGCATATCCCATCACTTCCTTTTAGTGAAAAGGAAAGAAGTTCATATGGACTCCTTAGTGTGAGGAATATTTTGTTAAGTTTATGGGGCTGCTTACTATAACTCTTTTTTTTATCATACTAGATGCAAATAGTAATTTTGAAGTTTAGGATGATGAGTCAAGATGGAAAGGTTGTAGTTTATGAGTCACAAAAATTAAAATAACATGAAAAGAATTATCCTACACATGACATGAATCTTGTTTCTATTGTCCATGCACTTAAACAATGGAAAAATTTCCTATTGGGAAAACCTTTCCATGTAAAATCTAATCATAGAAGTCTTGAGTATTTGTTCTCTCAAGAAGATCTAAATTCATGCCAGTGTAGGTGGCTAGAAGTTTGATTAATTTTGACATGAATATATCATATGTCAAAGGCAAGGAGAACCATGTGGCTGATGCACTCAAAAAATGCACATACCTTTATGCCTTATTAGTGTTACAAGTAAATTAAAGAAGTGTTATTTTGTAACAATAGTTTTCTGATGTATTTTTCAATGAAGAGTAGGTTTGGTTAATGAGCCTATAGAAAAATGATTTGTTTCATTTTTTGTCACAATAGATGGCTTGATTAGGCATAAAGGTAGATTTTATGTCCCCAAGATGGGTGACTTGATAAATATGTACTTAATGAAGTGCATAAAACACCTTACTATGTTCATCAGGGTGTTACAAAAAAGATGCATGAGCAGAAAAAGCTCTATTTTTGTCTTGGGATGAAGCATGAAGTTGTTGAATTTGTAAAAAAATAATTGGAATACCAATGGGTTAAGGTTGATAATTTCCATCTAGGAGGGATTTTATACCCTCATTATATTCCAAAATATAAGTGGGTTGTAGTCTTACTTGATTTTATTGTAGGGCTATCAAAATCATGCAACAAGCATGATACAATCTTGTTAGTGATTGATAAAGAAACTAAATTTGGACACCTTATTTCTATAAATTTAATAAATAATGCATTTATATTTGTTAAAAACTTTGTGAAGGAATTATTAAGACTCCATGACATACCTTAGGTGATCATATCATATCAAGATAAACTATTTACTTCAAGGTTTTGACATACTTTAACCACAGCCTTTAGAACAAAGTGGAATTTTAGCTCTTCATATCATCTGAAAATAGATGGGAAAATAGAACGACTCAACCAACTAGTTGAATACACATTTCACATGTATGTAATAAACCAACAAAAAAATGGGAGGATTATCTTCATCTGGTCGAATTGGCATATAATAATTCCTACCATTAAACTATTAAGATGGCTCCATTTGAAGCTTTATATAGACACAAGTAAAAAACACTTATTGGTTGGGACAACTTAAAAAATACGGTAGTTAATGGGCTTGATTTATTTTTGGAATGTGATAGGTAGACGTAAATAATAATATAGAATTTAAAAATATCTTCGAACAGGTAGAAGATCTATGCAAATCTTAAGAGAACTTTGCAAGAATTCAGGGTGGAGGAAATTTTTTTAATGCACATTAGACTACATAAAATTTCAATTAAATTTGGCAAGGTTTCCAAGTAAGCACCATGTTTTATCAAGCCTTTTGACATAGTTGAAAATATTATAATTGTTGCTTACCAACTGGAACTTCCTCCTCTTTCAAGGATTCATGACATTTTTTATGTTGCATTATTAAGAAAGTATATACCTAATCCATCTCATGTTTTGGATTGAAATCATTTATAGGTAATGGAAGAGGAAAATATCCAATTGGAACTAGTGAGAATCCTATATCATCATAGTTTTAAGCTATGTAATAGGGACATACAACAGGTTTTGGTGGAATGGGACCCTATCAGTGAAAGAAGCACCACTTGGGAAGATGCTCATGATCTCAAACAACATTTTGCATGGATTTTTTATTAAGTTGTAGGGAAAAATCCCTTCCAATTGGGAGGATGTTATGATCCTTTTGTTTATTGTTTTAGGAAATTAGATGTTTAATTATTGAGTAATAAAGGTCTAGAAATGATAGGGAAAATCCACTTTAACATGGAAAATTATAGATTTTATCTAATAATTATACAAGACATAGAAGAATTAACTTAGTTGGATTTATGCCAAAATGGTAGATTTTGAGTTTAAAATTTGAGGAGCAGGTCTAGGACAGTGCCTAAATTCTAGCTTTGGTATTAGTTTTTTGATTGGACAAGAGCATCAAAAAATGAAAACCCTGGTGTCTAGTGCTATAGTGTTTTCCTAATTCTATTATCCTAAGGCTAAAAAATTTATGGGTTCTATTTGTCTATTTATTATGACCCTGTATACCAAATTTTAGGTCCTAGAAGTAAATATATCTCATTGTAGGTCTATTTCAATATTTAGTACTTGTATTAGTCTACACACATAGAAAAAAATAGAAACAAATCAAAAAGGGGGAAATTTTGGGTTTTGGGAAGAATGATCACACAATAAAGAACCCTTATTATTCTAATTACTACCTACATTGATGCTCAAGTTAGGGTCTCAGATCCGATGTAGTTCTCCCTTAGGGAACATGCATAATCAATGTACATGATTGATGCAAGAATGAATTTTACCTAGGCCCTTCCTTGATCAAGCATACAAATCTATGTGTGATGTAGAGAAGATGAGTTATATTATTGACTAATTTTATTATGTCTAATGTGCTAAAATAGTAACTTCCAGATATAAAATGCCTTATGTAGTCCTTTATATAGGAGAATCATTAATTTGAATTTGAGAGATTTATTCACATTTGGCCAATATGGGAAAACTTAGGAATGAAGTAAATAAAAGGGTCAAGACTCACCCTACGAATAAAACTGATCATTAGAGCCAAAACTATGCTTGGACAATAGTGTCAAAAATTAGACATCATGGGTTTTAATGTTGTATTCTTATTTGGGTGTTAGTGTCTAGGGGGTGTGAAAAATAGGGGGATGGAATAAGCATGAAAATTCCTACTTGGGGCTGTAAGGGTTAAGTCTAGAAATCTATGGATGACCTGGGATAAGCAAAGAGATGTCTAGGGAAATGTAGTAAGACTAAGACAAGTTAGACAAAGGGACATGGATAGATATGAATAAAGCTCATATTCTCTAGTCAGAGTCTCCTGTGAAAGTACTATGAAAAGACATGATATGTGTGGTTGGTTGACCAATTAGGGTGTATATATTTCCCCCCTTTTAATCTAGTGATGAAGTGAAATGAAGTACTAGAGTTAAAAAAATAAAGAAGATGCATACCTAAACTTACCTATGTGAAGATAAGCATGCTTAAAAAGGGTCCAAATTTCTAGACAAGGAATGGATGGAGATTTGAAATGGTGCTTTGGAGAAAGGAGGAATCCCTATAATAGATTCCCCTGTAATGCATCTAAATAGTTCTTGAAGAAAGAAGGAATCTCTATAATATATGCCCCCTATACTAAATCTAAATAATACCTAAAGAAAGAAGAAATCTCTATAATAGATGCCTCCTATACTAAATCTAAATAGTTCATATAAAAATAATGAATCCCTATAATAGATGCCCCCTATACTTAATCTAAATAATGTGAAATGGATTTGAGAAGTGCTCAAAATCCCAAAACCAATGTATGTTCTTTGTCTTGCACAAACTCTTGGGTCTAAGTCTAAGTAATACAATGGACCAATCACTACAGATGACCATACGATCCAACCTAGTGACAACTTGAGTAATTCCTAGGTGTAAACTAAAAATATTGGTAAATGTGCAAGAAGAAAATTGCATGTCCTACCATTCTAATCTATATAATCCTAGAAGATGAAGGTCATGAATATCTATGTCATCCCCCAAATCTGATATGTGAGTGATGCATCTAGAAAATCTAGAAATTTGTATAACCACATTTGATATGATTTATCATGTCATGTCCCATGTGAAAAACTAGAGATAAAAAATAATGTGCTCTATATTATGCCTATAATCTACTATCTGGTCTGTAACTATGCCATGCTATATGAAGTTATATACATGAGATGTGTAGTTATGTACATGCCCCCAAATATAGTATTTAAATAGTCTGTATATCTATAAAATAAAATTGTATCCCTTTGAATGTCTTGTGTAATAATAAGTGACCCACTAAAATATGAATCACTATATAATCCTGAGTTGAGTAATGCTAAGTGACCCATATAGTCTAAACCATTGTATAGTCTTTACCAATATAAGTTGAGTAATGCTAAGTGACCCATATAGTCTAAACCACTATATAATATTGACTAATTTGAGCTGAGTAATTTTGACAATCTAAATAATGGATGTGTAAAAATCATGTTGAGTGACCCATGTAGTTTGAATCACTATATGTTTTGACTGATCTAAGCTGAATCTGATAATTTGACGACTAGAGGTGTGAGAACCATGGTGTATCCATATATGAGAGTGGATAGGTGTATGCATAGGAATGATACCCCCCTTTTGGGGAGAGGTACAAAATCTAAGATAGAGGAGGTTGAGCCAAAAGTAAAGATAAGTGGTGGATTGAATAGGAACTTGGTTACCATTTATTGAATATATTTTGAATTGTTGATTGATTTGATTTGGACTAAGAATGGGATTACTTAGGAGTGAAAAGTATCTTTGATTGGTTAAGATCAAAGCTTGTATCTAATCATAGTAGAGATATAAATATATTCATGCCATGGTAGGCAAATGAGATAGTAATAGATTAAATGGAGTGAAAGGTTGATTGATTGAATAGGTGGAGTTGTTTGAATGCTTTGAATAAATGTTGATTGATGAGGACCAAGTTATATGAAATTTAAACAAGTGTGGATTGGTAAGGACCAATTTATATATCTAGGTATAAGAAAGGTAGATAATTGTGTGTGTCATGGTAGGCAAATGATGTAGTAAGAGAGTGAGGCTTGATTTGTCAAAGGTGTTGTTGTTGTGATTCTAAAGAAAAAAATGGTTTATAAAAAGGAGCTATGGAGCTCAAGTTATGGGCAAAATAGTATTTTTATTTGAAAGAGAAAGTGGTTTGATATAGGAAAATTTGACTGAATCTTGATTCATTTGTGCATTGACTAGTTTTAGAGTTGGATCTTTAGAGTGGAAGACATGCCAAGGAGATGAACACCTGTCATGACCTGGTTTGAGCAGTTGGCAGCCCAATTAAGGTTAGTGGAGAGATTACCCAATTATTTTCTAGGATTTTTGACTTTTAATCTATTATTGCTTAGCTTGGATTTCTAGTTGGACTAGTTGGTTGATACATGTTATGTTATTTTATTTTATAGGGCAAGGTACAGATGAGAGAGTCTCATAGAGGCCAAGTAATAGAGACTTTGGGGCTTTCTTTATCAGTTGATGAGCATGTTGTTATGGATAGGGCTAGGTTGGGTCACATATGTGATCTTGGTACAATGCAATGGGATAAATATTTTATCATCACCCTATGTGAGAGGTGGAATATTGATATATGTACATTCTAAATTCCTACAAAGGAGATTACTATGACCTTGGAGGACATGTATCAAATTTTACATTTGTTGATCAGTAGGAGATGAGTTTCTTTACAATATGACATGTGGGTTAATGCCATTAATCATGCATCCCTTTATTTTTCTAGTATGTCTATAGGTGCACATTGAATAGGGAATGATGGTGATATATTACTATTAATTATTTTGTAATAAACTATTATGCATCTATGGAAGTGGTTGGTTGTATTATTGGCTTCTTTTCTGGCTATGGATGGTAGTGGAGTACCTATCTCTTATAGGATGGATAGAGTGGTTCAGATCATTGAGATGTATGGTAATATTTTTTTGTGGTCTTGCCCATTTATACAAAGACTTATATATATTCAAGAAAGATTCATTTAGTAATGGTGTGGGTGCAACCACTTCATTACATTATTGTGCTTATGAGCACATAACAATTGTGAAGTTGATTGGATTGTTGAGGGTTAGTTGGGCATATCCATAACCATTTTATGAGTGATGGATGAGTGATTTAGACATTCAATCTCTTAGGATAGATCATTATAGGAGGTTATTACAAAAATTGGTGGCTAATGATATTAGGTGGAGGCCCTATAGATGATTTCTTGGATGACTAGAGGATGAAGAGAAGCTATGGTACATGAGAGTGAGTTGTTGGTTACATGATCATTGGTCTATAATTTATAATTGATTTTAGTATGAGCACATGACTAGGTATTTTGGAGTTCGATAGGATGTTCCTCCTAAAGCATGGGTATGGTTGAGGAGTGCATGGGTACCAACAAGAGTAGGGGCTTGTGGGAGACCTACTGAGGCTAAGTTAGAACTATTACTTGTAGATGCATGAGATGTGGTGATAGATATTCCTAATGTAGATTATGTGAGATGTACTAAGGGATATACTACATGGTGGTATTAGCATCGGTGGGATCTATTATATCCTATAGATGGAGTGGATGTTCCTATATGTGAGGATATTGAGCTGATCCAGATGATGGGAGGTAATCAGTGATTGGATTTTGCATTTTACCTATGTTTTTGCTTTAGTTTGGATTTCAAAATATATATCTAATGCAATGTTGTACTTATTATGTGTGAAGTTGGGGTGGGAGCTGTACAGGGTGAGGCATCTACTAGGGTTAGTGGTAGGATGATGTGTTATGAGAGACTATCATTGAGTCTACACTGTACGAGCTTGCACAACATGTTCCTAATTATGTTGTGGAGGATATTTTGATAGAGAGAGTGACTATTATGACTAGTGTTTATGATCATTTATTTGATTAGGTTTTTATAGCTATAACTACATATTTTAAGGTAGTGAGAGAGAGAGAGAGAGAGAGATGTGTTGAGGGTTGAGCGAGATAAGTATAGGATGCCTCATCTTGATTATGGATTAGTGACTTCAAAGATTATGGATGATTATATGGATATTCAGTGGTGACATGTAGAATTATGTGAGGTGTATGGTTTTTTGTTAGAGTGAGATAATCAGTGCAAGAGTCATTCAAGAGTTTGAGGAGGTGAAGGGTCATTGAGTGCTAAATAGGATTATGGGACTAGTACTGAAGGAGAGAGTGAGACCGAGAGTGAGGGCATGACCCCTAGTTTTTATTGACTATACTTTGATATGATATGTACTTGAAAACTTGGTTATATATATAGATGTTGGTTTGATTTTGAACTCATGTGTATTCATGTTATGGATTCTGGAATATGTTGGTATATTGATTGCAAGTGGTTGATTTTAGAAATGGTTGATCTAATATTGACTTTGAATTTGCATGTGCTTAGTAAATGGTAATTAGGATATGTGATTTGATTATTTTTATATGTTTGGTAAAATGGCATTTAAGATGTGTTTTTATTATTCAATATAGGTTTGGATGTGATGTTTGATTTGAAATCATATGTAAGCAAATATTTTGTTGGTTTTTTTTTATAATTGGTAAAATTGTTTAGAGAAGTTGATTTGAGATTGGTAGAAGGGTTTGGATAAGTCGATTTAGTTTGAGTGGGAGAGTTTTTAGATATAATTGATTTGGTAATATCTAGATTAGATAGTCTAGTTTTGGTTAGGGATGGTTATTTGGAATCAGGTATGTTAGTTGTTAGTAGGTGGGAATGTAATATAGCATGATGTGCGTATTACTTCCCCAAAATTGGCTCAAGAATACAAAGGTTAGACAGACCTTTGGCTCCATCATTGCCATGCTAAGTGAAGCTATAAATTGATGTTGAAATGAATGTATGTTGTATCGTAATGTTCTATATCACTATCTAAACCCTATCGACTACATGAACAAGTGTACATATTAATCATGTTATGTAGGAATGTGTTCTATAGCTGATACTATATATTGTGAAGAGGTCTCATCTGTCTCTAATCAAATACCCTATGCCCTCTATTGTGATGTATATAATTGAGTAATATATGGAGATAGAGCTAAAACCTATGTTGAGGGATCATTTAATCTTAATCATAGTGGGTTGTTACATGACATAGGATCCTAAAAACTTTATTGTAATGAATATCTCTCCAGAATAGTACTCTATTGTAATGCATGTGACTCTGCTAGATATGTATATGAAATTGCACTATGTATACCATATACTACATTGCTATATGTGGGCTACTTGTGCTTCACTACTCTAGAATAGTACTCTGTTGCGGTGCATGTGACTCTATTGGATATGTATATAGAACTACACTATGTATACCATAAACTACATTGCTATATGTGGGCTTCTTATGTTGTACTGGTTTCCAAACTTTTTGAATAACTTGTATAGGAGATCTCCTATGAGATTCTATCCTAAAACTTGCATTGTGCTCATGATGAGTGACTGATGATTCCTGTAAAAGAATGCCCTGGGATGACTTAGTCATGGAGGAATGAGGTCTAGGATTCCATAATGGAGGAGATATTTGTGCCCCCTTTGTGAATTATATAAGACCATCATCAACACATCTAGAAACACAATCTTGGAATACAAAATAGTTATCATTATTATGTCTATGGATACAATGAAAATTACAAAAGGGCTGAAGTGGTTGTCTATGTAAGAGATATGTATCTCATCAGTGAATAGAAGGTAATGTGATTAACCTCCTATCTAGTAGTACTAATAAAATTATAGATGGGCTATCCCACTCTAAATCAAACTATAGTGGTAATTTTTGGTAGTTATCTATAGTGCATATTGTAGGTTGTGTTCTAAAAACATGCTCTTTGTTCTTGACTATTTGCTTTTTTGGTTGTGGTCTCCTATCTTGTTTAGCACATGGTGGATGTTGAGTAGTAGGAAATGGATCTGAAGGTGATTTTATGAAATCTAAAGTAATCTAATCAACTAAATCTACCTTAATTAGTCCCAATTTCTTTTCCAAAGCTAGAATTATGTAAGATACATGTTTGAAAAAAGGATCTATTTGATATAGTAGATACTCAAGAAGAGGTTGATGAAGGCCCTTGATGAATAAATGTTGCATCTCTAGATATATTGGTTTGAATATCAATCTTAACAAATGAGCCTTGAATCTTAAGATATACTCACTAACTAGCTCTAAATAATTCTAATGTAGTGTCACAAGTTTCTCATATGTAACATGAGGGCCCATGTTTATGATGTAATTTTTTAGAAATGCCTCCTCTAAGTCATCATATGTATGTAATGAAATGATGGGGAGTAGATGAAAGAACCAATTATGTGCTTCGCCCACTAATTTATATAGAAACAATTTAAGTAGAATCAAAGAACTTGCATGAGGTGGCAAAGCCTTTCAAAAGGCTTGAAGATGTGCAAATGGATTTCCAGTTCCATCAAAGTGAGGTAATGATGGTGTTTGGAAATGCTTAGGCAATGCAATGTTTATGAATTTCTTTGGAATAAGTTTACCATGTAGATCATTGGCATCCATCCAAGATTTATAATCTTTATTTTAAAAGGTAAGGAGATGTACTTGGCGTTGTAGTTCACCAACTACATGCATTAAAGAGATGATATCTTGGGATGGAACATTAGCATCTTGAAGTGGTTGATTTAATCATTAAATTTAATTGTTAATTTTAACCATGGGAATGTTACATTTAGCAAGTGGATCATAAAGAGGGGGTGTGCTCACTGGAACCTTTAGAGGAATGGTAACTTGGAACTTACTAGAGGGATGTGAGCTACCATTATCTTTGGGTGAAGATTGAGGACTGGGTTCTACAATAGTGAGGGGTGGCTTGGGAGATTCATTGGTGTATTTTTATTTTAGTGAATGATAGTCTAACTTAGTAAAAGATGTTCTATTAACATTAACATGTGAAAAATTTGAAATAGAACCATTAATAGTAGTAAAATTAACATTTGGAATTGGATTAAGTTTGAGATGAGTGAGAGAAGGTTTAGAATCATGAGATGCATTTTCTTATTCATTATATGCATAGTAGTCATCATTATTCCATGTATTATCAAAGTCTGTATTTTGTTCATTTGAAATGAAAGAATTTGAAGTATCATTGTCATATTCACTTTCATTCTCATATTAATTTTCATGTTCACTATCATATTCATTATCACTTCCATCAATGCTAGGGAGAGGTGTAAGAGAAAGAGTTAATTTATTTCTAATATGTAATAAGTTATCATTGGCATTTGGAATATCATGTGTATCTATGTTATCCATAGATGGAGTATATGCATTTTCTTCATTTTCAACATGAGAAGGAAGAGTAGAAGAGTTATCATTTTAACATTCTTTCAAGAGAGTAGAGTTAGGAACACATAATGCATCATTTGAACTATACTTTGGTAATTTTATTCTATTGAATTTATATTGTTGTATTTTGAACATAACAATAGCAAAAGGGAGAGAGAGATTAGGTTCACATGGAAGGAAATCATCACCAATAAGAGGCTCACTTGGAAGTACATGACTAATTTATGCATTTGGTGCATTATGCCTAGGATAATGAGGTGAGAAGTACCTTTCCCATTTATCAAAATTATTTTCATTAGAAGAAAGAATAAAAGAGATGGGTTTAAGAGAAAAAAGATTCATCTATTTGTGACTCACCCTCATCATTACCTACATCATCATATCCTTCATTACAACAATAATAATTTTCACTATAAATGAAATAATTTTCTATAGTTTTAGCTAATGTGCAATTTTGCAAATTTTTCCAATTATTGTTACAATTGTAAGAAAATTTTAGAAATTGATCAATGGGATGAGGAGGAATTGCCTTTGTGTCTATTTTATCACCAAAGAGAATTTTGAAAAGTACTATGAAGCAAATAAATGCACAAAGAAATACTAACATTGAATTATGAAAATTACTTTTCATAAACTAAATAATTTTTAATAAATTCAAATTATTTTTCTAAAACTTGTAAGGGAGGAAAATTTGAGGTTGGAGGACCTAGTTTAGAAACCTAGGGTTTTTTTTTTTTGAAAACTATGCAAGAGTTTTAAATTCTAAAAATTATTTGAAATAAGATAAATGTACAAAAATTTATAAAAAAATTAGAATTTTGGAAATTAAATTTTTTCACAACAAACTACTAATTTTGAAATAATTTTTGACAAGGTAATTAATTTGCAAAAATTTCAAAATAGTTTTCTAAAATTTTCAAGGAGGAAAGTCTTGGTGTTTGATGACCTAATTTTGAAATCTAGGGTTTTAAATTTTTTTGAAAATTATGTAATAATTTTAAATTCTAAAAATAGTTTTGAATAGAATAAATGTACAAAAATTTATACAAAAATCATAATTTTAAAAACTAAATTTATGCACAAGATATGAAGGACAAACCCTAAGTGTAGCTAGGGTTTTAGGTTTGTTCAAAGTAAGTCAGATTCACCAAATGTTTTATTATTTTAGAAAATTATATGTTTAATTACTAAGTAATAAATGTCTAGAAATGACAGGGAAAATCCACTTTGATAGGGAAAATTATAGATTTTATCTGATAATTATACAAGACATAGAAGAATTAACTTAGTTAGATTTATGCTGAAATGGAAGATTATGAGTTTGAAATTTAAAGAGCAGGTATGGGATTGTGTCTAAATTTTGGATCTGGTCTCTATTTTTTTATTAGATAGGAGCATCAAAAATAAAACACCCTGGTGTCTAGTGCTATAGTCCTTTACCAATTCTATTATCCTGAGGCTAAAAACTTTTTGGGTTCTGTTCATCTACTCAGTATGACCCTGTGTACCAAATTGAAGGTCCTAAAAGTCACTAGATCTCGTTGTAGGTCTATTTTAATATTTAGTATCTATATTAGTCTACACACATGGAAAAAAATAGAATCAAAGAAAAAAGGGGGAAAATTTGGGTTGTGGGAAGAATGATCACACAATCAAGAACCCTTGTTGTTCTAATTACTACCTACATTAACCCTTAAGCTAAGTCTTAGATCTGATGTAGTTCCCCCTTAGGGAACATGCATAATCAACATGCACAATTGTGCAAGAATAAATTTCACCTAGGCCCTTCATTGATCAATCATGAAAATCTATTTGTGATGTACAGAAGCTGAGCTATACGATTGACTAATTTTATTATGTCTAATGTGCCAAAATAGTAAGTGCTAGATATAAAATGCCTTGTGTATTCCTTTATATATGAGTCTCATTATTTTGAATTTGAGAGATTTATTCAAATTTGTTTGACATGGGAATACTTAGGAATGAAACAAAGAAAAAGGGTAAGACTTACCTTACAGATAAAACTCACCTTTAGAGCCAAAACTATGCTTAGACAATAGTGTCAGAAATTCGACATCCTAGGTTTTAGCATTGTAGTCCTATTTGGGTGTTGTTGTCTAGGGGGTGTGGGACTTGGGGGGATATAATAATCATGAAAATACCTACCTAGGGCTATAAGGGTTAAGTCTAGAAAGCTATGGATGACTTGGGATAACCAAAGAGATGTTTAGGGAAATGTAGTAAGACTAAGATAAGTTAGACAAAGGGACATGGATAGATGTGAATAAAGCTCATATTCTCTAGTCAGAGAAGACTAAGATAAGTTAGACAAAGGGACATGGATAGATGTGAATAAATCTCATATTCTATAGTCAGATTCTCTTTTGAAAGGACTATAAAAATACATTATATGTGTTGTTTCTTGACCAATTTAGGGTGTATACAATCCCAAATTTTCATCTTATATTCTATTGTTAATACATTGACATTATGATGCTAGATTGGTTTAGTTGTTGTTAGATGGATTATTATGGTACTTGTAACAGTGTTCATTGCACTTTTATTATGTGATTAATTATTTTATGGATTTATTATTTATATAGATAATTTTATAATATATATTGATTATCAATTTATGACATAATGCAATATATACCATTTTGGTGATTACAGGTTTATCTATGAGCTAGGTAGGTTATGGAGGTCATAATTTGAGAAAAATGAATTTTGAGCACACCAGTATGACTGATATGTATACATATTATTTGATTATCCTTCAGATAATTTAATTTTATCATTACATTTCATTATATGTTATCAGTTGTGATCCTTATGTTCGTAACTACTGTTGTACTATACCATTTCCATTATAAGTCACTATTCATTGTTATGGTTCATTATATTTTTTTGTTGTGTTTAATGGTCATAGTCTTTTCATTCACACTGCTCATTTATTCTCATAGGCCTTATAATCTCTCTCTTTCTCTCTCCAACCCTATTGACCTATTTGATTTTATACCTAAACCTAACTCAACCCACCTTGACCTAAACTCCCCTTGGGATCCCTTGTCACTCCCTTGCTACCCTAACCCCTTCAACCTAATGCCTAATTACTAAGGTGGTGGAAATATTATTTTAAATACTATGAAGTCATGGCTTCATTTAAAATTTGGTTTAATATGGATTATAACCACATTGACTTAGGTCGATGGTTTGCATGGGAAATGCATTAATCCTCATTTAATGAGGTAGGTGGTGAAGGTTTCAAGGATATTCAATTTGGTTTTATTAATCTCCTTTTGAACACTAATCCACTCTTTCATTAACAAATATTTGATTAGTTGGTGAGTCTTCTAGACTCAACATTAATGGTAAGGTTGGTGGGATTGCCTTGGGATCTGATAGGTTTCTCTCTCCTCCAAAAATTCAATGTGAATTGATTAGGGGTATGGGGGAATGAATGAAGAGAATTTAGAAGGTGGATGATAGATAGAATGTTAGGAAGATGGAGAATTTGTGATGTAAATAGTAAAATGGTTTGCCTAGTTTTAATGGTGAACTAGTTGGTTTAGGAAACACAGTGAATCTCGATGAGACTTGGAGTTTTATCCTTTTTGGGCTTCCAAAAATCTTCTATGTTTGTAAGTTTTTGGGTTTCTTGGTTTATTTTTGGTTACTATGTCAATTTAGTGGGAAAGATTAGGGGCTACACATGCAACTAGAAGTCCTTAGACTTTCAAGTGCATACATAAACCCATTACATACATAAATGTGTGTGTGTGTCTATATATATATATATATATATATACATATATATATATATATATATATATATATACACATATATATATATACATACATATATACATACATATACATACATATATATATATATATATATATATATATATATATATATATATATATATATACATACATACATATACATACATATACATACATACATATATATATATATATATATATATATATGTATGTATGTATGTATGTATGTATATGTATGTATGTATATGTATGTATGTATATATATATATATATATATATATATGTATATATATATATGTATGTATATATATATATATATATATATATATATATGTATGTATATATATATATGTTTATTTTATATAAACTCATAGCAAACATATATATAATGGATATATAGCATCTATCATTTCATTATTTTCTGGTAGGAGTTGTGAAACATGTTTCATAGCTTAAAATGACTATGTGTTGTTTGTGTGTTTAAAGGATGACTATGTTTTGATATAATAGATGAATGTTATAAGGTTGGTAACTTTGTGTCTTTGGTCAGAATGAATGTGTGATTGTTATAATGGTTGTGTTTTGTAAAAAAAATTTGTGAGTTTTTCTTTAGTTATATATGTGTGTGTATAAATTGTAAAGGCTAGTGGGGTCCTATGCATATAAAATTAAACACAAATTTGGTCTTGCGAGTAACTATGTTTTATTGAATCAACTGGGTCTTCTTAAATGTATTGTTGATGATTGATGATTGTGTTTTGGATTCATCAAATGCATCAAGGAAAAATAACTGGGTCTTTTATTATGTTACTATTAGTGTTAACTTTGTTCTTTGAAAATGTTGTTGGATGTATTTATGTTCATTCGGTGAAACCATTTTTTGTGATTTATGATTTAAGAACTGGATGAGTACCAAGTGCTATGTTATTTTTACATCCTTGGTAACCTGGTTCATTAGTTAAAACTTATGAGAATATTTAGTTTTAACATTATTGTTTTTTGTTTAATCTCTTGTTATTTCATTTGGTTAGATTGCATTGAATACATTGATATTTTGGCCATTTGATTTTATACTGGATTATATCAACCTATTAACCATTATACTCATCATATCATTTAAATTGATCTTCATTCGATTATAAATATTGTTATGGGAAATGGACCATGGTATTTTATTTGACTGTGAAAGAAACTCGTGACCTTTTCTTTATTAACTTCTGGGTTATCTAGTTTTGATTGTGAAGTGTTTTTATTTTGATCCTCATTTTCTTTTATATGATCTTAGACCATTTTAAATCAACTGTGGAAATATTTTATGAAATGACCGTGTTCGAGTTTTCCTTGTTGAACTATATAAAAGGATAGATTTATGTTAACTTATATGTGTGTGTGTGTGTGTGTGTGTGTGTGTGTGTGTGTGTGTGTGTGTGTGTGTGTGTGTGTGTGTGTGTGTGTGTGTGTGTGTGTGTGTGTGTGTATGTTTGTATGTATATGTATATGTATATAATGGAATTATTCTTAGTTTAGTGGTTGTGTCTTGGTCAACTGTGATAAACTTATTTATTAAACTATTCAAGTGATTAAATAGATATACATATATGTATATATATTCATAACTATCTATGTTGTTTGATTTATATGACTATGTATTTGATCATGATTGGGTTGTTCCCTTGAACTCTATTGGTTTCATCATAATCCTTCGTATCGACATTGGGATTTTAATCGGTCACGGCTTGACTTTATTGCATTTCACTTAAGCATTTTTATTCATTGTTGACTTGGGTTGTTGATGTTTGTTTCATAATCCATTCCTTATGGTTTTATTCACTATGTCAAACTTAAGGGATTTAACTATGTTGTGTGTTGAGGAATCAAATCGTAATTATAATATGATGATGTGATTGTTTAATACCTTGACTTGGACATTTTAAGTTTGTTGGGTTGAGTTTGACCTATGATATTTGAAGATAGTTTATTATTTCTATTGTTAATAAATTAATATGTATTAATTAATAAATTTAAATTATGTCATTATTGAATTGTTTCCATTACTAGTTGGAATGTGTGTATTTTTATTCATGGACTACACCTGAATAGTTACAAGTATATATTGTGGGTTTAGATGATTAAGGATCAATCGATAAAATTGTGTGGGGTTCCAAGTAGGATAAACTTAGAAGACATATAACAAATTAATATTAATCCATTATATATCATTCAATGGTCCAAGTTAACCATCCTCACTCTTAATCTATACTTAGATGGTTTAATTATTCTGATCTCACCTTGGAATGATTTAATTATGTTGTGTATGTCTTTTTTTGGAGGTGAATGTGCTCAGAATTCATTATATGTTCCTGATTACTGAAACAATCATCCTACTAATTGTTGGGTTGGTAAGGGCCATCGATGGAGGGCTCATAGGGTTGGTGGGTCAGGTTTATCCTAATAAGTTGGATCATGCTTGACTCCTTATTCTAATGACTTTGTATGGAGGATGGTAACTAATGTATTTGTTAATTTGATTTATTAATTAACATGTATAAGTGATATAGATATAGTTGTTGATTTTAATAGTGATCTCATTGGTTGCTAACTAATATTGCATATAGACTATGAATTTGGGAGTATTGAAAAGTTAAATTAAGTTTTTATTAATCTATAAATAGGTAGCTTAAATTGTATTGTTATTTCATTTAAACTTTATTCCTTATGATCATAGTAAATAGGAATTGACTGAATATGCTACTATCTTTTATATGTTATAATAATCCACTAGTGGATTTAGATTCAATCAATTCCTAATGCATGTTCATTGATATACTAACTCTCATAGATCTAACCTTCTGGTATGAGAATGATTTTATCCTATTTTGCTAGTTATTAGATATAAACATCTATAATATTACTTATTTCATAATGAGAATCACATAGATGTGTTTATGTTAGATCTATTTCTAGGAATCTATTCCAATTAGAAGAAAATTAAAAAAATGAATTATAGAGATTAATATTTATTTTAGTTTGCCATTTTATGGAAATGTGAACATGTAGGTGTTTAACACTATCTCTATAGTTGTATAATTTAGAATTAATAAGTTTGATGGAATTAAGATAGAAGTTAATAACTATTTTAAGTTTTGACATTTCATGGAATACATATACATGAATACTTTACAATTATTTAAATTCAAAATGAAATAAAATAGAATTGGTATAGTAACTTGTCATTAGCTAAAATATTGATTAGATAGCTTTTTAATCTCACTCATAAGTATATAATTGCATTTGGAACATCTAACCCTTGTAGTAATTTATAAGCTTGATAATTGGACTATGAGAAATAAATAAATAAATGCTTCCTCTATCATGTACTTTAGACCTATTGGTTGCATGCAAGGTATGTTTTTCATTTACAGTTATAAAACATCATATCTCAAATTTATGTATGTTGGATTATGAAATATGAATGTAATTAGTAAACCTTTATATTAATTGGTAAAATAACTAATGTTTAAATAATTCTTATAATTCAATGAATGATCATGAACAACGTTTTTCTTATATTATTTACTTAATTAGATTAATACATTTTATGAAAACTATAATCTAGTCCAAAAATTATAATTAATTACAAATGAGCTTCATGGATTATGTTGTTTCAATTCTACCATTGTATGCTTTCTAGTTTTAGTTATATTACAATGAATTTGTAACATACTTATGTCTTTAAAGCATTCACTTATTAATTAAAAAGAGTTTAGATAGCTTCTGGAACTCATTATTTTTGGTTGCACAAGATATTCCTTTTATGTAGAAAACTTAGATTTATTTTATTTTATGTCTTAAAATATTTTATAGCATTGGCTATACCAATCTAAATAGCTACATAGATTATGGAATGGCAATGATAAGTTATAAACTATTATAAATAACCATGTTTGATATAAAAGGTTGTACAAATAGTGTAATGACCATAAAGGCTGAGGGGTGTTATAACCCAGTCGGTAGTACTAAGCTATTTCATACTTAATCTATTTTATCTTGTGATTTAACATAGTTAGCTTTATACAAGCATAAAAATCTACAAGTGTTGAATTAATTATGTTTGTTGATTTTTTAGTACTTGTTTAAATTATATAGCATGCATCTTGATTTGTACACATGAATAACATACATGATAAATTAAAAACAATAAGTATATTCTTATAATTTAAACCAATACTTTAACTTAACCATCCTTAAATGGGACTAAAACCCATTGAGAAAAGTGAGGTATTTACCTAGGGTTAAGGACTTATAAACGGTCCTATGAGGAAGTATGAGTGCCAATTATGATGCTCGAGACTTATTAGTGTATGCGTACATTGATACACCTCAAACTCCATAATATTTATAAACAACTAGCTTCCCTATTGTGTCTTTTGTATATGTTTACCTCTAGCAAATTACCTCAATTCCCCTCCTTCAGTTTTAGTCACGTATGCATGTGTCATGTCAAATGTTTCATTATATTAGCAATTATTATAAGTGGGCCTAACACATGTCCAAAATGTACTCTGATATATAATTACAATTTTTTTGGGGGTTTGATTCAAATCCCATAGACCCAACACTTGACACTTCTCCCACTTCATTGGACTCACATGAATTTGATTCAGATTAGCCAGAGCACATTCCAAAGGTTGAGGACACTTCTTCAAATTTTGATAGCGAGATTAGTGATGGGGACTCATCTTGATCCAAATTTAGCCACACTTCAAATTATTATACTTCCCTACCTGTCTCATCCACTTATGGTCTTGATAGGAATGAGAAAGGGGGAAATGTTTTTATAACATGTAACATTATCAAGTATAGTAGAGAGATGTGGTATTTGGATAATGGTTATAGAAACCACATGAGTGGGAAAAGGAGTTGTTAAATATCATTGATGAATCAATAAAATAAAAAATTAATATTGGAAATAATGATAAGGCCCCTACCATGGGCAAAGGCAACATTTCTATCTGCATCAAAACAAGGTGACAAGAGACAAATTTAGGATGTTTACTATGTGTTAGGGTTGAAGCACAACCTAATCAACATTGGGAAACTTGATCAAAAAATATATAGGGTGAGATTTTAATATGGAAAGTATATAATATTTTATATGAGTGACTTTAATAGGCATATTTTAACAGTCAAAATTACAATTAATATGATGTTTTATTTGAGGATATAAAGTGATCTCATAGCAGTATTCAAAATAATGATAGTAGATGTGTCTACTCTTTAGAATATATGGTATGGGAATTTATTTTTTGGTGGTTTTAACCTTATTAACAATAAATAAATGGTTAAAGGTCTTTCCCTAATATAAAAACTAAAAAAAATATGTCAGGGATACATTTCTGTGAAACAACATAGGAGTGCATTTCCTGTGGGTAAGTCATGGAGAGCAAGATATCCTCTTGAGTTAATATATTTAGATTTGTGTGGTTAAATGAAGAATCCATCCTCATCTAATAATGTGTATTTTTCATGATATTTATAAATGACTTTAGTAGAAATACATGGGTTTATTATTTAAAGAATAAATCAATGGCATTTGAAACCTTCAAGAAATTCAAGGTCATGGTTGAGAAGTAGAGTGGCCACTATATAAATATTTTTAGAACTAATAGAGGGTAAGAATACATATCTAATACATTCATGAACTTTTTAAAATATAATAACATCAAAAATCAATTTATAACTAGTTCTAAACAATAATAAAATGGTTTAGTAAAGATGAAGAACTAAACCATCCAAGAGATGGAAAGGAACATGCTTAAGGTGAAAGGATAGTCTAACAATTTTTTGGCTAAGGTTATATAAATAATCATATATTTTTTGAATATATATCCAACTAAAAATTATGTGTATATGATCCCTAAAGAATCATGGAGTATCCAGAAACCATGTGTTGAACATCTTAGAATTTTTGGACGTGTGGCATATGCTCATGTGCCCAAGCAAAGAAGATCAAAGTGGGATGAGAAAGGAGAGAAATATATTTTCATTGAGTTTATTGAGAAATAAAGGATTGTCATTTATATAATCATGTTACCAAGGAGCTAATAATTAGTCAGTATGTTTGGCTTGTTGAAGATGTAGTGTGGGAAGATAGACAAGAAGACTACCAAGAGTAAATAAGGGATAGTCGACCCTTTGTTGAAATTGAACCAAAAAGTGGTATAACCACTAATGAACCAATTTGGAGTCTTATTTAATAAAGGGCTAATTCATATAGTGTAAAAAATCAACAATAATCTCAAAGAGCATCTCATGAGTCAACACCATCATCATTTAACTTAAATCAACACTTAGTAAGGACAAGGAACTTTAAAAATGTCTATAAGCAGTCAATGTATGAATTAAATGAAGATGAAATAATGAATTATACTCTCTTTATATGTAATCTAATCTTATATATTACGAGGAATCAATAAAGGAAAATAAGTGGTGTGAATCAATGAATGAAAAAATTCATGCGACTAAGAAAAATAGACATGGGATTTAGTAGACCTTTTATAAGAAAATAGGTTATCAATGTCAAGTGGGTTTAAAGAACCAAAACCACTCCCAAACACAATATAGAGATCCATAAATCAATATTATTAGTGAAATGATACAATAAACATCCTAGATATGACTACAATGAGATATTTTATGGTCATAACAAACCTAGAAATGGTGATAACAATCATAGTTATAGCTTCTCAACATAAGTGGAAGTTGCATCAAATGGATGTCAAATTAGCCTTATTAAATGGAGTGTTAGAAGAAGAGGTTTATGTGGGAAAACCACCTAGATATGATATTCAAAGGCATGTTAACAATGTATATAGGATTAAAAAGGTATTATATGGGCTCAAACAAGAACCAAGGGCATGGTACAACCAAATATATTCTTATCTGATGAGAAATGGATTTAGCAAAAGTGGTAGTGAGCCTAGAATCTAAATCAAGGTAAGAAAATAAGGTATCTTGATAGTTTTTTTAATGTAGATGAGCTAATATTCACCATAAATGCAAATCATTTAGTAGAAGAGTTTAAAATAACCATGAAATAGTTTGAGATGACTAATTTAGGTTTATTTAAGTATTTTATTTATATAGAATTTAATCAATTGAATAAAGGAATCTCTAATCCAAGTGTGTAAAGGATATATTGGAGAGGTTTAAGATGTTAGACAACAAACTGATATCAACCCCAATTGAAACAAGCTTGAAGTTACGCAAGGAATATTGAAGCAACAATGTGGATCCTACATGGTACAAAATTTTAGTAGGAAGTTTGATGTATTTGACTTCAACTAGACCAAACATCATGTATGCAGTCATCCTCATATTTAGATTAATGAAAACACTGAGAGAAAAACATTAGCAATAAGTGAGGAGGATATTGAGGTATGTGAATGGCAAAAGAAGCCATGGGGTTTTGTATGCATAAATAAATGAATTTCAATTAGTTAGCTACACATATAGTGACTGGGCCAATATTCTTGATCATAGAAAGAGAACATAGTATATGTGAATGCAGTAGCATGCTATGACATATGGATTAGGATCATACTATCAAATTTGTATGAGGAGCAAAAAGGAGAATTAAAAATATTTTGTGATAACACATCCTCCATTTACTTGTCAACTAATCCTATTTTTCATAGTAGAATCAAGCATATTTCAACCAGGTATCACTTTATTAGAGAGTTATTCAAAAATTATGTGATAGAGCTTAAATTTTGTAAGTCAAAGTAGAAAATCACTAACATATTCACTAAGCCTTTATCAAAATATAGTTTTTTGTGTTTAAAAAAGAGGTTAGGGATCATAGATGTAACATCATTTTATCTGAAAGGTTATGTGTTGGCTATGGAGATCTATAGCCTAGTTCTAAATACCCACAGCTTGGCTCTAAAGTCCATTAGGTTGGATTTAGAGTCGATCAAGATGGATTTGGAGTCCACTAGTCTAGATCTAGAGTTGCATAGGTTAGATATGGAATCCACTAGTCTGGATGTGGAATCCTATAGGATATCCCTAGAGTCCACCAGTCTATAGCTTGAGTCCATCAAGTTAGATATAAAGTCTATCAGGATGGCTTTAGAGTCCATTAGACCATCTCTGAAAATGGCCATAATAAGCACAAAAGTAAGTAGGTAATTAAGATGAAATTATAAATATGTTTTATGAGTTGAAAGAGTTCAACAAAACATATAAAGAAGGTCAATAATAATGGGGGTGATAAAATATTATATGCTTTCCCTACCACTTACTTTTGTCCTTACTCCAGAGTTTTACCTCCATAGCATTTGAACTCACCTAACAAAATTTATTAAACATAAGTTTGAATTTTAAACTTGTGAAAGCATTTATAATGCATGGAAATACTTTAGTAGGTGGAGAGTTTTCAAAGTGTATTATAAGAAAAAAATGGAGATTATGTAGAAGATAAAAGATAGATACAGACAAGGAAGAATGAGAGAAGAGAAGAACATAGCAGTAGACTGTGAGAGAGATGAATGTTTTTGTGACAATAGCCAGAATACAATAATATTTAGAATAATAGAAGGAGAATTCAAGTATCTATAACATCAAATAATATAAGGATAAAATTATAGCAGTAAGGAAAATAATAGAATTTTTTAAGTTCTTTTGTAGTAATGTTTTTGTAACAACTATAGATGTATTTAATTAGTCTTGTAATAAATTTGTAATATATTTTTAGATGCAATATAATGTATACATTTGAGTGTGTTTTTAATTTTAAATAATTTCCTCTATTTTTAGCATTTAAATCCTATTCTTTTAGTGTTTTTTGCATTATAGTGCTAGCTCTAGAGATTATCAAGATCTAACCATTTAGGAGTGAGTTTCAACTTTTTGCCTTTGTTTTTTAGTGTTGCCTAGTTGGGCCTTTATTTATAGCACTATATTAGGCTACATGGCCTTATAAATTTAATATATCACTAGGATAATACCATGATATACCTAATATACAAAATAAATTAGTAGAAGAATATGTGTATGGATAATAGTAGTTTAAGAGCATTAGTTGACCAAAGGGCAATTCACAGTAAGGGAATCAAATCCTAAATAGGATGTAGACTACTATACATAACTATCCATGTTTTTATGGATAATATTTAGTATTATAGGCCTCTCAAATAAGAATGATCCTATTTTCCAATGTCATCAATCAATTAAATTTCCATATATGAAGTACACAAATCATTCTCATGTCCTTCTCTCAAGCCTTACAAGATGAATAGACAATATAGTGTGTAGTTATTAAGAAATTCAAGTTGCATAAGTTGAATATAATAAAATAAGTTAAATTATTTATGATTAAATATTTTCCCAATATCAAATTAACTATTAAATTGTGTAAAATGGAAAGTAAATTAATAGCCCAGATATCTTTCTCTTCTAACTAAAAATTTACACAATGGTGAGACCTCTTCTTGAGCTTATTTTTATCATTCTATCAATTCATTAATGACCATTATACCTATAATTATAATTCTTAAAAAAATGAATTTAAATTATATTTTCAACTATTTTCCAAGATCTAAAAGAATCATATTACTATCATGAATAGAAAAAATAAATAATTGTTTGAGTATCAAATTTCCTAGGTTAAATGTCAATAATAATTATCATAGAAACATTCCTTGATAAGTATGGGAATTTATAGTATTAATCCTCCTCCATTAATAATCATAACCCTTCCTCCATTGTGCCCCATTCCTTGCCAAATAATATGAATAACAAAAAATGTCATTCCTTTTTCCTAGGGTATCCAAGTAGCCTGACCAGCTGTAGGCCAATGCTACCACACCAAAGTTAATTTTTACTATTTCTGGCTTGAAATGATATATATATATATATATATATATATATATATATATATATATATATATATATTTAATTTACCCTAAACATACTCATTGATCATTATCTTTAATAAAATTTTGATTATTTATTTATTCTTCTCAAGATAATCATTGAATTGGGTCTACTCCCTCCATTTAGACTTTCAAATCTTGATTAATTAAAATCTTGGAATAATAAACGTCCTTCCCCACACACCCTAGCCACACATTTTTATTATTATAAATAATCTTGATGGGTATTCCCCTACTTTGGTGCCTCTCATTTTCTTATAATTTTTGTTCTAGATCATTAATCTAGATCTATGTCCATCTTATGACATGTTTTTATCTTAAATTATATTAATATGGTTATGTTAGTAGAGGTTCCAATAAATTCTCATTAGAACATGTTAAGGAGTGTATATGTGCAAAGTGAATTACATAATTAGAACATGGACAAGAATATGACAAGTTTGATTATTCATTCTTTTCATACTTAATGAGTATTTAAATAAACACAAAATGAAATGTAGATAACATTTATTTTTGTTATATTATGAAGCAAATTCAAATTAAATAGAGTATACATGCACACTGAACAAGTAGAAAAATATATATAGAAGAACCATTATCATATATTTATATTAATCAATTATATTATAAACTATTTTTATTTACACTTGACCACTATTTAAAGAGCTTACACAACCTCTATCACACCAAATTATAGTCCTTTCATTTCTTTTTTGAAGGAATATTTACATATTCTACAAACTTTTGATATGCAACTATGTGTTGAATACATACAAAATGATATACATATACAAAATATTAAGTATAAAACATTTGTTAGTCATACATATTCTACAAATTTTTCACTTATATACATATTACCAAGACATTCCCATAATTAAATAGTTGTGTAATACTGACACAAGGTCTTAAGAAGTGTTCTGAATTAAAGAGCTAGTTGGGTTGTTTGTGATAAGGTGTTGGTCTAAAAACACTTCTTGTAATAATGCTCAAGATGTATTTTACATATTTTCACCTATCAAATACTAATTATATGTCGTTATAAGTTTTCAACTAAGCAACATATTAATATACTTCCCTTCTGAGTCTTCAATAAATTGGCATAACTAGGATACTACCATTTACAAGTTTTCAACATCTTAGCCCCATGCATAATACTTGTTGCCTTCCCTAGTTCATAAAAAAATTAAATTTTACAAGATTTAATGTCACAATACTTAGAGATAAGGTAGAGGCATTGATTTCCTAAAAATTCCACATTCAATGTACCATGTTAGTAGAGATTCCAAGAAATTTGCATCAAAACATGTTATGGAGTGTATGTGTGTGAAGCGAAATACAAAATTAGAATGTGGATGATAATATAAAAAGTTAGATTATTCATTTTTTTCATACTTAATGAGTATTTACAGAAATGTAACCTTTAACACGTAGAGCATTCATTATTATTATTATTATTATTATTATTATTATTATATCATGAAGTATATTCAAATGAAACAAATATACATGTGCATGAAACACGTAAAAAAAGACATTCATAATAATAATTATTAGATCTCTATATTAATCTCTCATATTTAGAAATATTTTCCTTTCCACTTGACCAATATTTAAAGAGATTGAAAAGGCTCTGTTGCTTCACATTCTAAACCTTTCAAATGAGTCGTTACATAATCTACAATTTTTAATATACAACCATGTGATGAATAAATACAAAATGATATAAAATATACAAAATACTTCATATGACACACTTGTCATTCATACATTCTCTACAATTTTACACTCTTATATCTACTACCAATAGGTTTTATTTTCATGTTGTGGTAAGAGTCCCTTCTTGTATGTCAATCTTAGGCCTTTGAGGTGTTCACTGACTAAGGCCAAGACACAAATCTAAAATAGCAAGGTTAGGATTGGCATAGCTCCTGATGTCATACTTGTAAAGTTTGAAATAGAAAACATAGATGATAATAACTTTGAGAATGATACTAGCTTGGACACTAATCTCCCCTAGTAGGAGCATATAATCCTCACTAATCATACAAGTATAAGAAGATAGAATAATAGTATACATATGTCTTGATAGGAAAATATTAAAACTTGTTGGTCTATAGCTCCCTTCAATAAATTAATATTAAATCATTAATCTGATGTTCTCTTTAAGGACTTGTTACACACCTTTCATTTATCAATTGTAAATTTGATCAAGTATTGAGAATTAAATGGTTGAGGGGTCTTAGGGTGTATCTAATATAGTAAACAGGGGATACTTTTTATTTTCACCATATGCACAAAGGAAAATGAATAAAAACCACTTAAAATTCCAACAAAAATGGGATGAAATAATAATTAAGTAACGTGGTAAAAAAATCACTCATGACAAAATAAAATCCTTGCCTCCCTTAGATTCTTGATCTTTTAAAAATCATCCCATGATGATAATCACTAGGTACCTAAGAATTCCCTTTGGCATTCACCTATCCCGTATAAAAATTTAAGATTGGTTCTTAAAAAAATTAGAAAAAAATAAATGGTTAAACTAATAGATTCCTATCTATGGGTACTCATATCCAAGTAGTCAGTACATAAGTTATTTCCACTCATGCATATAACTATTGTTGTTGGTTCCCATCTTCACTAGCTTACATCAAGGTCATTCAATAAGCAAAACACTTCTTATCATAAAATGGAGATGGTGGCATAGGCTTGTATGTTTTAGCTTATAAACATTGAGTCCTCACCTAATATAAGGATGGATTCATCATTATTGATCTTAGGCATCAATGTAATAGTTTGGCATCCAAATGGGTCATTTTCTCTCTAGAAAGTGAAAAAACATGGAAAATTCTATTGTGCCAAAAAATATAAACTTGCTCGGGCTAAAATAACTTAGAATAACACTCCTTAGTGGGAAAAAAATCTCAATGCCAAATATTTCATAATTAGAGGATCTATTCCCATTTGGAAGGAATGGAAACAGGTTGATCCTCTTATATGTTGGAAAAGTGACTCCTGGTGACATGATCTCGAAGAAAAGTATTTAGTGGAACAAGATTATTCAACTTGAATACATCTAATTAGGTCATCATGTCACCCTAAAAGATTATTTCCTACAAAAATAAATGTCCTAAGATAATTGTAATTTTTTGGGACCCCAAAACCCACTCTTAGTTACCATGGCATATTGTAAGAGCAAAATTTAAGTTTTCTAGAAATATAAGACCAATATAAGCTAAGTTTGTTAGTCATATACCTAATATAGTAAATATTAAGATGGATATGTCCATTGGATAAATTTTTTAAGATTGGAAATGGTCAACCCATAAACATATCACAAGATGTATTTAAAATAAATCTACAGGGAAATGATCTGTAGCACACCGATATAGATTGAAGATAAATGGGGGCCATTTATTCTCTTGTAAGGTTTTTGGAACAAATTCTCTCTTGAAATTTTAAAAACAAAGTTAGAAGCTAAAATTCAAGGGTTGGATTCATGTATTTCCCATTAAAATTTCCAATGGGTTAAGTTGACTAAGCTACATATTTCCCCTAGTGCCTACTCCTTATGTAACTAGCTATTATCTTTGCCAAATATTTTTGGTTCTGACTAGAATTAGCATTTGGAAACTCCTCCAAATATAAAATTTGGGATTGTTTTTTAGGCATTTTATTTATAATTTATAGTTTTTTGCATTTTTTATGTTTTCCATGGTTTTTATAGTTCCTTCATGCTAGTTTATGTATGATGGAGTGCTCATATTCACTTTACTTTTTCTATGGACTATTTCCTTTTAATAAGGATGAACTTTATGATAGATACTTACATTTCAATATAGATTATAATACATTATTTAGTTTTACATTTATTATAGATTATAAGGTTTTTCCCTTTTTAGTAGGGGAAGGGGACCTATCAACGAATAGGTTCCAATAGTTGTGACTATATTTGTGACCCGTTTCCATTGTTATAATATATTAAGATTTATTTGATTATGTATCATGGTTTGTATAATTTTTGTAAAAGTTACTTAAATATTTTATAAAGATATTTTCATTATTTAAATAAATAATATTAAACATAAGAACCTTCATATAAAATTAAAAATATACATATCCAAACTATATTTGCATTGCAATTAAAAAAATATATACATCATATTAGAAACATGAAATGATATTCATAAAAATGAATACCATATTCATTTTAGTGAATATCATATTCATAAATATGAATATGGTTTTCACAACTAAATAACTTTAAAAAAATTTACCCATTTGCTAACATTTTAAAGGTGCAAATACTTAAATAACATTTTGAAAAATTTTGAGTCCTAAAAATTCTGTTTTGGACCCATGATTGTAAGTTACACATGAAAAAATATAAAAAAATTGAGAATATGGAATATTCTAATTGGTCCACTTAAATTTTATTATATCCTATCTTATTCAAAATTTAAACATTTGGCTCGCCTCACCTATAAAAATGAATGAAAATCTAATATCTAAGCCTTGTCATTCACATATCATTCAAAATTCAAAATTCAAAATTTAAATTATGTTGTTGACATGCAATCTATCTATACATGAAAAAAAATTGAAGACCAACAACACTCTCGACAATGCCATATTATACAAAGGAATTTCAGTCAACAAAATGGAGGAATGAAAGGTTACAAGTAGGTGTGTTGCCTATAATTAAACCCATAGTTGTATTTTTAATATTTTCACATGGATGTTATTATTATTATTATTATTATTATTATTATTATTATTATTATTATTATGCCTTATTTATTCATGTTTTTTTCTATGTGCATTCTATGTTCCTCTATTTTTTTGCATTCTTTATTTGTTCATGATGTTTTTACATGCATTCATATCTGAGTAAATGTTTATTGGTATGTTAATGGACTGATGTAGTTGTTGTTCATTTTTTTTTCTCACTCTATTATGTTATTTATATATGTGACACATTTCTATCAAATTGAACTTGGGATGAAAATGCATGGTTCATTAATTTGAAAGCCACCACCATTTTACTCATGGATAGATTGTATTATATCCATTACCGTGGTAAGTTAATATTACCCTACATACCAAAACATAATGTTACTGGTTATTTAATTTTTTTCATGGATATTATGGTTATTGTGCCTTCTTTGTTCCAATTGTTGTTATGTGCCTTATACATTCCTAGTTTTTTTTGTGCCTTCACATCTGAGTAAATTTTTACTTTTATGTTAATGCATTGATAGAACGTTACAACAAAAATCATCTCTCCCTAGTTTTCCATGGACTTCCTACCCTCAAATAGCTATGGATCGTACTTGAAAGTTATTGAGAATGTAACATTTCTTAGAGGAATTTATAATGGCAGAAAGTAGATATGAAAATTATTATCAAAGTGTATTCTATGTTTATGTTTTTATTTTCATTCACATTAGACTAAAAATTTACTAGGATGTTCATGGAGTGATGAAATGTTACACATTGAGTTTCCCATAATTGAACCCATAGTTATGTTCTTTTTATTTTTGCATCATTGTTATTGTTATTTTTCCTTCTATGTTGATGGTGTTCATTTATTCACATAGTAGTAAAGGTATCCATTCGCATCATCAAGGTATTCATTCACACAAAATTAAATGTTAGTTTTTATATCAACAAATATAGTTTTCAAAATTATATCATTGTCTTATTAATATATAAGGAAGATCTATGTTGGACGTAGGAAATATTACCCATAACTAAACCCACTATGATGGCCTCTTTTCATTCCCACATAACTCTAAATTTTATAGTATATTAATGGAATCATTGGAGGTTTTCATAAATCATGTTATTATGTGATTCATATTTATGTTGCAGTTTTATTCCCCTATACAACATTGATTGGAAGACTATAAAGTTACCATTATGTTGATGTAATACCTATACATTTTCATTCACTACTAGGAACATTCAAATTTACCTTATAATAGTGGATATTATTTACACTCTGTTATTATAGGGTGATTTTAATTTCTCCTTCTAGTCAACAAGAAAATGTTCTTACCAATTCATTCAACAAGCCAATAATATAATTGCTAGCCATTTTTAAATTAATGTGGTGTGTTAATCTTGTCATGCACACCATATTCATTGCATTCACCTTGTTTGAAGGATGAAAATTTTCACACACTTGAACCCATGTTCACATCTTACTCAAAATTTGTTACTATTCTAATGGAAGCACTAGAGGTTTTAATTCACATACCACTAGATGTTACTATCTTTGTATTCAATCAAATTTTTATCTAGATTGAAGACTTTATATATACTGGTATGTGGATGGAATACCTGAAGGATTTCATTTATATAGTATTAAAATTTATTATATTTTTATATGTAGATGATATTTATGGATTATATAGCACCTAAGTCTTGTATACTTGGCAAACTTAAAACTTGGTTGTTCTTCTCAATTTAGGACCTTTCCCAATTTTGGAAGTCTCATATATTCTCTATTTTGTACCCCTTAGACTATCTCATGGTCTGACCAATCTTACATTGATGATTTAGACCTTATCCCTTATCTAGAATATTTAAAACCTATTTATCTTCCAGTTTTTCAAGTTTTGAGCTTGTACCTACTTTTATGTTCCCTAAACACTAGGTTCCTTGATAGACACATGCATCAATGCAGGTGTCCTACTCCAACACAAGTTTCCATTGTCCTTAAGTCATCTAATTTTCAAATAAATATATGAATATTTGGCCTAAGTGATTTAATTTGAGTTAATTCTCTAAAGGGATTGATATAAATACAAGATAAGACCTCATTAATTCCTCACCAAGAATATTATTACCTACTCACTAGGAAACATACAAAAGGCATTTAATCAAGAACTCAAGTGAGAAAAACTTCCCTATTTTATCATATTTCCATATTATTTATAAGGATATCAAAATCATAGGTCTAAATTAGTCAAGAAGCAACCCAAGAACTATATTTACTAAGTTAAAAGTTAGGTCATTATTATAGTTGTTTTGTACATATTGCATGATTAACACATAATCCAATACATAAGAGAAAATTAAATCAATTTAAGGCCCTATATGGAGTAATGGATATATAGTTAAAACTAATTAATAGAGGGTTCTTTGGAGTCATCTTCATACCATGTACCCACTAATCCAATTTCCCCCAAGGTCACTATGAAGATGAATAACTTGGGTTTTTGCAATTTTATGAAGAGTGACAATCCATGACCTAGATATGAAAGCACTAGAGAAAAAATGAATATAAAACTAGAAGAATCCAAGTGGTCTCATATTTTTACATTAGGTATTTTATATAAGACACCTACATCAGGGTTAGACAATAGTGTCGATGTAATCATATAATGCTAACACTAGTGTCTACAGATCTAGAGACACTCAATACAAAATTTAGTAAATGTTATAGAATCATCTTCTACTCTATTTTATACCTATTCCAAATATAGAACTATGTTAGCATAAGAACCAACTAAGTACATTACTTTTGTCCATTTCCATATCTATCATAGTTGTACTTACTATTTTTATCCTATCTTAGTTGACTTATTTTAGCATATGTTATATCTGAGTTTAGCATCTAATTGACCTACTATAGATATAATTTATCACCCTTGTACCTTAAGTCATCTATATCCCATTTAACACTAGATAACCCCAATATATAAAATTTAGGTTTAAATATTTGGTCAACCTAAATAATATAAAAGAAAATATTTTTTATTCCTAGGGTTTTCAGTTAGCTAGGGTTTTAGATTGCTATACTTTTTCATTCATACTTATGTTATTTTGCATGCAACCTAGGTGTAACCCTAGATTAGGAGGTGTGCCTATTTAACACATTGATTTCCCCCTCCTACCAATTAATATGTCTCAAACCAATTAGGGATATAATCCTATGTATCATGATGATATCTATGTTGAGAATGAAAAACATAATGATGAGGTTATCATAGAAGAATAATCTGATAATGAAAATCATGAGTCTATTGAAACCAATACATGTGAAAATATATATCATGAGAAAGTGTATGTAATTTGATTGTTTTGTGAGTGTATTCATCAAAACCCTAAAGATGTTGATGAAATATTAAAAACCATTTTAGAAAAAAAGAATATAAAAATAATAGAAGACCAAATAGGTCCATATTTTGATCATACTATTAGTGGGTCATCCCCATATACCAACAACCCTCCCCGTAAATACATTACAACTTAATATTTATAATGGGGACATAGGATATGTCTTCCACCCTTTGTTTCTTGAAACTAATATTATTATATATACCATGGTATTACTTATTGTTTCAACCTAAGTACTGGTTTCAATGTTTGTTACTACTCAAACCATGTTTACATCCCCTTTGGTGACTAATAAACCTGATAATCTAAATCCCAATGGGTCTATGGTTAAAACACTCCTTCAAGATATAAATAAATTTGAGGATAAGGTCACAAACATTGAAAAATTTTCCTTAGAGTCTCCTCATGTTATTGATTCCCAAGATGTGTTACATAACCCTCTTAAAATTGATATATATTTGTACCCTTTGTCAACTGGTATTTTTGCACCTAAGTTTCAATTTTATAATGGTAAAGGTGATCTTGAAAAACATATTTAATCCTTTTATGTGGCATGACTTGACTATGCCTCTAATGATAAAAATTTGACTAGATTATTTTGAATAAGTCTCAAGGACTATGCTTTGAGGTGGTTCTATCATTTACCTCTCTAATCCATGAAAAAATTCAATCCTATTTTAGATCAAGGTTTGGCACTCTTTTCCATTAATATTTAGGAGAAATTTTCCTATGCTCAAATAACCAAAATAAAACAAGTAAAAAATTAACCTATCAATGAATATGTCTTGAGGTACCAAATAATGTTAGATAATATGACCAATCCTATGGTAGATAAGAAGTTGTCAAACATATTCAAGAAAAGTTTGATTGCTCCTTCACATGAATCCATTATTTCCAAGAAGTTAAAATATTTTGATGACTTATGCCATGTTATATGAGACCATGAAATGAATTTTAATTCATTGAATAAAATAAAGTATGTAAAAAACACACCATTTACATCTACATCCATTACCAATTTTACAATCCAACCCAATTATATGGTAAAACCTCCTAAGCCTAATGATGAAACAACCAACATAGTTAATATAATTTAATAGTATCCTAATTGGCTTATCCTATCTAATGCACCAAAGAGATAATTTACACACTTGCCTTAGTTTCTTTCTTCATTAATCCCATGGATAGTAGAGTGTCATCTTATATCTCTTCCTCATCTTATATATGTTGATATGAATAGACCTCTACCCAAAGTATACAATGTGAATGTTTATTGTGAATATCACTAGGGACTAGGATGTTCTAAAAATAGATGTTTTACCTTTAATAATAAGATCCAAGACCTTATTTATAACCAAATGATAAAATTTGATGATTCTCTCAAGGAATCAGGTTCATATCCTGGTCATTACTAGAAAAAAAATTAACAATCCTTTATAAGACCATTCTAAGAAGGAACCAAAAAGTATAAATGGAATATAATGAACATCATCATCTATCACATTATAGTCACCCATTATATGGGATTATTGTTACTTATACATGACATATACCTCCTATGGTTCAGATAAAATCTATTACTTTTGATGTCACTAAGATTAAGGATGATGACTATGATATTAATTATTTATTCATTAAAGCATTCCTTGTCCACCAACCTATACAAAATATTATTATTTATAATGGTGAAAGTGAAAATGTTTTCACCATGACATTAGTTGCTTATTTTGCTTATACTTATCATGATTTGTAACCTTCTACTAGATCAGTTAGACAATTTGATGGGATCTTCCAAAAGGTTTTTTTGGCAAGATTGACATTCATTTATAGGTTATTCCTACACATATGGTTACTAAATTTTGAGTTATACCTTCCATGGGGATCTTTGATATGTTATTGGGAAAACCTTGGATCCATACACATTGATTATTACTGTATACATTACATGGGTAATATAAATACATTCATTCCAATTGAGTAGTTATCATTTCTTTAATCCAATATGAGCATCCTCTTGAAAAATAAAAACTTATACCTAGGAAACTAACTATCAAACCTATTAAATTTAATCCACTACAAAAGGGTAAGCATTAGGAAATCCCCTTTACTAAGTGGCTAGTGCTTGAGATAGCATTACATCAGATATATACATTAGATTCCATATAATCCACATATTCTATTATGCACATATTTAGACATCTAGAACACTTAAACATGTTAGTAATATTGTTATTTTAAGAAAACCATAGAGCACACAGAGATGGGTCCAATGAACCCCTACTACTCTTACTATCCCTTTGAAACTATACAGTTATATTATACATGCATAGAGTGTCACATACAATACAATGATATATATTACACCTATACATGATCCTCGGTAGTACTACAAATTCCTTGCACTATTTTATATGTGGGGAGATGATGAATTTGACCTTCACTATTTTGAAACCATCATATTTTGAGCTAACTTCAAATTACAGGCCTATTAGTTCAAGCATTCCTTGTAGCCCTCTTTTCCCTATTTATTGGCCATAAATTTTTATAGGTTAGCTCAATCATGAAAATTAAAACCATTTATGGATACCCATTAAGCCCTTATATAACATATTGAAAAATCTTCTGAGGTTGATTTGTACAGAATTGTACTTCCTTCTTTATGCCCTATTCTAATTAGCCCTCCTTCTGTACAAAACACCTTGTCCAGAGTGATGTACGGACTTTTTAATCAAAAAAATCACCATTACAGATACCCATTAGCTTCTTATAGGTGAATAAATCATTTTTTAGGGCACATATTTGGATAAATTCACTTTTCCTCTATTGGCCTATGCTCTTTCCTTCACATACACCTAAGATCCACTTGGCAATTGTCTTATTCCGTACTTATCCATACTTTAGCACCTTGAAAACATTTCAAAAAGTTTTATAACATCATCAAGTGTCCAATTACAAAGTTTCAAGAGTTTTCAAGCTTTAAAACTCATTTTGAGGGTTTGAACCTAATTCAGAATTTTCCCATGATAGTCATAGGCCGAGAGCTTATTATTTTTTCTGGGAGTGTTCTAGTTTGTTTCAAGGGTTAAAATAAGTTTTCTAGGGTCTGTCTTGACACCCTACACCTTCTCCAATAATCATCCAAGTCATATCAGCCTCCTGGACTTGCCAATACTCAGCAACTTAGTTGTCTTTGACTGTATTTTTATAGCAGTCAACAGGGTTCATGCTTTTCTTCTTAAACCCAAAGATAAATAGGTCTTCAAGGTAATATACAAAACATTAAATATCTATATGACCTCCCTATTCACATTATTTATCAAATATTACCTGATCAATCCATTTTCTATGCAAAACATGCAAATCTCTTGACTTTTCCTGTATTCTGTCATACACAGACCTGAGAGCCAACAGTTGGAGTTTTTGGACATCAAGAGGGGTTTCTAAACCTGTTTCTTATTTTCTTGGGTTTATAATTTCCTTATAGACCTATTTCCAAATGATGAAACCTGACCTTCACTATTCTGAAAGCATCATATTTTGAGCTAACTTCAAATTACAGGCCTAGTAGTTCAAGCATTCCTTGTAGCCCTATTTTCCTTGTTTATTGGCCATAAATTTTTGTAGGTTAGATCAATCATGAAAGCAAAACAATTTATAAATACCCATTAAGCCCTTATAGTTTTTTTACCAACACACATTACAAATTATGCATAAATTAATTTTCATACATCATAGAATACTATCACAGGATAACAACCAGTTTTAAACAGTTACTTCCAAATCAAACAAATACCATTTAGGGGATAGTGCAGCATCCCACACTATCCACACTAAATAACAAGAGAATCCATCCTAGGTCTAACATGCTACCCTAAAGGTTATCACATGCTTTTTAAAAAAATTATGATCTCACATGATGGTTACAGGAATCACAATTCGAACATCATATTACACTTACCTCATGGCAGTAAAAGACAAGAAGAAAAAGACATGGGTACCCAAAATAAAAAAATCCACCTAATCATGACTTATAATGTTCATTTCAAACATAAAACTAGCATATTATCTAGTCATGCATAATATAATACAAGAATATTTTCATACCATAATGTGTGTGTGTGTGTGTGTGTGTGTGTGTGTGTGTGTGTGTGTGTGTGTGTAATAGGTATTTCAAGGCAATACCTAAATCATAGCATGTGTACATGCACATTCCAACATATGCATGTGTTTTAGCAAGTTCTTCTTTATTGATTTGCATATAGGTCCACAGTAAAGGACCAATTAGTGCTTCAAAAGGCTTATATAATGAAATTTCACATAGGTTGTTTAGAAACAACATATGAAAGGTGGATAAAGTAATAATAAATCATAAGGAGACCATTATGTAGGAGGATCCCATGACCAATACGAAGCTCACATTGTGCACTCTCTGAATGAATTAAGTGGCTACCTTGTGCAAAAGAGTGGAATGGAATTTTAGCCTATGATATACTCCCCTCCCTAGCTTGTACACATTCTAAACCATTACACAAATTATATTACATTACCCTCAATCTCATACTTGCATCAATGTTTAAAACTAGATCATTGATATAGGATTAAAAAATACATCACAACACTATACCTTGGTAGCCTAAACAAGAGATCCAGCTTCCAAAAAGGGAAATATATAACACAATTGCATAATTTCACAATTTATAGTTTAATCTCACACACACACACACACACACACACACACACACACACACACACACACACACACACACACACACACACACACACACACACACACACACAACTATAACACCAGAGTAGCCAAATGGATAGTATAAAACTCCACACAATTTACATGGTTAAGCACTTCCGCATCTCACAAGTTTATACAACAACATATAATAATGTACATGGATGAAGGAGTAAATTAAGATAAATGTAGAATCATGTATGGGTAAATATTCCAAGGTATTTTCCACATTATAATATTCAAACACATAGGAGTGTAGAGTACAAGGGTCCCTGGATCCACATCGATCCACCTATGTGTAGATGCCATGCAAAAAGTATCAAATACCTAACAATGGTATCATATAATCAATCCCAAAATTCTCAACTTGCTCATGCAAGTCAATCACACTCATCCCATCAAGACCTCCAAGCTTGAGACATACCCTTGGTCCTCCCAATACAACATACTTTAGCCTCATCAGATAACTTGTTCATGAAAAGTAATTAATGGGCATCTAGGCATTGTCTTAAAATTCTAAAAACAAAATTATATCATAATTCAACCAATTAACTAAATCCAACATGTCAAGGGTTAAATGGTGATGATTTTGTTAATGCAACATCAAATTTGGAAAGGGTGAGCTTAGCCAATTCTCAAGGAGAGTACAAAATCACTATTGTGGGAATCATAATTCCTCACAATCACCAAGTTCAATCAAAACGTGTAATAAACATCCCCATGGATGTAGGGCATATCTAATTCCTTCATTAGAGATCCTCATATGTGTCAAAAAAGAGTGAATTATGAATATAAATCCCCATAGATGCATAATCCAACTAGGATCAATCAACATACACATGGGATCAATCATATCCATGAATAAAACATACGTAAGACATAAAACCAATCCATAATCACAAAAAACATGCCAAATCTAGCTAACTTCAGCCATTTTAGAGTTATGAATTCACTAACATCATTAATTAACCCAAAAGAGGCTAAAAAATCCAAGCCTAACCTAGCTGAAATGTATAAGCTTTCAGCTCTACAAAAGCTCATCTATTTATAGAATGTATAATAGCTTCCATTTATCCAAACATGCAATAAATTAGAAAATAAAATCATCCATGTTTTCTTAAAAATTCCATTCCTCGGAATTTTTCCCTCAATGAAATGGTTGTATCACTACCCCCAATCACTCATAGTGACACCCAGGCCAAGCCAAAACCTATGGTTGTCTATCACAATTATCACTATAATATCATTGTGTGAATCATTTTGCATAATAATTCTTTATAAGTAGAAAAGGAAGTAGGGAAGCCTTGCTATCCACAAGCAACTCACCCCATGGAGACATGTCCCCTGCAATAAAAACCATCCATATTATAGACTATGGCTAGCATACCTATGCGATTTCTTAGATTTTCAATGGCTCAAGGCAATCCTTTTCATGATAGGAAGGCTCAAATTTTATAACTTACTCAATAATTTAGTATCTTTTCACACCCTATCATACCCTCTAGGTTTAGGTTGAACCCTCAGTCTTCCTTTGGTCATAATGTTCCAAGTATCTAAAGAAGGCTCAACCATACAAGCCAACCATAGATACATGGACATCATTCCCCTGATCTTATAAGTGAATCTTGTATCACCTAATTCCCATTGGCCCACACATATAATTCAATGGTTTTCAGGTGATACTTTCCCTGATGTAACTAAATTTGGGAAGGGTTAACCCAAACCAAGGCTAGTGGATGATAACCATAATATAGGAGAAACTTTAGATTCTTTAGAATCAATTCTTCTAAATGATACATAGAACTTTATAGAACAACCAATTATAACACAAAACCTTATCCTTTAGCCTAAAAAGTTAAGGTTCTTGGGAATTGTTTCATAATTCTACCTATTTGGGACAACTCAATGGTTACCATGAAGCAACTCTACCAATCACAGAGTTCCCTAGAGCAAAACACTACTCTAATACCAGATGAAACAACCCTAATTTTTTTATTTTTTTGAAGTCACCTATTAGAGTACACAATGGACTCATAATAGACCCCAATCTTGTTTGAGAGTTGCTAATGATGTCATTAAGGTGTATAGGTGAGTGGATAAAGTGCTTTGATAGTCTATGTGATAATGATAAAGTGTGTAATGTGCTTGTCCTATTGATCTTTAGATTTTTCTTGGTTGAGATGTTTAGGGATGAGTATGAAGTATTGAGTATGTGAAATAGGTCACATAAGAATTGTTATATGCTTTGAGATCTTTTTTGCATGAGTGGTATTCATTCAATTCATCATTGTGTTCATCTAGACATTTTGGTCCAGTGGCAGAAAAAATGAGTAGAGAGTTTGATGATGTCATAATTTCCATGTGTGGATGAGTCATGGGTAGTTGGTCATATGGTTTTGATCACATTATTACCTAGTTATTATTCACTATATCTCAAGTCATGTGATGAATCATAGTCAAAGATATGAGGATACAAAGTTGGCTACTCAGAAAGAATTCACTATGTTCCCATACTTAGCCAAATTTTCAAAAGGGCTCAAGTAGAGCCAAGTAAGAATGTTGATGAGGTTAAAATTCAAATGAGTGAAGGCATCAGGATAAAATGATCATATGGTTTTGTTGATTTTTATGCCTAGTTTCTATGTGCTAATTCTTAGTTCATGCAACTAATCACAATAAAAGATATGCATGTGCAAAGTTGCTCTCCTAGGTAGTTTGACTATGTTTTCTCATACTTAGCCAAATTTTCAATGTGTTAAGAAGATTCAAGTAAGCATATCAATTAATTTATATTTTTCACATATGGACATTTCAGAATAAGGTGATCATATGGGTTTGTTTAGTTTTAAGCCTAATTTATTTGCACTACATTTTAGATCATGCAATGAAGCACATCAAAAGATATGCATGAGTAAAGTTGGACTCCCAATTAGTTTCAAACATAGTTGGCTCTATAGAAGAAAATTCTATGTGAGAATGTTGATGATAGAATATCTTTCATGTGTGTAAGTTCCAATAATAGATTGTTGCATGCATGAATTATAGTATGTGGGGATATCATATGGTCAAAATTTGAGATCATGCATTTAAGCACACAAAAAGTTATTAAGGTTCAAAGATGGCTATTCAGATAGATTTCAAAGGTCCCCATACTTATTCAATTTAACACAAGTTAAATTTTTATGAACATCAATGGTGTACATTGTTCCAAGAAGTCAAGAAGCAATGAGATGCACACTTAGTGCTCAAATTTTAATGCTGACTAGAGATAAATATCAAGCTTCTTCCAAGGATAAATGGTGAGAGGGAAACCATATAGATAGAGATAAATGGCATGATCAGAGTCAAAGTGGTCAAAATGATAGTCATTTAATGGCATTAAATATCAAACCATGTATAGGAGATCAATGGAGTGCATTGAGTCAAAGTCTCCAGATTGCATGAATTAAGGTCAATTATCAGATGTTTAATGTTTTTATTTGGTAGACTATGTGTTAAAGATAGAATAAGATCAATGTTTCATATTTAATATGAGAAAAGAGGACATGAGATGCAAGCGTGATGTTCAAATTTTAATTATGACCATTTTTTTTGAATAATTGAATTTTAGAGAGGGAAAAACTAGTATATGTATTTTGTCTAAAAGTTTTGATCCAAGCAAAATTTACCTATGTTGTATAATGCAAACTCATAGAGGAATCCAAGGTGCATCTAAAAATATTTATTTTAAGATCTAGAAGTGTGTACAATCAAAGATATTAAGGTTCAAAGTTGATTATGTGTTCATGCATGGACTGTAAGTGACCCAAAAAATTATTTGAGCTTGATTTGATATTGTTTCAATATATCTTGATGAGTTGGATATTAGGGAGTGTTTTAGAATCCATGAGGATGATCTATGTGAATTATTAAGGTTTCACCATTTTTATGCAGTATGAACAATGGTTTAGAAGGTGATTATGTGTTCATTCATAATGAATGTGTGCATAAAATGTTATTTGAGTGGTTTGTGCTTAAGTAAAAGGGTAATTTGTTAGTTATTGGCACTTAAGGGGGACCTATAGATCATTTTTAATGGGCCCATGATTTTTTTAGTGGTTGTGTTATTAATTTTTTCGATGAAGTGTTAAAGAGGTGAATGGGTTCACATGAGACCTATAAGGGCTACGAGGGCCTAATTGAAAGGTATAGTTCCTTAAGGGTGACCCATAGATTCTATGGAAAACCTATTAATATTGTATTGAGATATGTCTTTTTATGATAGATACCTTAAGGGCTAAATAATTCCTAATGGCTGACCAAGATGGTGTTGATCATGATTAGTCTATAAATATTGAAACCAAAGATGATGGTTTTTAGGCTTAAAGATAAGCTTGAGTGAGAGACTAGTGAAAGATTTGAGAGAGTATTACATTTGTGAATTATGGAGTGAAGGATAGGTAGAGTTCCCTAAGGAAGATTTGAATAGAATAATAGATTGAGGATTTTTTGTATGACCTATAGGTCATGATTTTGTTGGTAGAAGAGTACTCTTGCAGATTGAGTGTGAGCAAAAGTGAAGAGTGATAATCAAAGGTCCATCATTAGGTGTTGAAGACATCAATGAAAAGTTTTATGTGTTCTTAGGTTTTGTTATGTTAGCTCAACATATAATGTGGTTATAGCCTCCTTTCAAGGTAAATTTTTTTTAAAGGTCTGGTTATTTTTGTTGCTTAACTAAACAGGAGTGGCAGCACCTTGTGGGATTGTAGTCTCACTAAATAGGGATTTTAGTTCCTTGATAATTTTTATATGGTCTAAATTGGATCTTGTTATTATAGGATAGTAGTCCAATTTCAATTTCTAGTGGTTTTTATTCCCCCAAGAGGGTTTCCCATGTATGCCATGTGTTATGTGATTGATCTTACATTGTCTCTCTTGATCATTGCTATAAATGATGTGTATTATTCAAGAATGCTTGTGGTAACTAATTAAGTGTTTGTAAAGATTATAATTTAATTTGGATTATTTGGCCTTATTGACTCACCCCCTCTCTCTTAATGATTATACATCTATCAAATATTGCTTTTTGAAGCAAGTGATACACACTTAGCGTACATATATATGCACAATCAAAAATTTTATTCCTAACCTTCTGAGTCATTAATGATGACAACAAGACATAACATAGAAACCAATAGAGAATTTTCCTTCATGATAATTAGGCACAATATCCATCATTCTAAACACACATAGTAACTTGATATCAAAAAAGTGCATATGAATTAAGCTAAGACTCAAGAACAAACAATGGGGATAATGTTTTTCATAGAAGAGATTACAATCAATGCATAATCATGCCTTATACAATCCAATTAATGGATGAAGATGCAATGAGTTAAATCTTTATCTAACCAATAATTATACATTTGCATCCATGCATGGAATTGATATAAATGATTCTATATTGGCAAAAGCCAATGTAATATAAAACATAGGGAAGTCAAAACCACCAAGGTACATTACAACCTATGTACAATATTTATTCCATAGCATTGATTATCCTACCAACTGATGATTTGGGTAGGGAAGGCATATTATTCCTTACAATATACACACTCACATTAGCATTCTATCCAAACCTATAATCAGGAATTCATTGTGCAAGATTAACTTTTCAACATTAACCACTCATATTTTTAAAGAATTAACTCACTTCCTATAACCTCATACTAAGTTTTTTCAACATGAAAGAGTAGCATGTTCATCTATATACAAATATATCTTATTATTGCATACATAGTTCTAATCATAATGGTTGTAAAAGCATACAAACATCAATGTTAACATACATACCAATATCAATGCCTACTCAGTAAGAATATCCAACCAGCATAAGGAGAATTTAATATTCATAATCAACACACAAGAATGACATCTACAACCACATTATCAGCCACTTCATTTATATAATCATATAATCAAGGGAAAGTATCAATAACATTTCATGTACCTCACATTGAAAGGGATTTAAGAATTACCTTCTCTAGCCATTTCTAGTAATTTATTTCAATATCACAATGTACAACCTCTCATATTGCCACATACAAATTAGAATGCCCAAGGAGTCTCTATAATCCATGCATAAATTGAAACTGACTATAGGTAATTCCATATTCTTAGTTTGGATCAAGAGTAATTCTAACATGTATGGAAAGGAAATTAATGTATGCATATGTATACAAAATTAATAATTAGATAGCTCACATTAGTTACCATCCAATTTAAGGTTCCAACCTACTAGTCATCCTAGCCAATATACTCATGCATGTCAAAACACCTAGTTACCAAAATACATAAAATATATTGCCTAATGATCTCTTCAGCAACATCTTTAAGATGGTTGAATGTAAGGGATTACATATATAAGTTTGATAAGATGGAATAATAAAATCAATGCCACACAAAAATATGTACAACATCGCATACCATATATTCCATAGTGTGAGTAATAAGGAATTCACCAATATAACATCAATATGGGTAATCCAATAGCATAGAATTAGAAATTGGTAATACAAATATTAATCCAAAACTAAAACTCAAACATTCTTAAACATAACATAAGTAACTCTTTGCCTAAACCATCACTAATCAAATTTGCCATGGTAGTTTATATCATGTGATCATGTTACAGTTCTATAAGATGGTACAATGAAACATTTACATAATAGTGTTTCAAACCAAATTACTAGTTATAACTATAGGAAATATTAGCTATGAAGTAACATAATTAAAGAATTAATAATAACAACAATATGGTGTGACACTATAGCATTAATAAGGAATATTTGGTTAATAAACCAGGGTAAAGCCCAAGTAAATCCAAGAGTGAATTTATAACTATATGGGAGCTCCAAAAAATTACATCATACTCAGTAACATGAGCTTGAACTTATTAAATTATGAAAGGTCCCTAACCATACACAAGATTAGCATGTCAATAACTAGCTATAACTAATCTAAAATCCAAAGGAAGTAATCATATCTTCAACCACTAGTCGTGTTAGATGAAATTAAGATACATCTAAGCTAGTAAAGGTATAAAAAACATGTGAATAACATTACTAAACACATCATACCTATCCATGAAGTCATCCATGTATGGGGAAGTAGAAACCAATCAGGACAATCGCTCCTAACCAACATTATGATCACAACCATCGGTAGCCCTTACCACCCCAACCATTAGTAAGATGGTGGTTTTGGCAAGTAAGGTCAAGGAGGAAGTTCTAAGTAATTAGACATTGAACCAAAGGAAATCCCATCACAATAACACATCCCCAACACAAAGAACTATCCCCTTTAAGGGTACACACCACATAGTCATAGTATGTTATAAAGAAAAACACATAACCTATAGTTATACACAACTAAGTCAAGTACCAATAAATAAACTCAATGAAGCATGGAAATCAAGTAACTCAACCAAAATTATAAATCAAGCAACTCATCCAAATATAGAAATTAGGTAACTCAGTCAAATATAGAAATGAGGCAACTCAACCAAAAGTAGAAATAAGACAACTCAACCAAATGTAGAAATCAGGTAACTCAACCAAATATATAAATCTCTCTAGCATCCAAAATAGACCATAAGGCTAGTGGTTTTCCCAACAAGTATGTGACTATAAATCAATTTTAAAATAATAATTGATATAAAGGATTCATGAGATCATCATGAGGTCTCACGACCTCATATGATCCCTAAATAATATGAATTGGTCAATATGAGTAAGTAGGACTACAGGCTATTTATAAGGTTTAAAATTAACATAAAAATTCCCCATAAAGAGGATAATAAATTTAATAAGGCTTCACCCTTATTCTAAGTACCAATAATACATAAACACATAAGAATTCCCAAGGAGGCCACAACAAAAACCTCAATATTAAAATAACACCTAAAAACTTCCATCAGGATCATAGACAACATTTATAATGAAAAATGAGCTCATATAAGGAACATGAGTAACTAGTTCCATGTTAAATAAAATATTTGAAACTACATTCTAGAGGCTAAAAATATAACCAAATATCCATAATGTGTAATTTATTTTGAACATACAACCAACATGATGAAACCCTCAAATCAATTTTGATTTAAGGAGACATCTCAACAAGAATACCACCCACCCTTATAATTTTGGGGGATCCCAATCATTTTAAATTCAATCCTGAGATTGTAATGACAACCCTAAAATCATCCATCTCATAATAACTCAGATCTTGTTAAACCTTTAAACTCCCAATCAACTTTTCACCATATCCTAAGAAATGTGATGGCCACCACATGATTTGTTCTTATTATCAAAATACATGAGTCAATTCAAAATATAGCTAAGGGATAAATTGGAAAAGGGGCATTCTTTGTTAAATATTTAAACAAAGCCCCAATTGTGTTGGTTTAAAATAGAAATTATCTTGACAATTAGTTACCCAGTTATTGAGATTTAAATGTATCCCAAGTCACTCTATTTTGTTTTAATATATATAAATTATTGAATTGTTTATTTTAGTTGTGCAATCATAATGGACAAGGTATGGTTACCAAAGAGGATAAACATAGGTTAATAATTTAATAAAAAGGGTCTGGTGTCTTGAATCATCTCATCTAAGACATAGGGGTTATGCAATTTGAGTCAAATCCTTGAATGGTAAAGGAAAAATAGACCACTCAACTAGTTCTTCAACATTTCCAAAGTCAATTAAAACCCATATTCATCTATATAACATAGTAACAGGCATAGGAGGTGGGGTCATGGAAAACACATACTAGATAAAATACACAGCCCATTAATTAATAGGCATTCAATATATGGAGAAATTTATCACATCCAAATTTGAGAAAACAAACAACATAATCATTTTTCCTTGAGAAAATTTATATGCAAGAAACTAATATTGATATATGTAGACTTTACTAAAATCATTCTCCAATATGAATATAAACAACTCTAATCAGGAATTACATACTTGTTTTGATAGGTAGGAAGAATTTTAAACATGACATGCATTACCTCTTTTCCTTCTCTCTATTATGCCTTTGTTCCTTTTTGTGTTTCTCCCTCATGATTTTTATTACGTCTCCTTACTATAGCCTTCTTGAACTACACATTTCTACACATCCTTCACTACATTCGTCCATGTCATGTGTATCTCCACTTCTACCTACACATATGTATGTACATATATATGTGTATACATATGTGTGTGTCATATATGTACATACATGTGTGTGTGTGTGTGTGTGTGTGTGTCTGTATTGTCATCATTTTCCACTCTCGATAATCTCAAGCTCCATGCCTTCAAGGTAGTATTGAATGAATTGAATGATGATCTAAGGCTATAGGTGTTTGTGGCATTTGATGTGTCACAATCTTGTCCTGTTGTTCACCACCATGTAAATTTTTTATAATTATACATGCATAGTTATATATAACTATGCATGTATAATTATCAAAAAATTATGTGGTGGTGAACAACAGGACAAGAGTGTGACACATCAAATGCCACAAACACGTGTAGCCTTAGATTACCATTCAATTCATTCAATACTAACTTGAAGGCATAGAGCTTGAAATTACCGAGAGTGGAAAATGAGATGACAAGGATAATTAATAAGTCATATAAGACATAAAGATGCATGATGTAAAATAGAGGTAATCAAGTAAGGAACTATCAAATGATACAACCAAACACAGCAACTAGACCAAGTTCACATCCTAAACTCATGCATGACACAATAGTCTAAAAATGCACCATAAATCAAGTATACCAAGTTACTTTTTAGACCTTATCTGACTACTTAGAACCACTCCTGCTACCCCAAGAGCCGATGTCAGCATCTAGGGTAGCTCATAGTCAGTACTTGCAACTAATAAATGGGTCCATCAATAATATCTGATCCAATAATTGATAAAAAAATGATAAAATAGTAATGAGTTGTAATCAAGTATCATATGTATAATAATAACCATGATAAGTGCATCAACCTAAATTCATATATCCTAGCATCAAGATCTGATAATGTTGGAACCCAACTATCTATTAAGAGGGGGGTGAATTAGTAAATTTACTAAATTAGTCCTTTTATTATAACTTTTAATGTAGATTAAAACAAATATGCAGATATCACACACAAAAATGCATAAAACTAGATATACTGTGGAAAACCCAATAAGGGAAAAACCACCATGAGAATAGTTGTTAGAATTTACTATTCTAGTCTAGCCTCACAATCAAGAACCTCACTAGTTACAATGTTTAAGGGATATCAACCCTAAGGAAATACCAATCCCCTTATTTAAGAGCACTAACTGTAAGGAAGCACCAAATCCCTAACTAAGCACCAACTCAGCTTATCTGATAGAACCTACCAATCAAATTGATAGAGCTACAACTCAAAATTACAAATTCAATTCATAAATTAATCCATTTCAATTATATATTATAGGCCTAGTTTGTAACTGCTCATGCTCTGCATAGCTCTCTATTCTCTTCTCTTCTCTTCTTCTCTGGCCCTCTGTCTCCATGTCATATATTTTCTATTTGACATAATTCAACCACTTTAATATTATTGTCTTGTATCCTAGATGACACATATATAAGCAATTTATCTAAGTTTTACCATATTCTCTATGTTCACACTTATTTTGCTAACACATCATGGTTTTTCTAGACTTAGTTCATATTTATTGAGCATTAATTTTCTCTCATATTAAAATCATGATCCACCACCATGATTCTTGGTCTCATTACTATTTTTACCCTATATTGGACTCTAGTATTTATGCACATGCCATATTATACAAATTTGATCAATCACCACAATCAATTTTGTTATCTGCGTCATATTTTATAGCTTAACTGTATGTTCTTCCAACTTACGATTATGATGAATTAACCTTTGAATACTAACCATTTATCTTAATTTGTTTTCCATGATTTAATGATCCTCATTCAATTTTATCAACTTTAAAACACATTTTTTAGATCAAATTTTGACAGTCTCATGCCCTCTATTAGATCCTTGTATACTTCTAAGCTTTAATGTTCTAATTTTAAAATTCATCTATTGAATCTTTTGATATGAGCTCCCACGTGCCGTTAGATCTTACTAGTTACATGAAATTTACCTCTATCTAATGTTAAACCTTGATCTCTTAATCTCATCTCGCTACTTCTTGAGTCTTTGGAATGAATACACTCCATCGATATCATCAAACTAGTTTTATCTTTAACACACCTCTATGTCGATAAACATTGAGAACTTTATCCCATTGAGTCCACTTGCTTTGCTAGATCTTTATTACATGATCAATTTATCATCATTCAATCTTCTCACAAGCTCAAACTTTATCTTTGATAATCTCTTATGAATGTTATACTTGGCATTATTGCATGCCTTCTAAACCTTTGTTGTTAGTTCCCTCTATTGAAATACTTGGCATTCTTTCATTAATTCTTGCCCATTTGACTTTAAACCACTCCTTAGACTTACTATGCAAGTTCCATGATTATGACACTTGTCACTAGCATATTTACTCAAAGTTTCCTTTGACAAATTGAATTTACTATGATTTTTTGGATCTTTAATGTATGATTAAACGCTAACCTTTGATCGAGCTGGGACAAATCTTAAATCGAGGACTTAGGAAATATAAACTCTTAAAGGATTTGCTTGAGCTAGTAATTACTAGGTCTAAGGGGCCAATTGCATGATGATGAAAAAGACTTAAATTATAACTTAAGTCATTGATTTCCATCTATATACAATAAAAATATAACATTCCTGTGAATGCCATGGCTTAAACCCTGATGGTTTAACTCAGAAACCCTATAATGTTTGAGATCTAAAATAAATCATTCTTGATCTCATTTATTTTCATCTGAACCTACAAACCATATATATACAAAGCACTCAAAAAACCCATAATAGATCTTCAATCAATTTCTCTTCAGGTGGTCCAAAAATTCCCTTTATAAAAGCATGGAAAATTTGTAATGTGTAACTTTAAAACATGCTCTTCTCTCCATCAATCTTGCCTGATCCTTTGACATCAATGACATCCATAATGCCATTTTTGACATCCATGTCAATCATATCCCCAAAACTATCTGCCTTTGGCATTGATGGAAAACTAAATGATATAATCTTTTAATACTCTTCTCCTTCTCTGGCATTGCTTGCATTAACTTTTGATGAACTTGAGTTGAAACTGTTCATACCAAACTTGCTACCCCTTAAGAAATGGAAAATTTTCCTAAACTCAACTTGGACACATGCTCTACTCTTTCAATATTTTATAAAGAGCATTTACAATTTTTCTCCCCCTTTGACATCAATGGTAAAGGGACTCCAATTGTCTCATATTTTGTCCAGATTTTTATCCCCCTTTATCAAATAAAGGAGTTTGTCCAAGAATATAAAACCATCAACTCATTAAAAATTTGCAAAAATATGCATACCTTAGTTGACTTTTCTTTATTCTTCTAAGGATTAACAAATCTTCTATGATCTTCCCCCTGTACTCATGCCATATTACTAGGATCTATTAATGTGATGTAGGAGCCACCACTCCCAATTTCTATCTCAGATACTCAAATTATTCCTTGGGAAAAGGTTTGGTGAATATATCTACAATTTGGCCCTATGTTAGCTCATATTCCATTATGACTTCTTGATCTAAAAAATTTTATCCTAAGAAGTGATACTTGATTAATATGTGCTTAGTTATAGAATGCATCACTATATTCTTTGATATGTTAATATCACTTAAATTATCACAAAGAATAGAGATAGGTGATGTGTACTCTACCTTGATGTCTTTGAGTATTTGTTTCATCCACAAGACTTGAGTGCAACATGCCACTACTAACATATGCTCTATTTCTACTGTAGAAAGATTAACTAACTCTTGCTTTTTGCTCAGCCATGAAACAAGTCTATTTCCAAGAAAAAATTCACCACCACTAGTGCTTCTTCTATCATCCACAATTCTTGCCCAATCAACATCTATATATGTTGTCAAAGTGAAATATTCACTTTTAGGATATCATAGGCCATAGTGAATTATGATTTTGATATATCTAAAGATTATTTTTATTGCATTGACATGTGATTATTTAGGATCTTGAAATATTGTAACCATGCATATTGTTTGCATAATATCAGGTCTTGATGCAGTTAGGTATAACAAGCTACCTATCATTGATCTATACAAAGCCTGATTTGTATCAAGGGACTCATAATTTTTTCTCAACTTAAAACCAATAATCATGGGAGTACTTAATGGTTTTTTATATTCCATCCCAAACTTATTAAGCATTTCCTTAGAATATTTGGTTTGAGATATAAATATCTCTTCATCAATTTGTGCTATCTGTAGACTAAGGAATAAAGAAAGTTATCCAAGCATAGACATCTCAAACTCATTTTTCATTTGAGTAGAAAAATCTTTGCACATTCTATTGTTGCTGCCATTAAAAATGATATCATCAACATAAAAAATGACAATCAACATATGCTCACCTTATAATTTGAAGTATAGATTATTATCTACATAACCTTTATTGAATCTTTGTTTTTACATGTAACAGTATAATCTTGAATACCATGCTTTAGGTGTTTGTTTTCTACCATACATAGATTTATTTAGTCTATAAACATAATCTTCTTCGGATAGCTAAAAACCTTTAGGTTTTTCTATGTAGACTTCCTCTTCTAGGTTCTCATTAAAGAAAGTAGACTTAACATTGATTTGATAGACTTTGAATTTATTGTAAATAGATAATTCTAGAAACATTCTTATAGATTCAAATCTAGAAATTGGAGCAAATGTTTCCTAAAAATATATGCCCTCAACTTTTTCATATCCTTTGCACACCAATCTTTCCTTATTTCTTATGATAGTTCCATCCTCATTGAGCTTATTTCTAAAGACCCACCTTTTACCTATTACATTATTGTTTGTAGGTCTTGGAACTAATTCCCAAATTTTGTTCTTTCAATTTGTCTCAATTCTTCTTCCATGGCTTTTAGATAATTATCATATTTGCTAGTTTCAATCTAGAACTTAGGCTTAATTTTAGACATTAGAGAAAAACTTACTTGCTCCTTTTTCATTGCAACTCTTCTCTTTGTCTAAACTCCTTAATTTTTATTGCCAAATGATCTATTGTATAGGATGATATTTTTGAACAAATCTTACAGGTGTATTTTCATTCATTTCCTCAACCTCTTCATTAGTTGCTTCCTCTTCATAATCTGATTCTTCATTACATATTTCTCTATTAGGTTTAACTTATTTTAATCCTTCTTTAACCTTGACATTGATGCTCTCTATAATCTTGTGTATCATTTTATTGTAACATATGTAGGCTTTGATTTGAGTGGAGAAACAAATAAATATTCCTTCATCACATCTTGATTCAAAGCTTCCCAATTTATCCTCTTTTCTCTTGATGTAGCATTTGGTTACAAACACTCTAAAATACTTCATAGAGGTAGTTTTTCTATACCACAGTTCATAGGAAGTTTTATCACTATTTACCCTCAGTTGAACTCTATCCAAGATATATACTACTATTTATACTACTTCTCTCTAGTATCCATTAAGTAACTTGGCCTCCTTCAACATTGTTCTAGCCATCTCCTTGACTGTCCCATTCTTTCTTTCAACAAATCCATTCTACTATGGAGTCCTTGCTACGGAGTAATGCCTTTTGATTCCATGCTTCTCATAGTACTCTATGAGCACATTTTAGGTTAATTCTCCACCTTTATAAAATCTTAAGCATTTGAGTTTTCATCTAATCTCATTCTCTACATGTCTCTAAAGATCCTAAATCCTTCAAATGCCTGGAACTTATCCTTCAAAAATGTTACCCATGTCATTCTTGAGTAATCATCTACAAATGACATGAAGTATCTCTCTCCTTTATGTATTTTTCTCATAGTAGAACCATAAAGATCAATATGAATTAATTCTAGAAGCTTTGTAGATGAAAACTCCTTTTTATAAATCTAACCCTTATTTTCTTGCCTTGTTGACATTCCTTGCAAGTAGTATCTATAGGTTTGTTTATCTTAGGAATGTATCTAACACACTTATTTGAGATCACCTTTACCAAGTTTTCAAAATTTACATGGCCCATTATTTTATACCATAACCAACTCTCATCATTATTTCCTATCAAACAACTATTAACATTCACTTCAACAAGACTATAGATATTGATTTCAGTTCTTTTCCCTTCTACAACTAGTCTTTTAGATCTCTCTTTTGAAGGATTTTGATAGTTGATCAAATCATCAAGAATGTATGATCCTCCTTTCAACTTTAGACCTTTGTATATTAGATCTTTAGCTTTCTCAAGTTCTTTTCTCAAATCCACTATCTTTTCTTCTAACTTCATGTAATCATTAGATTTAGATTGTAGTTCAATTTTGACTACATCTTATACTATTTTAGCCTTTTTAACTTGTGTCTTTATGATAACCACCATCTGCTCAAATTTTTCAATAAATTTGGACACTTTTTCAATATCTTTTTATCCAATCTTCTTTTGTTTTGAGTTCTCTTTTCTCAGCTTGTCAATTTCATCTAGAGCACAAATGAGTTCACACTCTAGATCCACTTCTTCTTTTTATTCATCTAATTCTTCAACTTATTATTGATCCATATAAGTTTATCTTAATGTCATGAATAGGAATTAATTTTCCTCAACCATAAAATTAAAGTCATGGTCACCACCAGAAGTATCACAATCATCCAATGAATCACCATCTTCTATTGGGCATAGGCCTTTATTATTTTTGAATAAGTTCTTCTTCTTGGAAAAGTGGGGTTTCATCTTTTTACTATCCTCTTCTTGTTCAATTTTTTTTGTTATAAGGGCATTTATTAGTGAAATGTCCTAATTTAACATAGATAAATAATTTAAAGGGTAACTTACCCTTGTACTTTCCATACCCTCTTTTTAATCTTCTAACAAAGTTAGCTTCTTCTTCATCAGTCTCCTCAGATTCAGATGTAGGTGATTTTTCCTTTACTGGTTTGGATGATTTGAATGCAACTTCTCTCTTGAAGGTATCTATTTCTCCCATTCCCATCTCATAGGCTATGAATTTTCCATGTAACTCATTAACAGTGAGTTTATTCTAATCTCTTGCTTCCTCTATTGTAGATATTTTTTAGTCATAACTTGATGTCAAAGATCTTAGGACCTTTTTGATAATGACTAGATATTTCATCTCTTCTCCAAGGCCTCTAATTGCATTAAATATTTCATCTACTCTAAGGAGGTAGTCTGTAATTTTATCTTATTCATTCATTTTAAGGCTTTCAAACTTGACTTTGAATATTTGTAGCTTGGACTGATTTACCTTGTCATCACCTTCATAGATGCTTTTTAATTTGTTCAAAATATCTTGTGCATTTTGATAATTCATCACTTTGATAAAATCTAAATTAGACAATCCATATAGAATAACTTTCTTATCCTTGACGTTGATCTCATATGCTTTCTTGGTGCCTAACCAATAGGAATAATAGTAGGAGCTATATAAACATTTAAAACAGACATCTATACATAAAATCCTAATAAAGATAAATATGCTTCCATTCTTATGCTCTAAAATGCATGGTTTGATCCATCAAAAAGAGGTGTTTTATTTGAGGAGGATCCTTCTTGATTATCCATTTGTGTTCACTATCCAAGATCTACCTAAGCTGATTATGCTTATTCTAAGGAACCAGAGCTCTAATACTAATTGTTAAAACAAAACTATTTACTGAGGGGGGGAGTGAATCAGTTGATTAACTAACTTAGTCCTTTTCTTCTAACTTTTAATGTATATTAAAGCATATATATATGTAGAGATCATAGACACAAAAATGCATAACACTAGATATACCATGGAAAACCAAATAAGGAAAAAACCACCATGAGAATATCTTATAGAATCTACTATTCTTATCCAAACTCACAATCAAGAACCTCACTGATTACAATGTTTAAGGGCATTTACCCTAAGGATACACCAATCCACTTATTTAAGAACACTAACTCTAAGGAAGCACCAACTCCCTAATTGAGCACCAAATCATATTATCTAATGGTACCTACTATTCAACTTGATGTAGTTACAACTCCAAATTATAAATTTGATTCATAAATAAATCCAATTCAATTCTCTATTACTAGTTTGGTCTATAACTGCTCATGCTCTACACATCTCTTTCTTCTCTTCTCTTCCTCTTTGCCCCTTTATCTCTATGTCTCTATATTTTTTATTTGACATAATTTAACCACTTTAGCAACATTGGCTTGTATCCTAGATGACATATATATAAGCATTAGATCTAGGTTTTCACATCTTCTCTATGTTCACACTTGTTTTGCTAACACATCAGACCAGTTATAGACTTAGTTCATATTTCTTGAGCAACAAGTTTCCTTTGTCTTGAACTCATGCTCTACCATCATGATTATTGATCTCATTACTATTTTTAGCATATAATGGACTCTAGTTTTGATGCACATGCCATATTACACAAATTTGATCAATCATCATAATAAATTTCATTATCTATGTCATATTTTATGGGTTAACTACATGTTTCTCTCCTTGACCATTGTGATGAACAAAACTTTGAATATTGACCATTGATATTAAGTTTTGTACCATGATCTGATGATCCTCATTTAATTTTTTCAACTTTAAAACATGTCCATTAGATCAAGTTATGATAGGATCACATGCTCCATTAGATCATTGTACACTTTTGAGCTTTAATATTCCAATTTTAAAACACATTTGTTGTATCTTTTGATCCAAGCTACCACATGCCATTAGATCTTCATAGTTGCATGAACTTCACCTATGTCTAACAATAAACCTTGAGCTCTTAATCTCATCTCACTACTTCTTCAGTCTTTAAAATGAATACGCTTCATCAATCTCATAAAATTAGTTCAATATTTATCTCACCTCTATGTCAATTAACATCAAACACTTTATCCCATTGAGTCCACTCTCTCCATTATATCTTTATTATATAATCAACTGCTCATCATTCAATCTGCTGATAAGCTCAAATGTTATCTCTAACAAGCTCTCATGAATGTGACATTCAAAATTCTCACATTCCTTCTATACCTTTGTTTTAAGTTCTTGATATTGAGGCACTTAGAATTCTTGCATTAATCCTTAACCATTTGACTTTAAACCACTTTGTAGATTTATTGTGCAAACTCCATAATTTTGACACTTGTCACTAACACATTTATTTGGATGCACCTTTGAAAAATTGACTTTGCTATGATTTATGGGATCTTCAATGTATGATTAAGTGCTAACCATTGATCAATCTAGGACAAATCTTAAGTTGAAGACTTAGGAAATATAAATTCTTAAAACATTTTCTTGAGCTAGTAATTACTAGGTCGAAGGGGTTGGTTGTATGATGATGAGGAAGACTTAAGTTATAACTTAAGTAATCAATTCCCTTATATAGCTATTCAACATAAAAATAGAACATGCCTATGAATGTCATGGCTTAAACCCTTAGGTTTTAATACAAAAACCCTGTAATGTCCAAGAGCTAAAATAAATTATTATTGAGCTCATTTCTTTTCATTTGAATTTGTGAACCATATATCTAGGAAGCACTCAAAAAACCCATAACAAATCTTTAATTAATTGCTTTTCAAGTGGTCTAGAAATGGTCTTTGTAAAATCATGACAAATTTTCATTATGAAACTTTAAAACATGCTCTTTTCTCCATCAATTCTACTTGATCCATCCATAATTCCATTTTTGACATCAATGACAATCATATGGCCAATAGATAATAAAATCCAATTAAACAAGGAAGTGTAGTAACAACTATACACATGATAATATTAATGCGTAATAGATAAACCTATGATATATCAATCATTAAGCAGTCAAGTAAGGGTATGCAAAGGCAGGATCATGACAGTGATGGTATAGGAGAAGATATATCCAAGACATACAAGAGGATAAAAATAAAGAGCATGATATAAGGGATAGGTAATTTGAGAATGGTATGAGAATCAATGACACATATAAATATTACCACCTTGGAAGCAATAATGAGGAATAGAGGAGTCAAATTACTTGAAGTTATTGATGAATATGTTAATGAAGAAGAGAAACCACTACAAATACTAAAGGTATTGTATGTCAAACAACAAATTCAAAATTAAATTAAGTAAATGTATCAAAGGATAAAAATACAATATTAAGTTTCAACTAAGACAATTTAAGTCTACCTTGGAAGAAAGTCGAGTAGAATGGTTGAGGGAGGGAGCACCAAATCTTGGCCTCAATCAAAGGTGAATATCAGGGAATGATAAATGAAATAAAATTTATTTAGTTTGATGTATAATGTATGAAAGTATATTAATAAATGTAATGAATTACATATATTTAGTTTCATTATGACAATTTAATTAATTTAATTTAATATTACCATCTATCCTAAAAATGGATCATAAGCTTAATGAAAGTTTAAAAAATTTAACTTAGAAGTGAATACCCCATTATTGTCCTCCACTCTTGATTTTGAAATCTATCATCATTACCCACATAAAACAAACATCAACAACACATAAACAATAGAATGAATATAAAGTTGTGCATTACAAGCTTCACAAACTTTGGGAAAAATGTACTCACATTCCAAACTTTGGAAACATATGATATGTTAAGAAACACAATGGGAAAAAAGTAAATCTCTGAAAACATAACATGTCAAGAAACACAAAGTATGTAAAAAATTCTAAATTGAGTATTCCATCAAACATTCACCCTATATACAAATTTAATATATATAAGAAACAAGAATTCACAAATATAGTAATTGATAATAGAATGGAAATACTTACAACATGTCACAACAAGATATGAAAAACACATAAGCATGACAATGAGATAAAAATGTAATGGAAAAAGTGAATGACTATCACAATAGAATATCTAAAATGTAGCATCAAGATGTTAAAATAGGATTTGGTTTGATACATCTGACTCAACATTTAGTGGTATGTTAATGTATTTCTTATTTTTTATAAAATGATGTTACAATTTATTGGTTTTTGAATCAAAACCTTTAGGGATTCCATCTACATACCAGTAAATGACCTTTCATTACATAGTAATTACCCATATTAATAGCATTTAGTGGTAAACTAATGAAAACCATAATTACTATAAAAATAAAATAACATTTAATGGTATATGAATGAAAACCTTAAAGGCTTCCATCCACATTGCATTAAATGTTAATTGTTCCATCAACATGAGTGTAAGATAATAGAAAACAACACTTATGAAAAATAGTATTTATAATTTTAAAATGTTAATGAATAAAAAAATAAAATAAATCATAGTAACATATAAAAACCTTTCATGGTTTACATGCACATAGCAAAAACTGTTCAATAATTTAATGACAATAGTATATGAAAATCACAACAAAAAGAATCTATAGAAGGAATTTGTTTGATGCATCTGAGTCAACACTTATTGGTGTGTTAATGAAATTTTTAATTTTGATATAAATATAGTAACATTTAATGGCATGTAAATGCAAACCTTTATGGCTTCCATCCACATACCAATAAATATTCACTCTTGTAGACACTTTTCTTTAAGCATGGCCCTTTGTTTTATACTAATGACCCATATTAAATTTTTTATGTGCCTTACATCAAAAAATTATAAGTCAATGATTAAATAATGTGTTTATTTGGAGATTATTAATGGTCAAAATTTTAAACCATGTGGTTTAAGTCTAAATTTTCAAGGGAGGCCACCAGATTGGTAGGAGGTAGCAACAAACCTTGGTATTACTTGTCCAATATGTAAACAATATAAATATTGTAGGCAAGTAAATATAAAAACAAAGTTTTAGGGCTTACATCTATAGAATAAATTATTCATTAATTTAACAACTCGACTTCCTTTCCACATAAGGGAAGGTTATTTTAGAGATTATTTTTTAATTATATGACACCTCAATCTTATACACTTTGTAAATAAATATAATGAAATTACCTTCAACTTCTAGACCTTTACCATTACCAAAAGGATCATTTTCACTATCTCTTTGTGACTAAATTCTTATCTCTTAGTCTAACTAATTTCATTTTGATGACATAGGACCTATATCTTGACATAATGCTATAAAAATTCTTATCTCCCATCTCTAAAGTTACAAACCCGCACCTATTTTCAATTACCTGAACACGTGTGTCCTAGTCAGATGCTTATGTTGATGTAATTTCCATATTCCAATGTAAGTGTCTATTTCCTTAAAGTCATCCAATTTATAAATGAAACATATACTTATGGTTGTATTAAATTGTTTAATGCAAAATATTATCCAAATGGATTGGTATAAATATAAGATTAATCCTCATTCATTCCTAACCTAGCACAAACCAGAAAGCACTCAATAAATCACTCAAATGAGTAAAACTTCCATCTTTTTTCCTATTTACATATTAGTCATAGGAATAACACATCTACAAGTCAGAATCACTAAAGGAGTGTTCCATGAGTAGCATTTTTCTAGTTACAAGCTACGTCACTCTATGTACTTGCTTGTCACACATTGCATCCTTATGCACACACAACCAATATGTAAAGGATAATTACATAAGTGTGAGGTTCTCTTTATATTATTAGATATGTAGGTAGTGATCATTAATAGAGAGGTAGTTGGGGAAACTCAACACCATGTTCCCACTAACCCATTTTTCCCATATCCACTATGAAGATGGATAACTAAAGTTTTATAATTATAAAAGGAGTAATAGTCCATGACCCAAATATAAATGCACTATGGAAAAGTTGACATAGATCCCATAAACATACATGTAGTCAAATCTAATTTTAGTAGGTATTCTATACTAGAAAGCTATGTCAAAGCTAGATAATAATGTCAACACAAATGCCCTAAGTTAACATGAGTGTTTACAACTAAAGAGGTACAATGTATAAAATAGGGTGACTGATCCACAATCTAGATCTATTCTACTTTTTGCATGTTTTAGATCCATATATGTGTTATCATCATAAATAGATAAGTATCTTCTTTCCGTTATTATTGTAATATCTAGCATAACTGTACTTTACATTTTTAACATATCGTAACACAATAAATTTAGTATATGTTTATTTGTGTTTTGTAATTAATTATCCTAATTTAGAGATAGTTTACCATCCTTATGCCCTAGGATATATCTACCTCTTTAACCCTAGATTCCCCATATCTAGATTTTAGGTTAAACACTTTGTCAACAAGATTTGTGTGAATGTAAATTTTTTTGATTCCTCAGTCTTTCAGTTTGATAGGGTTTTAGATTATTTTTTTTCCTTATATTATTTTAAATGAAACTTATTCATAGCCATAGATTGGGAGGTGTGCATATTAAACACACTGAGCTTCCCCTTCTATGACCTAAGACGTATAAAACTAGTGAGGGACCTAATCTTATGGATCATGATGATACCAATGTTGAGAATGAAAATCATATTGATAAGGTTATAATATAATAATATTTTGATAATGAAAACCATGATTCTAATGAAATCTATGAAAATTATCAAATATATCATTAATAAGTGCAAAACTTTACATTATTTCATGAGTGTATTTGTCAAAATCTTGAATATCTTAATGGAATCCTAAGAAACATATTAGATACTAAAAACTAAAAAAGTGTAGATGAAGAAATAGGTCCATAAATTGATCATGTTAATCAATATATGTGTCATCCTCATATACCAACAACCCTTCCCTTGAGGACATTACTTCTTTATACTTCTAATGTGGCCATGGGATATATATTTCAACCTTTGTTCCTTGAAATTACTATTGCCACATCTTACATGTTAAACCTTAGTAATTTAACCAAGTTATTAGTTCCAATGCCTATATCTACCTAACCTATGGGTACACATCCTTTAGTATCTTCCCAAATATCCAACCTAAAATACCAAGAGGTGAAATATCTTGTCCAAAGTATGAAAATTTTAAAAACTAATATTACAAATATTGAACAAAATTATATGAAATATCCTTATGTTATCGATTTGTAAGAGGTGTTACATAATCCTCTTGAAATAGAGATATATTTACACCCCTTTCAAACTATTTTTGATGCACCTAAGTTCACATTTTATAAGGGTGATCTAAAACATCATATTCAATATGCAACATGCCTTGAGTATGAATCCAATGATAAAATTTTAACCAAATTATTTCCAAAGAGCTTAAAACATCAAATCAATCAATAAATGACTTTAAACCCCTTTCATATCCATTTTTGGCACATTTATTAACATTACTAAAAAGGTTTCCTTTTCACAAATTAAAAAAATGAAAAAAAAACCACTGAACCTATCAATTAGTATGTTGTAGTATACAAGACAGTGTTAGCTAAAAAGACCAATCCAATGGTAGATAAAGAGTTTCAAGACATATTATATTAAATTTTGTTTGCTTCATTACATGATTCTACTATTTTCAAAATATTCAAATCATTTTATGGCTTATACCGTATTATTCACAATCATGAAATGAAAATTATCTCATTGAACAAACTTAAGTATATAGCAAACATACTAACTTCATCTACATCCAATACCAAGTTTACTATCAAAAAAAGTTATAAGGTCAAACCTCTCAAGCCTATAATGGAAAAAACAACATGGTTAATGCAATATCACAAAAACCTAATAGGCTTATGCCATCCAATGCACTAGAGAGATCGTTTACATGCTTACCTAAGCCTCCTACTTCATTATTCACATGAGTTGTAGAATGTCACCTTATATCTCTCCTTCATCCTATAGAGGTTGTTATGAGAATAACTCTACCTAAATGGTATGATGAGAATGACTATTGTGACTATCACCAAGGCCTCTCAAATTCTAAAGATAGTTTTTTTACCTTGAAGCATAATATCCAAGACCTTATAGATGACCAAAAGATTACATTTGATGATCCTCTAAAGGAATAAGGTTCACAACTTACTGACCACTATAAGCAAAAAATATCTAAAAATACTTTTCAAGACCATTCTAAGAAATATTTCAAAGTACAAATATCATATAATACACATCCTTCTCCATCTCATTATGAGCACCCATTGTATTGGATTATTGATACCTATATGAAACATATATATCTTATCATTTAGAGACCTTATATAACTTTTGATGATAGTGAAGTTAGGGATGATGACTTAGATCTTCATTCCTTATTCATTTGATCATACCTTTATCATGAACCTATAGATAGTGTTATGATTTATAATTGTTTAAGAGAGAATGTTTGTACCACAAAATTGTTTATGTATTTGGGTTATATAAATCACAATTTACATCCTTTGACCAAATCAATTAGAGCACTTGATTGGACCTCAAAATAGGTCATTAATGATATTGACTTACCTTTACAAGTGGTTCCCACACATGTGGTTACTATCTTATCATTTATACCTTACACTAGTGTATTTGATATGCTATTGGGGTGACCTTAGTTACATATACTTTGAGTAGTGTGTTTTATAGTGCATGGGTGTTTTAAATACATTCATGCCAATCAGGTAATCACAATTTCTAGAGTTCCATATGAGCATCCTCCTGAGAAATAGAAATTTATATCTAGGAAGTCAATTATAAAATATCCTAAGGTTAATCTTCTATAAAAAGGTAATTAATTGGCAATCCCCCTTACTAAGAAGCTAATACTTGAGATACAATTGTATAAGATATCTATAGTGGGTTCCATAGAATCCTCATTTACTACACACCATATTGAGATATGTAGAGCACCTACACATGTTCCTATAACTATTATTCCAAATAAACCATGGATAATTCATATATGGGTTCCATAGACCCCTAATACTATTTATTCATGACCATAGAGTCCTATTATACATATGCAAAGCATTAAAGATACTACATTGACAAATATTACACCTATACATGTTCTTTAATAGTACTATTAGTTTATTGCACCAAGTTCCTAATCGGGATATACCTATGATCATAAATTAAATGAGATCATAATGTAGCTTCTCTAGTTTCACATATTCCAAAAATACAAATAAAATAAAAAGAATACATCCAAAATCTAAAAACATATTCAATGTTTACACATTATATTAGCTCCTTAACATATATGTTGTTGGTTCCATGTTGGTATATAGAATATAAATATTTTATATATACATGTGTTTCAAAAATCTTTTGAATGTTATTCAGGCATACACAAATACATGATCTAGACACTTTAAGATGTTGGGCCTTACCTCTACTAATGTTAGGTGGACATTGGGGGAATGCACTTATTTGATCATGATACATATATGTCATGTCATTTTATGGTCATTTTACATCATAATGTTTGAGATTATGTTCTTACACATGCCTTTATCCATACTTATATCTTCCACAGTGTACTTGATATTTTATGTACTTAACATTTTTTGCTAACACATATGATCCATTGACTAGAATTTTATGTTTATGTTGGTTACTTATGATTTCATTCATGCACTTTTGTGAGTGTCTTCTCTTTATATCATCTTACTTATTTTGAGCATTTCAATATGTTGCATTATTTTTGTTCTTATTCCTTTGTTTACCTCTTTGACATTTGAATATGACATTGTTTGTTGTATGTTTACATTTGAATATGTCATTATATATATATATATATATATATATATATATATATATATATATATATATATATATATATATATATATATATATATATATATATATATATATTTGACTACGTCATGTCCCTTTAATTATGTGACATTTAAACATGCCCATTGCTTGAGGTCTCCTTGGACCATTGCTTTTTGATTTGATTTTGAGTGATCTTATGTGTGTGTTTGGTTTCTTATGGATATTGTACTATTATTATCTATACATTTTCATTATTCACATCATGCATATATTAATATCATCATTGAAAGGGTGCTTCCTGGTTTTACTAACAGTGAGAATACTTTCCACTCTTGTACTCAATTTTTTCATAAGTGTTTGGATATTTATGAAGGCAATAACCCCACTGAAGTTTTAGATAAAATTCCATGGGTGTGATCTAGGTTTATATCAAAGGACCCTATTCTTTATTCTCTGATTTACTTTATGGACCCATGGGTAAGTCCACTAGAGAAGGCTACTAGAATTGCTAAGGTAATAATTGGGAGTAAAATGGAGAGAGGATGTGTGGATGGGAATCAAAGTAATGTTGAGGAATATAGGGTTCAATTTGAGGAGGAATATTAAGACATATTATTCTAAGATTGGTTATATCACTATCACTTTTCCAATGGTCATCCCAAAAGTGATGATTTATTGATCTTCCCTCATAGTAATTTTTAGTTGCATTCTATCTAAGGCTCTAATCTATATATTCTTAGGTAGGGGGCCAAGCCAGGGATATTTTCAAAATTGGATATCTAACACTTGGTAGTAATCCTCTTTGCTTAATATAATTTTTTTTAAATAGTTTATTTTAGATTTTGTTCTAGATGGAAAGAGAGAGACAATTTATTTTTAATCATGGTTCCTAGCTTTAGGGATCTATAAAACTATGTGTATTACCTTGGGCACCTCTATTTTTACATGAATTTGAAATGAATACTAAAAATCCAATTTGGGTTTGTATTAAAAGATTTCTAATATTATAGGATAATGAAGAAATGATGAGATTCATGGGTGGTCCAATTAGGAGATTATTTAAAGGGGAAGAGGGTAATGGCAATAATTATAAGTATGAATGAATATGTGTAAATTGCTCTAGTGAAACCCCTCACCATCGAGGTTTGAATCATCTATTTTTTGGATCATAGATCTAGAGCCTAGAATATAAAGGCTTTCATTTTCATTTATTCTATTTGAGACAAAATTGATATAAGGCTTTTGATTTTATGTTTCACCATTTTAGGAGAAATATGTCAAAATTTGTTGATTTGGAAGAAAATCAATAACCCCAATTTTGATTTCATTTTGCAATTTTTTTTTTTTTTTTTGAAATAGGGTAATGAATAACCTTTGGTTATACTCTAGAAAATGCTTCAGGGTATACAACAAAGATTACTACTTATGTAGGTAAAGTTTCAAGTTACACAACCAAAGGTTTAATTTTGTTAGAAAAAGCTTCAAGGTCCACAATAATGTATTTAGATGCTTTAAATTTAATGTTGGGTTTTACAACCTTAGATTCCAATGTTATTATCTTGGCCTCTATAATAGTTGATAAGGGTTTACCAATGCTTCATTTGTAGTAGAATATATTGGTGGTTTTAAAATTAAAGGTGTATATTGAAAATACTCAGGTGTCATCGATTTATTTGGATACCCTTTGTCTAACAAATAGTTCACCAAATTATTTTAGTTTGGAAGGTAATAATCTAGCATCAAAGGAGTCAAGTTTTATAACTACAACCCTTGCTTCAAGTTCTCTAGCAAAGGCAACATCACATGTCGCAAAGGACATATATTTTGAAGATGAGACTTTAGTTTTTATAGGAAAGAACTCTATCATTGTGGTATTATATCCCTTGTCTAAGGGTTTATCGTTGGCTACTTTGAGGTTACTTAATTCTTAGTTTGAAGTAGAGGAGGAGAAAAGTCATGAGAAATAAATTTATTCAATTATTCTTAGCCCAACTATAATAAAAAAATCCATTTGCTTCTCTTTCTTATCTAATTAATACGGGATGTGGAAGGAAAAAAATAACAAAGAGGTTACTTATAGAGGCATTAGATGTCATTAGTTATGGACCCCAAATGACTTTAGAGAAGATGTTCTCTATTTGGGGTAAGATATTGTCAAAAATGCAGTCTTAATGGAATTTGTGCCATAGATGATCTCTATTTTTTTTAGCATCTTAACTTTTCTTTTCATAGTTTGTCAAATTTTTAAGGTTCCTTATTTTTTTCAAGCATTTTGGTCTTATTCAAGGCTTTCTAGCTCTCGACTTGTTTTTCATAGCTATGTTGAACTTTATAATGATTTTTTCTATTCTTAATATAATGGGCTAGAGACCCCAAACCTCTTTTTCATATATATATATATATATATATATATATATATATATATATATATATATATGAGAGTAGGAGGTCTATTTCTCAAAACTACTCCCATAATTTCAAAATAAAATGTAATTATGATCACCATTACCTATAAAACAAAAAGGTTTATCCTACCTAAATTTGGGTTAACTCAAAGGTGAACATCTAACTTGGATATATATATATATATATATATATATATATATATATATATATATATATCCAAGTTAGATGTTCACCTTTGATTTAACCCAAATTTAGGTGGGATAAACCTTTTTGTTTTCAAAATAAAATGTAATTATGATCACCATTACCTGCAAAACAAAAAGGTTTATCCTACCTAAATTTGGGTTAACTCAAAGGTGAACATCTAACTTGGATATATATATATATATATATATATATCCAAGTTAGATGTTCACCTTTGAGTTAACCCAAATTTAGGTAGGATAAACCTTTTTGTTTTGCAGGTAATGGTGATCATAATTACGTTTTATTTTGAAATTATGGGAGTAGTTTTGAGAAATAGACCTCCTACTCTCATATATGTTACATTAATTTTGGGTCTTTTAAATAACTTAGAGGAGTATTTCACCTAGAGTGGTAGCACACATGGGGTAAAACACAATTTACAAGCAACTTTGGTGTGATAAAAATAAGCCCCCTATTAACTGTGATTCGAATTCAGAAAACATTTAAAAACATGTATATATGTTCAACCCTAAGTGTCACTAGGTCAAAATACAAAACAATTCAACTATTCAATTATTTATGTATAATATTATTATTTATTTCCCATATTTATTTTTATAATAATCCAAACTTGAAAGCTTAGATGGTAAATTAAAATGGGCCCCTCTTGTAAGGATGCTTCCCTCTTTTTGTGATTCATGAGATATTTTCAAATAAAATAAACATAGTATGAATTTTAATATTTCTAAGAAAGTTTCTTAAAATTACCCTTATAAACCAAAGTCATGTTTCCCATATGTTGAGAAAAACAATTCACCATGTAAGATTTAAAGAGCATCATTTCCCCTTATTTTCAACATGTTGATAATTCTAACTAGGAGTATTTACTAATGATGCATGGAATTAGATGTTAATCAATATTATCAATTTTTTTCCTACACTGTCTGCTATTTTGTAATTTAATTATTTTTCTTCATCATTATATTTAGTTTAATTATAATTGAAATTGTTATTTTTTCAACTTCAAGTGAGTAGAGTTGTGATGCCACACTTGTCCAATATATAGAGTTAAGTTATTCTATATACTTAAATTATATGAGTTCTAAGCTTTTACTTATTATTATTTTTAGCTTGGTATCAGGATTAAACAAGTCCCTTTCCCATAAACATAGTACAAAAATAAATCCAAAAGATTTTGTCTTAAAAATAAAATTATCAAGGCATTGACCATAAAAAATGAACTTATATAACATAAGTTTAGACTACATATATAGACCTAAATAGAGCTTAACCAACTATATATCAAATAAATCTAAACAATAAAATTCTTTCCTCATTTAAAAAAATAGACATTAGATATTATTACTATTACTCCAGAATTATTACTTCAATTTCTTTCCCTTCACTATTAATGGATCATTTCTAAACCTTTGGTAGATTTTGGAGCCACAAACACTATCACCTTTAAAAAATGTAGACTTTTTTAAAAGCTTCCCCGCACTGGCTTCTCTTTCCTCTATTCTCTCTACCATGGGGTCTCCTTAAATAAGCCTCTCGTCACTCCATGCAAAATCTAATTAATCACTTTTAGTCTTTTTGATGACTTATGTTTAGCCTTCCAAGCCTCTAGTTATAGAATTGGAAGCAATTGATCCTGCACCAAAGGCATGGCTATACCCTTAGAATCCTCCTTCTCTTTCACCCATGAATAGACTTCTTAAACTTATTATGTGAAATTTATTAGAGACAAAAACCTATCTTCCAAAATATGAAAAAATTATAAGGGGACATAGCCCAAACTATTTTTACTTGAAAATGATCGTACTTGTGAATGTCCTAAAGGTAGCGAATCAATTAGCGATATCAAACCTTCTTAATGTTCAAGCCAAATGAAAAAATCCACCTTTTGATTAATTTTTTACCTCTCTAAAACAACAATATATATTAATATCAAAGAGGGATGCCATGCCATATTTTACTCACACTCTTCTCCTTTTATCTAGCACCACCAAACCCTGTACCTCCTCCACAACCTCACTTTGACTATTGGAATCCAGAATATGTTCATCAGTCTTATCTTGGTAACATTACATGTGAATCCCATCTCCCTTATTTTATATCCATCAAACACTAAAACACCCCAATGATTCAAGGAACTTAGGATCCATAGTGGAAAACACACCAAACTAACTAATAAAGCCCAAAATTTGATAGTGGCTCCCTTAACCAAGATATTCATTCCCCTCCCCCGAGTTCTTTTCATGAAAATTCATTATGAATCCATATATTCTAAAAGCTTTCCATAAATATTCTCATCATTATCTTTGTTTTCACCCTATCTCCTACTCAAACCACATCAAAAATCAAAACTCATTACCACCTCTTTTCGTAATTTCATCAATTTTATTAAAATTAAATAAAATTAAAGTAAAAAATTTAGAGGTATATCAACTCAATCCCTATGCAATCACTCCAACCTTCCTTAACATTTTCGACCTTGGATATCTCAATTTAATTTATTCCCATGTTGGAAAGAAAATTAGTAACTCAATTACTTTCTTAAAAGCAATGCAAACAACTCCACTCTACAAATTGAATTAGTTTAGGCCAAATAATCACAAGAATGTTTTCCAATTTATAGGATTTAAATTTTTGGCCTTTAAAGGACTTAATAACAACCTAATAATCCCCTTTAATTTCCCAAAAAAAAACCGTATTCCAAAGATAGCTCAATACCTGTTACAAGTGATCTTTCTCTTATTAGTAATTAATAATATTTGCTTGTATTTTCATTAATAAAAAACCATCTAGATATAGAGATAAAATAGGTAATAAGAAGACAATAAATCTAAGGGTACACCATCAAACATGCATATTTCTAAACCATTAATTACCTGAAAGATGATTAAGTTATTTGATGTAGTTAAAATTAGGGATATCAAAAAAGAGATATCTTAGACCACTTGGCCTTCAAAATTACACATTGGAAATAAGAAAAAGTAGTGTAAAAGTAAGGCTTACAAGAATACAAACATAAGAGTCAATAAAGGCAAGGCCATAGACATCCCCCACAAGTGTTGTGAAGGAACCCTAAGAGGATACGACATGGACATGGGTTAGCCCAAGGTGTTTAACCCTTTTTATATTTGTGTTAGGGTTAAAGGGATAGAATAGCCTAATCAATTGGATGAATAAGGATATTCTAGAGTTGGCCAATTTAAATTTTTTAAATAATACAATAAACTAAATTAGAAAAATTACTAAACATGGAAAATACAATGCCAATTGATATTTGAATATTTGCAATATAAGGCAGGGATAATACTTAGCTTATTTGTAGATGTACAAGTAGATCTGAGTTTGTAGAGGTATAAGTAGGATGGTTTATGTTCAAGTTCTAGTAGTTATATTTTTTAAATATTATTTCTAGAAGACTGGAGAGTTATGTCAACCTATGGACACTTGAAACTATGATTTTATCTGAGTCTCAATGGTTTTTTCCTGTATGAAATATTTGATTTTGCATGTTAGGGTTTTTTGTAACCTTTCTATTGATGTATTTGGATTGCATGAACTAACTATGTATAACTTAAACCATAGTTTTTCACCTTAGGTTAGGTCACCTTTCCAAAAAGGGATAGTGGTTTCACAAACTTGAGCTAACCTCAAGGAACCCTATGTCAATGATCACTACCTACATATCCAATTCTCTAAGGAGGGTCTCAAACATATGTAGTTCTCCCTTAAGTGTGGTGTTTTGTGTGTGCACAAGGGTACACTATGCTATATGGATAAACATGCAATAATCTAGATTGTAGCTTGAAAAATATCATTCACGGGTTGTTCTTTGAATGCTTCAGACCTATAATATGTTTGATCATATCAATGATATATATTTATGGAAGAGTAGGGTGGTATAACTCATTTGTGTAATTGATTGAATAAGCTTGAATATTTATTTTCTTGGTATTTGCTACATGTGTGCTTGATAATGATGAATGATCTTTGTTTTATAAATATATTTCACCTTTTGAAAATATCCCATGGAAGGGTTAGATTAAAAAATAGGCCAAACTATAAATTTCAAAATCTTTGTAATTTGGATGAATTTTGAGGTACAAACACTTGATAAATAAACTAAACATTAATGTGTCATTGGCCTATAATTTTGACTAGTAAGTCATGGACCAAAATGAATGTTTCATTAATATAAAATAAAGGGCCGTGTTGAAATACAAGTTTATTTCCAAGACTAAATATTCACTAGTATGTGGATGGAAGACATGAATGTTTCCATTATTATACTAGGAAATGTTACTACATTCTTATTAAATTTAATAATTTCATTAACAAAACTATAAATGTAGACTCAAATGTATGAAACAAATCCTTCTATGAAATCATTTTGCTTTGCTTTACATGCATGGATGTGGCATCATGTTCTTCTCTTATTCATTCACATTTTTAATAATATAACTTTTTTAGCATACTTGGTATTGACATGGTTTGAATTCTCTTATCAATTACTTATATAATTTTTTGGCTATTATAGTTCACATTGAGGAATGCTAATAAGTCATAGTTTGTTATAAGGCAGCCACATACAAAAATGAGAAATAGATAAGTGAAATTTCCTAAAGTCATTTATGAAGATCTAGATTAAGAAGAACAACCCATTTCAATAATAAAAGAAAGTTGAGTATAATGATTGATGGAATAAGCATCAAATCTTTACCTCAATCAAAAGGGGACATCATGAAATTGTAAACAAAATCAAAAGCCAAAAAATGGTATAGGACAAGATATATACAAGCCATATAAAAGGATAAAAATAAATATCATGATATAAGGGATAGGGAATTTGAGAATGGTATAGAAATGGATGACACATATAAATTTTACAACCTTAGAAGCAATAATGAGGAACAAAGTAGTCAAATTTATTGAATTTGTTGATGAAGATGTTAACAAAGAAGAGAAACAACTACAAAGATTGATTGTATTTTATGCCAAACAACAAATGCAAATCCAAATTAATCAAATGTCTCAATAGGCTGAAAATACAACATTAAGGTTCAATCAAGAAAATTTAAGTTTGCCTACAAAAGAAATCTGAGTAGAATGGTTGAGGGAAGTAGCACCATATCTTGGCCTCAATCAAAAGTGAACATCAGGTAATTGTAAATGAAATAAAATTTATTTAGTTTGATGTCAAATGTATAAAAGGATGTCAAGAAATTTAATGAAGTACATGTATTCAGTTTCATTATGACAATATAGTTAATTTAATTTTATATTACCATCTAGCCTAAAAATGGATCATAAGCTTAATGAAAGTTTGAAACTTTTACCTAGAAGTGAATACCCCATTTTTGTTCTCCACTCTTGAATTTTAAATCTATCATCATTACCCACATAAAACAAATAGAACAATATAATCAACATAAATTTATTCATTACAAACTTCAAAAACTTTGGGAGGGAAAAATGTACGTGCATTCCAAACTTCACAAACATATGCTACGTTAAGAAACACAATGGGAAAAAAGAAAATCTTCACAAATATAACATGTCAAGAACCACAAAGTATGTAAAAAATTTGTAAATTGAGTATCCCATCAAACATTCACCCTATATAAAAATTTAATATATTTATTAAAAAAGAATGTGCAAATATAGTAATTGATGATAGAATGAAAAAACTATCAACGTGTCACAACAACATATGAAAAACATAAAAACATAAAAATGAGACAAAAACATAATGGAAAAAGTTAATCAATATCACAACATATTTATAACATAGAAAAAATATTTTACAATAGGATTTGGTTTGATACATCTAACTCAACATTTAGTGGTATGTTAATGTAATTCTTTTTTTATATAGAAAGACATGAAAATTTATTAATTTTTGAATCAAAACCATTAGGGAACTCATCGACATATGAATAAATGACCCTTCATTTCATATTAATTATCCATATTAAAATAATTTAATGGTATGTTAATGAAAACCATAATTATTGTTAAAAAAAAATAACATTTAATGGTATGTGAATTAAAAGCTTCAGGGCTTCCATCCACATTGTATTAAATGTCAATTTTACCATCAACATGAGTGTAAAATAGTAGAAAACAACACTTATGACAAATAATATTTATAATTTTAAAATGTAAATGAATAAAAAAATAAAATAAATCATAATAACATATATATAACTTTCATGGTTTCCATCCACATAGCATAAAATGTTCAAAAATGTAATAATAATAACATATGAAATGCATAACAACATGAATATATAGAAGAATTTGTTTGATACATTTGAGTCAACACTTACAAGTGTGTTAATGAAATTTTTAATTTTGACGTAAATATAATAATTTTTACTGGTATGCAAATGTAAACCTTCATGGCTTCCATCCACATAATAATAAATATTCAATCTTGTAGACACACTTTTCTTTCGACATGGCCCTTTTTCTTATACAAATGACCCATATTAATTTTGGTTTATGCCTTACATCATAAAATTATAATCCAATGATAAAATAATGTGTTCATTTGGAGATTATTAATGGTTAGAATTTTAAACCATGTGGTTTAAGTCTACATTTTCAATGGACACCATTAGATTGGTAGGAGGTAGCTCACAAACCTTGGTATTAATTTTCCAATCATTATATAATATAAATATTATAGGCATGGAAATATAAAAATAAAGATTTAGGGATTACATCCAAAGAATAAATTATTCATTAATTTAACGTGGATTCTATCCACATAAAGGAAGGTTATTGTAGAGATTATTTTTGAATTATATAACACCTCAGTCTTATACACTTTGTAAATACATATAATGAAATTAACTCTAGCTTATAGACTTTTCCCATTGCCAAAAGGCTCATGTACACTATCTCTTTGTGCCTAAATGCTTATCTCTTAGTGTGAACAATGTTAGTTTGTTGACCTAGACCTTCTATCTTGCCATAATACTATAAACATACTTATTTTCCATCTCTGTAAGTTTTAAACATGTACCTATTTTCCAAATACCCAAAAACTTGTGTCTTAGTCAGATGCTTACATTGATACAAGTGCCCTATTCCAATGTAAGTATCTGGTTCCATAAATTCATCCAATTTAAAAATGAAACATATACTTATGGTTATCCTAAGTGCTTTAATGTAAGATATTATCCAAATGTATTGGTATAAATATAGGATTAATCCTCATTAATCCTCACCTAGCAAAAAATAAAAAGCACTCAAATGATTAGAGATCCCTTATTTTATCTTATTTACATATTAGCCATAGGGATAACACATCTACAAGTCTCAAGTACTAAAGGAGCATTCCATGAGACATAATTTTATAGTTACAAGCTAGGTCACTCTATGTACTTGCTTGTCACACATTGCATCCTTATGCACACACAAACCAACATGTAAGGGATAAATACATAAGTCTGAGGCTCTCTTTCAATATGTGGGTGTGTGTGTGTGTGTGTGTGTGTGTGTGTGTGTGTGTGGTGTGTTCATTGATAGAGGGATCTTTCAGGAAATTTAACACTATATGATCACTAACCCATTTATCTCATAGCCACTATGAAGATGAATAATTGAGGTTTTATCATTTTAAAAGGAACGATAGTCTATAAACCAGATTTGAATGCACTAGGGCAAAAGTGAGACAAAACCCAAAAATATACATGTGGTCATAACCAATTTTATTAGGTATTATATATTATAAAAATATGTCAAAGTTAGACAATAATGTCAACATAACTGTCCCAAGTTGACATAAGTGTCTATAACTATAGACGTACATTTTATACAATAGGGCGACTGATCCATAATACAGATCTAGTCTACTTATTCCATGTTCTAGATCCATATATGTGTTAGTATCAAAACTAAATAAGTATCTTGTTTCCATTATCATTTTAATATCTAGCATAGTTGTACTTCACATTTTTATCAAATCCCAACATAATAAATTTAGTATATGTTTATTTGAGTTTTGTAATTAGTTGGCCTAATTTAGAGATAGTCTACAATCCTTATGCACTAGGATATATCTACCCCTTTAGCCCTAGATTACCCATATCTATATTTTATGTTAAACACTTCATGAACAAGATTTTGTGAATGTAATTTTTTTAGTCCTATGGCTTTCAGTCAGCTAGGGTTTTAGATTTGTGTGAATGTAATTTTTTTTATTCATAAGGATTTTAGTTAGATAGGGTTTTATATTTGTGTGAACGTAAATTTTTATGATAATAATACCATATGAAAAGGATAACAACATGAATATATATAAGATTATTTTTGATACATGAGTCAACACTTACTGGTGTGTTAATGAAAATTTTAGTTTTGGTGTAAATACAATAACATTTAATAAGATGCAAATGTAAAACTTCATGTCTTTCATCTACATAAAAATAAATATTCACTCTTGTAGACACACTTTTATTTTGACATGGCCCTTTTTTTATACAAATGACCCATAATAATTTTGGTTTGTGCCTTACATCACAAAATTCAAAGTCAATGATAAAACAATGTGTTCATTTAGAGATTATTAATGGTAAAAATTTTAAACCATGTGGTTTAAGTCTACATTTTCAAGGGACAACACTATATTGTTAGAAGGAGGTAACAACAAAACATGGTTTTACTTGTCTAAACGTTATATAATATAAATGTTAAAAGCATGGAAATATAAAGCAAAATTTTAGGACTTACATCCATAGAATAAATTATTCATTAATTTTAACAACATGGCTTCCATCCACATAATGGAATGGCATATCAGACATTATTTATAAATTATATATCACCTCATTCTTATACACTTTGTAAATACATATCATGAAAGCAATTTAAACTTCTATACCTTTCCCATTGCCAAAAGACTCACATACACTATCATTTTATACCTTAATTATTATCTCTTAGTCTAACCAATGTCATTTTGATGACCCACATATTTTATCTTTCCCATAATTCTATAAACATGCTTATCTTACATCTCTCCAAGTTATAGACCTACACCTATTTTTCAACTACCCAAACACTTGTGTCCTAGTCAAATTCTTATGTTGATGCAAGTGCCCTATTCTAATATAAGTGTCTAGTTCCCTAAAGTCATCCAATTTATAAATGAAACATATTATTATGGTCAGCCTAATTGATTTAATGGGAGATATTATACAAAGGGATTGGTATAAATATATGATCAATCCTCATTCATTCCTCACCTCATGAAAACCAAAAATCACTCAATCAAGCACTCAAGTGAGAAAAACTTCCCTATTTTCTCTTATTTATATATTATTCATAGGAACAACACATCTACAAGTCTAAATTACTAAAGAAGCATTCTGTGAGACACATTGTCCTAGTTATAAGCTAGGTCACTCTATGTACTTGATTATCACACACTAAATCCTTATGCACACACAAACTAGAATGTAAGGGAGAACTACATAAGTTTGAGGTTCTCTTCAAAGTATTGCATATATAGGCAATGCTCATTGATAGAGGAGTTTTAGGGTAACTCGACACCATGTGCCCACTAACCCATTTTTACCATATCCATTATGAAGATGAATAAGTAATATTTTCTCATTTTAAAAAGAGTAACAGTCCATTACCTAGATCTTAATGCACTAGGGTGAAGGTGACATAAAACCCACAATCATCCATGTGGTCACATCCAATTTTAGTAGGTATTCTCTACTAGACATCTATGTCTAAGTTGAATAGTAACAACACAATTTTCCTAGTGGGACACAAGTATGTGTAGTTTTAGAGGCACAATTCGTAAAATAGGGTGAATGATCCACAATCTATTTCTAGTATACTTTATGCATGTTCTAGATCCATATATGTGATAGCATCATAACTAACTATCTTATTTCCTATCATAAAAATATCTAACATAGTTGTAATTTAAATTTGTATCATATCCTAACATAATAAATTTAGTATATGTTTATTTGAGTTTTGTAATTAATTGGACTGATTTAGAGATAGTCTACCATCCTTATGCCCAAGGCTATCTCAACCCCTTTTACCCTAGATTCCCCATATCTATATTT
>JARHVA010005496.1:315000-412500 GCA_037957365.1 Torreya grandis | reverse complement strand
TATTCATGTACTTTCATGAGTGTCTTATCTTTATATTATCTTACTTTTTTTGGGCATTTTAATATGTTGCATTATTTGTGGCCCTATTCCTTTGTTTTTCTCTTTTACATTTAAATATGTCATCGTTTATTGTATGTTTACATTTGAATATGTCATTATTATTTTTGTATACATTTGACTATGTCATGTCCCTTTAATTGCATGACATTTGAACATGTCGCTTACTTGAGGTCTCCTTAGACCATTATCTTTTGATTTGATTTTGAGTGATTTGGTGTTTATGTTTGGTTTCTTGTTGATATTGTACTTTTATTATCTAAACATTTACATGATTCACATTATGCATCTTAGGGCTTGGTGTGATCACATTCTTTGAGCTTTAATGATATATCTACTTAGAAATGTCCCCACTATATGTGAAATGGTACATTCATAGTTTACATGGTTTTCTAATCCTTTTGAGGTAAGGTAACTACCAATTTCTACGTAATCCCACCTCAAAAGGTGGGGGATATCATTGGAGGCATGCCAAAGAGGCATGACTTCCACACTGCTTCATAGATTTAGATTGTAATGGGGACATGTTATGAAAACATGTTCTTCACATTTATCATAGTTTTAGATTCAATGGGTGAATGTTTTGGAAACATGTTATCCACAATTATTTAGTATGTAACATACCCAGATTATAGTGCGGTTATATTTGACACATGTCCTCCATATTGGCACTTATACCAATTATTAGATTTAGATTGCAGTGGGGGGATGTTTTGAAAACATTTTCTCCACACTTACATAGTTTCAAATTGGTCAAATTACATAATTATATAATTTATATACACATTTATGTAGAATTATATACATTGGTACCATTGTTATACATAATTTTAAAATGAGACATATATGAGGTTCATATGCCATGAAAAGGGCACCCAAATTACAAAATCAATTCAGTTTTAGATTTTAAACACTTTTATGGACTATCATCACCCACCATGTTGGACTTTTATGGACTGAATTGAGCTAATATACTATAGTATTTGGATCACTTTTGGTATGGTTGAGGTAATTAAATCAATCAATCTTGCTAATTTTATAGGTTATAATTGATTACATCATCTAACCTCGCCATTTTTATAGTGTGATTTGACTTGGTTCACTCACACTCACATGGTTATAAGTATGATTGGGTTGCACAGTTGATCTATTCTCAACTGTTGGGTGACAACTAACCTTTTTTCCAAGGTTGGTGGCATTTTCCCTCCAATCTTTATCTATCTCTTTAGATATATGTGTTGTCCATATTTTATATTTTTTTAATAAAATAATAATGATATATATTTTAAAATTAAATTTATAGAAGGCAAGGTAGTTGCATCGATATACAAGTGTACTCTTAAACCCTACTCTATTTAAATTTTAATCATTTTAATGATTTCAATTACATATTATATGCATTGATTATATATTGTATCATGTTATTCATTTTAGGTCAGTCACTATTTGTTGATAAGTGTTTTCATTGATGTCAAGGTCAAGGTTGATGTCATTGATGTCAAGGTGTATCTGGTAAGGATGCATGGTGAAGTGGTTTATGACAGGGAAGCCATGTGACAATAGAGAATTTGAAGGCAACCTAATATCTATATACTAAGAAATAATTTTAAGTCAACCTAATGATAATTATGAGGTTTATGTCAAGTCCTAGTAAAAGGTAATAATGTGTGTGTACCAGTCCTTGAATATAAGGTTCTTGAGAAGACTAGTTATATCAAGCTTAGTCATATCTTGAGAATATACATAATGAGGATGAAGAGGTATGTACAAGAGTATGGAACTATTTAAATATAATTTAAGGTATGTGACCAATGTGTATAAGCATAAAATAATGTTTCAATATTAGTTTTCAAGCTCCAAATGTTTAAGAAGCCTAGTCATGGCACTAGTCATAAATTGTAAAGACCCAGTGAGAAGGTTTGACCATGGTGGTCTAGTGAGATGGATGAAAAAAGGAATAAGAGGATGTATAAGTTTATTTTATAATTCATATGATTAATTGAAACACTCATTATTATATTAAAGTTATCTTACAAGGGTAGGACCTACAGACCTAGCATGCAATTAGACTAGCTGTAGACCCTACCTGACCTAATGAGGTGTCATGAGGAATTATCAAGGAATATGAAGAATGTGTGGTAGTGGTTTATTATGGTAATATGTTTTAAATAATGTATATGAGGTTTTTATAGTTTTGATAGTGTATAGAAGGTGAGTCTCAAGGCCTAATGTGACTTGAAAATCAAGGCTTAGAGAGTAAAGAGAGAGAGAGAGAGAGAGATGGTGACCAAATGGGGTATCAAGATCCATTTCCAAGAAAATTATGAGAATTTTAGAATTTTTAGTGGTTTTATATGTTATCATATGTGTTTTTACCAATTTTTAGGTTAAAATCTTCAAGAAAAAGTATGAAAAGTGGTTTTGAAGTTTCTCGAGTACACAGAATGAAGGGGTCTCAAACTGAGAAGAACTTTCAAGTGTTCATTGGAACATTTAACATATTCATAATAATATTATATATTCATGTTATATTTTAAATTTTCCTATCTCAAATTTCCAATCATTTTTAATGTAATGAAGGGCTAAGCTTTATGAATGATCATTAAGATTGTTAGATGGTTTAAACCCTCAAAGAACCCTAATAATGACCCAATGTGAAATAAATTTTTATAAAGTAATAATAATTAATTTTTAAGGATATATAATCAAATATATCATGAATTAAAATCTCATAGGCACCTCTAGGTGTGATTAATTTTTTAGATGAGTTAGTGGACCCTATAGGAAAGGCCTTGTTTCTCATAGATTTACTATAGTAGTTAGAGTTGACCAATTAAAAGTTGATAAATAGATGAAGGTTGAATATTGATACTTTTAAATTTTATACATGATGGTTTTTTATTAGGTACTATCCCTCAAGTTTTTTAAATTGGTCATACAAGTTGACCTATCACTTAAAGGTCTAATGGTATAGATAGTGAGAAAACCAAGAAAAAGTGACAAGTTGACTATAGATGTGTCATCATGTATTAGGGATGAATAAAATTGAACTAATATGTTTTTAAAGACCTATAATACATAATCATATTGTATATAATATTTGGATATCATGGTATATTACAATATGTTGCTCAGAAGTTGACTTATCTAGTTCTAATGTGCTTGTGAGGAGAGAAGTCTAGAGATTGGTCTATTTGTCTAATATTTTCCATTTAGACCTTATATTTTTTGTATTTTTATATATTTTAAATATATTTAAGGATAAAACTCATACATCATAAGTATTTTAATGTGTCTACATAGTTAGTGGAATTCAAAGCACCATGACTATGTTTGGAGGTAAACTAACATATCTGGGTAAGTTGCAGTGATGAGTTGGAGGCTCTTTGAATTAAGGTGATGTATGTAATTCACATGATTTTATTTTATTTAACTTTAATTACATATCCATTATATGCATAATCTTTAGATTCAATGTAATAAGTTTGAACATTGAAGTCAAAATGGCTTATCTAGCTAAGGACTATGTGAAGGAATGTCAAAAGATTGGTCTATAAGACCAAAATTACACATTAGACCTTGTGATATTTGTACTTGAGATTAATTTATATATGTAAAATAGTATATTTATTGTGTCATATTACATTTTAGTTATTTTTTTAGGTGGTGAAGATCAAGTTTTCAGACTGTGTTTTGAGGCTAATTGGTAGTCCTGAGTGGGCTACTTGTAGAGAAGGGTTTGAGTACTTTTTCCATGTATAGTGAAGTATAAATAATATGGTGATTAACATTAGTTAATTTAACATATTTATATGCAATATTTTACCATGTTTTCTTTGTAAATTTGTCTTTATGCTTTAGTTATTTAAGATAGATTTTTCAGGTATGCATAGGCCTAATATGAACAGTACTAATGATATGCCCCAAGTAGTGGTTTGAGATAAAAAGTGTCAATGAAAAAATATGATCATATCAAGGGTATATTTTAATTAAATATGATATGATCCTTCTGTATTAATTATTTAATTATCTCGAAGAAGATCAAAGGGTAATGTGTGCTAAGTAGGCCTAATGGAATTAGGTCTCCATGAGACCTAAAGGAAAGATAAGGCATAATTGAAGTAGGTCAAAACTAAAGGGTCTCAAATAAATTTTTATACATGTATATGAGATTTACTAAGATAAATATTCATTTCTTACCTAAGTTTAAAATTGTTTGGCTGAATAATAAAGATATAAACAAATGACTTATATAAATACTAGGCAATTTTAGGCATATTGTAGAAAAAATAGTATAAGTGTATAAGATAACACATTTGTGAAAATAATAAGGTATTATATACCATAATAAGAGAATATAGGATCAATTATGAATATTTGATATATGTTTTTCATATGAGGATCAAGGTCATATGACCTAATCAAGTCAAGAAGAGGGTTAGTTGAGCAAAGAAAACTAGAGGTCAGTTTGAGAAGGATAGAAGTGTGTGAAGAGATGAGGAAGGAGATCATCATATTTTGTATTAAAAACAAGTTATTATGAATTATATCAAGTTTTTTAATTGGTTTATTTGGTGTTGAGTCATTTAGGGGGTTGGTATCTCCTTATAAGTTGGTACTTACTAAAGCCTAGCTAAGTTGGTGCTTAGCTAGTTGGGGTTGGTGATCCAAGTGGGTGCTTCAATAAATTTTGTGTTTTTCTGATATGAATTTATTCCATTTTAATCATTCATATAAGTTCTTCCACTTGAGGTTTTACCACATATATATTGTGTTCATGTGTTTCATGTTCTTGTGGATTGATGTTTATGCTTGCTAAGATGTACATGTTTTTTTAATTGATTTATGATTACTTAAGTAAGATTGTTAAATAAATTTATGAAGAATGATTCACCACCCCCGCCCCCCCTGACCTCTCAGTCATTTTTATTCCAAGATTTGGTGTTAGAGATTGGTCCTTTGAATCATGTCTAAAAATTTAAAAGAAATCATAGAATCAAGGATGACTCATTAGTAAGCTCAAGGTGGTTTCTATACCAGTAAAGTGTTATTATTTAATTGATAAAATTATGCCTTTTGGAATGTTAGGATGAATATATATTTAATGTATCAATGTCATGATATCTAGAAGTCAATTATGGATGGCTATATTACTCCTCTTATTCATCCAACTCATGAAACATGTAAGAAGTCTAGTGAAAATAATTATAACGAAATAAATGTAATTCTTTATAACCTTTCAAAGGTAGATATTATGAATTTAATGCACTATGAATCATATAAAGAGATATAGTACAAATTTAATACTATCTATGAAGTAAACACCAAGATAAATATGACCAATTAGCAAACCCATCGAAGATAGTTTGAAAGGATAAATATGAATGAAGATCAAACCATTGAATTTTACCTATTGAGGGTTGATGAAGTTGTCAATACCATTAGAGGATTGGGAGAAGAAGTAAAATAATTTATTTTTGTCCAAAATATGTTAATATCACTAACTTATAAGTTTGACTCTAAGGTGTATGTATTAGAAGAGATGCAAGATTTGGACAAGATAAAAATGGATGGGCTTCATGGAATCTTGACTGCCTATGATATGAGAACTAATGAATGAAGACCTCCCAAGAAGCAAGATAATTTTAGTGTTGATAAGAAGTAAAAATTCAAGAAGGTCAAGGATTAGGAATGCTTATTTGTTGATGATGATCAACTAATAGCCATGTTTTCAATGAAGTTGAGGTTTGGATCTAATAATTAAAAATGTAAGTTGCCCTTCAAATGTTTCAACTATGGAAATATTGGTCACTTTGCATCCAAGTGTCCTAACAAGGATAAATATAAGTATAAATAAGAACATGATGAACATCATTGATATGATAGAAAGGCCTATAAGTTTGACAACAATAAGATAGATTTCAAGAAGAATGAAATTAGGAAAGGGTCATTCAAAAATAAGAAGAGTTTCTATACCAAAGAAGATAACTCATTTGATGTAAGTGATTCAATCACATCTGATAGTGATGATAATAATAATGAACCTAAACATGAAAATAATTAAACCTTGTTCATGTCCATAGAATCAAATAATGAGGGTTGATCAAGTGGGAAAGGCCTTATGGTTGATATAAAATTAGATGAAGAATGAATGGAAGTAAACCTTGAGGCAAAGTTGGTAAGTACCCTAGAGGATTTAAAGTTTTAAAGGAGAAATAATAATAAACTAAGATCATTAGTTAAAGACTATGAGGAGCATATTGGCTTATTTGAGAAAAGGTTGAGTAACACTTCCAATGAGTATAATGAGATAATCAATCAAGTTGAGGTACAGAAGGAGGTAGTCAATGTAAGCCTAAAGGCTAAAGAGGAAGAATGAATCAAGTATGAAACTAAAGTAGAATCCTTGAAATTTGAGTTGGACCAAGCATCTATTAAGGTGAAGAGATTTGTGAAGTTTGAAAAGAGCACTGACGCTCTAGATGATATCTTGAGTAGTCAAAAGCCTACAAGTTACAAGACATGTCTTGGTCTCAATGAATACATAAAATTCAACATGAAAAGACCTATCAAATAACTAAATGTTATAAGGTATGATAATTCATTCAATGGTTACTATTTTTTTTTGTAGTTAGTTTAGTTATAGATCAAGATAATGTAGAAGACCCTCCAAGAATGAGTACATATGGGACAATAAAAGGAGTCATTATTCACATCAGTCAAGAGGTATGTTTAAGGTGTTCTTATACAGTTGTCATAAGGTAGGAAACATTGAAATATTTTGTCCTAATAGATTTATAAGGTCATCATGTCAAAAAAATAATTTTAAAATCCCTAGAGTGTAAGAAAAAAGGAAAATGAATGTATAGAAACAAAAGATAATGAAATATTTTGAAATTATTGAATATAAAGAGAACATGGCTAGGAGTACACATGTATTGATGTAATTATCCTACCTTTTGAAAATTTGATTTGAAGAGATGCTTTCTTATGACCCTTGAAGATAAGATTAGGAAACTTTGGATACCTATAGGTGTACTCTCTCTCTCTCTCTCTCTCTCTCTCTCTCTCTCTCTCTCTCTCTCTCTCTCTCTCTCTCTCTCTCTCTCTCTCTCTCTCTCTCTCTCTCTCTCTCTCTCTCTCTCTCTCTCTCACACACACACACACACACACACACACACACACACACACACACACACACATTAGAGGATAACATGCCCCAAACCTTGGCTAAAGGGTGAGTTGCCACAAGATCATTACACTTAATAGAATTATGAAATTTATTGATACTTATATCTTGGTGTAGGTGGCATTTATGAATTATATATCATCTTAGTCTTTTACACTTGGAAAACTCAAACCTTGGTTGTTCCTCTTAGTTTTATACATATTCCACTTCCATAATTCTTGCATCTACTCTCTCTTGTGCCCCATTAGTATATCTCTTTGGTAAACTAGTTTTATGTTGATGACATAGGCATTCTATATTGAATTTTTTTTTTGAAATCTAATTATCTTATGCCTCTGTAAGTTCTGAACCTACATTTTTTTATTGTTCCTTGGACACTTTCATCCTAGATAGACACCTATGTCGATATAGGTGTCTTGTTTCCATAAAAGTGTCTAGTGCCATAAATTCATAAAATTTTCAAATGAAACATATCCTAATGGTTGACTTAAGTGATATTACGTGATATATTCTATAGATATGAGTGGTGTATAAGTTTGATCACTGGTCATTATAAATGCAACTAGCATAAACCTTATATTCATGCCAAAAAGCATTTAATAAATAACTCAAGTGAGCAAAACATCCTTATTTTATCCTATTTCCATGTCATTAATATGGATAACACATTTATAGGTATTAAGTAATGAAGGATTATCCCAAGTGATATATATTTCAAGATAGGTCATTATTGTACTTATTTATCATACATTACAAGATTTAGACATAAGCCCACATGTATGGAGAAATACATAATTCTAAGGCCCTCTCTATAGTATTGGTAATATAGGAAACACTAAGGGTTCTTTGGGGAAACTCAACACCATGATTCCACTAACCCATTCTTACCAAGGTCACTATGAAGATGAAGAACTAGTGTTTTACTATTTAATAAGGAGTGATAGTCCATGACCCAAATCTGAATGCACCAGAGTGAAGGCAATAATAAACCCAGAATCACGTAGGTAATTGCTTCTAGTTTCAACATGGATTTAATACTAGACACCTACATCCAATCTAGACACTAATAATGATCCAACAGTCTCAGGTTGATGCAAGCGTCTGCTCGTATAGGACACTTAATCTCAAATTTACTAACTATTCTATAATATTATTCTAGTATGCTTCTTGCCTATTCTATATATATATTAGCATTAGAACTATATAAGTATGTTATTTACTTTTCATTTCAATATATATCATATCTATGTTTCCTATTTTTATCATATCTCAATATAATAAATTTATTATATGTTCTATCTAAGTTTTATAATTAATTAAAGTGTTATAGATATATTGATCACCCTTGTGCTTATTCATTTCTATATTCTTAATCCTATCTATCCCATATTAGGATCTTCATCTAAATTCAAGGTTAAACATTTGATGAACCCAAAATCTGTGTCTCTATGTGTAAACCTTATTTTTCCAAAGGTTTCCTATTTCCTAATTTCTAATGTAGTAATTATTTAGTTCTGATTTTTATTATCATGATTGATTGCTTCTTATAATTTTTTTTTATTATTATTATCCTATTGTCATATAAATTTTGAAAACATTTAAAATGGATATTCTTCCTCCTCATAAGCATAAGGACATTGATAGCTACCATCCCTATAACCAATTTCATGTTATCACTCACTCAAGGGGTAAGGTAGATGGTGTATGTATGCATGTTCAATATGAGGTACCTAGGGTTTGTTATTGTGAATCCCTAAGAGATAAAATCACTAGTATTAAAAAGTTAATAACAGAGTTACAAAACTAGATTAAACTCCTAAAAATATAACATATGGTAGTGTTAATTATGTGTTTTCATCTATATCTACCAATGTTGTGTCAAACACATTTTCACATCTAAATGAAAAAGCTAAAATAGAATAATCCAAAATAAGTGATTCCAAAAGTGATAAACAGGATGCTAAGAGTCCAAGTGAAACCTTAAGAGATATGATTAAAAATAAATATATTCAATTACCTCCTCCACATCCTATAAGGACATCCAAATACTATTGTGCATATCATAGAATGCATGGGCATCATATACGTTATCATTTTCCATTAAAGAACAAAATACAAAATCACAAAGGTAGTGGTGACCATATCTTTAATACATCACCTAATAAATACAATCACATTATCAGTATTTATCCTAAAACATAGTTTAAATTAGTATAACAGTCAAAAGGACAAAGAAATAGAGAAAATACCATTAAAAAAGGTTTCAAACATTTAGAATGACATAAAATTACCAAAAGAACCAATAGTACAAAAACCAAAATAAAATAAACCATGTGAGTTCCCTTTGTTGGTCTATACCTATGTGATATTATCCCTAATACCAATATGGTAGATGAACAATTGTGAAAACTTCATCTTGATCCAATCGATACCTTACCACATGATATATTTATACCTATAAGACACAGTACGTATTGATTGAATCCATATCTATAAAGTAAAGAACCAAATACAAATAAAGGCAAGTTAAATCATATATCTTAGGATGTTCATAAGGTATGAGCATTTGAGTTACACACAAACATGCATAATGGTATACCAAAAAGGTCAGAACCATAGTTTGGCATAGTTCCTTATTCATATATAGATATTTTAGAATACATTATAGAAGTAAAATAGGTATTTCCATTAGCACTTGATCATTACAATCGATCTTTATTATTTACATATAGGTTTCATTGCATATTATTATTAATTCATTACCACTAAATTTAAAATTTAATTAAATTGAAATATTTAATACTTGAACCATATTAAGATATCTAGGGCACATAAACAATTTCTATATACATGTGTTTATTGCATCTTTTGAGTGTGATTTACGCATACACAGATACATAATCTATGCATTCTTGGATTTTGGGATTTCCCTCTACTCATGCCATAAAGATGTTAGGGGCATCGACCAGTATGATCACCACACATATAAGTCATATCATTATATGGTCATTTTAAATTATCATGTTTAAGCTCATATATGTACTTACACGTGACTTTATCCATGCTTACATTTTTTATTGTGTACTTGATATCTTATGTACTTTATGCTTTTTTCTAACATATTTATCCATGGGATAGTATGTTATGTTTATGACATTTTCTTATGATTTAATTTATGTAGTTACTTAAATGTCTTTCCTTATTATTGTTTTACTTGTTTGACCATTTGAATATGCTCCATTGTTCATGGCCCCCATGAATTTGTTTGCTTCTTTGACATTTGATATTCTATTTTTTTGTATGGACATTTAAATATGCCATTATTGATTTTTTGGGCATTTAACTAAGTCATGTCCATTTGATTGTGTGGCATTTTAACATGCCCCTTATTTACATTCTCCTTGGACCATTGATTATTGATTTGCTATTGAGTTCTCGTGTGTATGTGTTTGATTATTTGTCAAGCTTGTACTATTACTATTTAGATTTTTCCATGATTTTTATCATGCATATTAGGCCTTAATGTGATCACATTTAATGTAATTTAATTATACATTTACCTATACATGTGATCCTACATTCTACATGGTTCATTCATAGTTATATGGTTATCTCATCCGTTTAAGGTGAGGTAACTAGTATTTTCTATTTTGCCCTCACCTTGAAAGGGGGGAATATCGATAGGGGCATGTCATAGAGACATGGATTCAACACATTCAAAATTTTCATATTCAATAGGGTCATGTTTTCGAAACATGTTCTCCACACTTATTCGGTATGAAACATACCCAGATTATAGTGGGGATATATTTTGGAAACATGTTCTCCACATTGAAACTTATATTAGTTTTTATATTTCTCCATATACAATGGAGGCATGTTTTGAAACAAAATTATCCAAACATACGCCATTTTAAATTTTAAAATATTTAATAGTGGCATGTTTTAAAAACATTTTCTCAACACTTACATAGTTGTTAGATTGTCTAGATTTATAGTTATATGATCTAGATACACATTTGTGGTATAATTATATACATTGGTACCATTTTTATACAAAATTTAAACATGATACATATATAAGGTTAATATGTTATGAAATGTGTTCCTAATATTTCAAAATCAAATCATTTTTAGATCACAAACACTTTTAGGGACTATCACTAGCCACTAGGTTGGAATTTTATAGACTATATTAAGCCATTTACTACAGTAGTTGGCTCACTTTTTGATATGGTTAAATTGATTAAATCACACAATATTTCCATGTTTTTACCTTTTAATTTATTTTATCATCCAACATCACTAGTTTTATAGTGTTATTTGACTTGGTTCACTCACACTCACCTACTTATAAGAATGATTAGGTTGCATGGGTGAGATAGTCTCATCTACTAAGTGGAAATCCATATTTTTTCCAAGGTTTGGGGCATGGGCCCTCAACTCTATCTATCTCCTTATATATATTCACTTTAAATATTTATATTTATCCTAATCTCAACTTTAATGATTCATAATGATACATATTTCAAATATAATTTCCAAAGGGCAAGATAGCTACATCGATACACATGTGTACTCCTAAACCTTTCTATCTTTCAGTTTAAATCATTTAAATTATTTCAATTTTAAATTATATGCACTAATTATTTACTATAACATGATCTTTGTTGCAAGTCATTCACCATCAAATCACTCAAGTCAGACTCAATCAAAGGCAAGGTGTGTTATACATACTTAGGTATGCATTCCTTTCATTTCAAATAACAACTTCATTACTATATTAAATGGGGAAAAATATAGATGGGTATTTATGAATTATATAACACCTCGATCTTGTACAATTGGAAAAATTAAATCTTGGTTGATCCTCTTAGTTTTAGACCTTTCCCAAATCTACAAATCTCATGTCTTCTCTCTCTTGTGTCACTTTGGCCTATATATTTATCTGACCAATTTTATGTTGATGACCTATGCATTATATCATGCCTATAATACTTTAAAACTTCTTTTTTTATCCCTCTAAAAGTTATTATCCTACATCTATTTTCCTACTTCATAGATACTTATGTCCTAGATAGACACCTAAGTTGATGTAGGTATCTTATTCCCACACAAATGTCTAACAACCTAAAGTCATCTAATTTTCAAATGAAACTTATACTAATGATCAACCTAAGTGCTATTACATGATATATTCTCTAGATAAGAGTGGTATACATACATGATCCCTCCTCATTATAAACCCAACTAGCATAGACCTAGCATTCAAACCAATATACATTCAATAAAGCATTCAAGTGAGGAAAGATTCCCTATTTTATCTTATTTATATATTAGTCATAGGGACAACACATATATAGGTTTTAAGTACTGAATGAACATCCTAAGAGATATATTTTCTGAGATAAAATATATATCACTATTGTACTTTATTATCACACAATACATGATTCACACACAATCCAACATGTATGGGAGAACTACATAACTCTGAGTCCCTCTTTGAAGTAATGGATATGTATGTAGTAACCATTAATATAAGGGTGTTTGGGGTAGCTTGATACCATGATCCCATTGACCCATTTTTACCAAGGTCACTATGAAAATGAATAACTAGGGTTTTACTATTTGACATGGAGTGAAAGTCCATGAACTATATCTAAATGCACTAGAGTGATAGAGAAAATGAACCTAAAAGCATCTAAGTGGTTATATCCAATTTCATTAGGTACTCCATAATGGACACCTATGTCTAATACAAACATTAGCATCGATGCAACTATCCTAGGATAAAATAAGTATTTGTAAATACATAGGAACTTAAAATGGAATTTTTTGATTGCTTCACAATAATATTGTAGTTTGCTTCCTACCTATTCTAGATCTAGATCTACAATAACATCAAAACTAACTATCTTATTTATTTATCATTGTAATATCTATCATAGATATGTTTTATTTTATAGCATATATTAGTTTAATAAATTCATTTCATGTTTTATCTAAGTTTTGAAATTAATTAGCCTATTATAGATCTATTTATCACCTTTGTGCTTATTCATTTATATATTATTAACCCTATCTATCCCATATTAAGATCCTCATCCAAATTTAGGGTAAACACATGAAGAGTGTGAGTGATACAATCAAATCACACTATATATCTTGTGAGGGTGGATGATTTAATCAATCCATCCTATAAATATGGTGGAATTAGATGATTTAATAACTCTAACTTATAAGATCATTAAGTTTGAGTGATTTAATCACCTTAACCTTGCCAAAAGGTGAACCAACTGTTGTAGTATATTGGCTCAATAAAAGTATGTAAAATTCCATCTTGGGTGTGATAAAAATCCATATTAATCTTTGAAATCCAAAAATTGATTTTATTTTGAAATTTTAGGTTACCTTTTCATGGAATATGCACCTCATATATGTCTCAATATGATATATGGGTATAACAATGGTACTAATTTATATAATACCACCAAAAATATGTATATAAATCATATACCTAAGAAATTTAGCTAAATTTTAAATTTTTACAAGTGTAGAAGGCATGTGCCATTGACATGCCACCACTAAATGTGGAGAATATAAAAACTAACTATGTAAGTGTGGATAACATGTTTTCATAGCATACCCCCACTATAATCTGGGGATGATGAGTATTGAATAAGTGTTATGGTCATGCCTTTTTCCATGACCTTATTGGAATATGAAACTATAAAAAATTTAAATCCATGCCTTTATGGAATACCCCCACTAATATTTCCCCCCATTTGAGTTGAGGTAGTTATAAACTAATAGTTACCTCACCTTAAAATTTTATAATGTGTATGGATCATGTAATATATATGAGTAGAATGCCCAGGTAGATGTAACACTAAAGTACATAATATGTGATCACATCAAGTCCTAATATGCATGATTTAAATCATGAAAAAATATAGAGAATAACAATAAATCTTAGCAATCAATCAAACACACATACAAGAGCACTCAAAATCAAAATAAAAGGCAATGGTCTAAGGAGACCTCATACAAGGGGCATGTTAAAACAACACATAATCAAAAGGAAATAAACTAGTAAAATGTATGCAAAACATATAATGACATATTCAAATTTCCACATATAACAAACTATGACATGTGGGCCACAATCAATGGAACATATTCAAATGTTTGAATAAGTAATACAATGTAGGACAATATAACATAATAAATAAACTAAAGGAGGTAATAAAAAAATAATAGTATAATAATAAGCTAGTCTAATCATATCATACTAGTCCCTATATATATGTGTTAGTAAAAAATGTTAAGTACATAGCATATCAAGTACATTGGGAAAGATATAAGCATGGATAAAGGCATGTATAAGTATATAAACTCAAACATGATAATGGAAAATGATCATATAATAATGTAACATGGGTGTATAATGATCAAATAAATGGATTCCCCTAACATACTAATGATTTTTATAGAGGGAAGGCCCAACCTCCATATGTGCATATATCATGTGCCTAGGTATGCTTGAATCACACTCAAATGATCTATGAAACATATGTGTGTATATAAAATAAAATGATATGATATATACGAAAATGGAACCAATAATATATATGTAAAATCACTATTAAAACATGGAAATTCTAAATATTTATTGATTTTTGGATTTTTTTAAAAAAAATTGGTATTTTTGGAATATTTGAAAGGACTAATCATAGAATTATTCACTATCAAAGGGTGTAGGATCACTTAAGACATTTATCAAAATTATTTTATAGAAACACATTATAAAATCCTCAATGTTTCTATTCAGTTATCTAATAGAATCCATTGGTAAGGGAGGATTCCCATATCCATCATGTTGTATGCAAATATCCCTATCCTTAACAATAAAGATGATACACATATATGTAGTATTTAATGTTGAATTCCAATCAGATAACCAATGTTGTTAATATTTTAATGTCAAATTTGGCTCCTGATATAATATCCATATGATAATGGGGACCACCTTTTTCCCACATGTGATCACTAGGTTGATGTACCAATGAGATTTTGGCATTAGTGGAGAGTATGTTAATTTAGCTCTATTATGTCCCAAATATTGAAGAAATGTGGTGCTACAGATTGTATCCTAATTATTCATATCAAACATGAGATGTTGACAATAGACCTCATCAATATTAATAGTAATAATTAGATCTTTGTGCCTTGGTTACCTTGAATGATGGGTTTTTTAAGAAATTTTTGAAGTATTATGTCTTTTTCATTTCTCAAGAATAATTTGTGTCATTTGCTCCTATTTTTATGAATTTGGTTTTGCAATGCCTTGCATTGATTTATATTATGGCCAATGATCTGATGATAGTTGAAACATGGTAATACCTCTTTAGGAATAATTCTACTACCTGATCTATTTCTATTAAGAGGTAAATATATCATCCTATGTTCAAGTAACATATAAACTATTATAAGTAGAGTATCTTGGTTTGTTATTATTTTTAACATATATTGTGGAGACTTATAAGAGACCTCCACACTATTTACATGATGTATCTAATTTTTTATGTAGACACCATAAATATTCACACTATGATTATGAACATTGAAAAATCCCCTGAAATGCCTAGGACCCTCTTGGTACCAATCTACACCAAATTGGCCTAACCAAGCGCATCCACAATTAGTTTCAAAAATTGGCTCAACCTAGCCTTTAACCCCATTTTTCCTTTGGGACCTAACCATCAATGGTCATGGTAACCATTGATGGTCACATTTGGGAAATCTTGACCATCAATAGTTTGGGTACACCTCCTTAATCAAAAGCATGCAATCAACTACCAACGTTTTCTAAATATAACTCATTTAAATCTTGTTACAAGCCTTTACATGGACAAATTATATTAAGATGGCCTAGTTTCACCTTGACTTCCACCTCTTTCTTGTGCCTATAAGAAGAGAAAATCCTAGAATAGAAATCCATCTACAATAATTATCAAGAGCTCATGTATTCAAGGAGTTTCTTGTGTAGGTCAACTAGCATCCTCAACATCATCAATAATTTAACCATAATATTGAGAGCTAACTCACCATCATCCCTTAATCAAGCTCTCAAGTACTATTATTCTACCAAAATCAAGCCAAATTCCACCAACAGGTTAACTACTTCAACCACTCACCCAAACAACTTCTAGTAGGACAAGTACTTATTTTTTAATATTCATTTAGTTTGTTTCCATTTCACAATCAACCTAGCCCTTACCCATCTCTTAGAATCCATCTTTTAGATCCCATTATTTAGCAATTAATAACCTAAAACTTACATAGTAATCATCGATGGTTGACTCAACCATTGATGGTCTACCCAACCATAGATGGTCAGCTTGATCGCCTATAGTCACCTTAATCACTAACGGTTACCTTAAACGATGTCAGTTACCCTAATTGCTGATAGTCACTATGGTAGTGAAAACTATCAAGCTATTTTCACCCATCTACCCCAAACCAAAATTGATTTTCTATGTTTTTGATCACTCGTAGACCCATAATAATTTTTTGAAGCATATCCCAACCCCTAATCACTAGTATTAATTAGTTTACCATTAATTTGATCATTTCTAGTCTATTTTCTAAGCAAGTATTCTTGTGTTCAATTTTAGTACCTTTTGATTATTAATGTATCTTCTTTCTATTTTTATGAACTTAATTATTTAAAATGTGTGGATTGAGAGCCCCTAAGGAAGATATTTCTTTTGGGATCTATCTATCACTAGGCAATCCACATAACTATTTATCTAACAAACAATTTTTCTTTAGTGATTTTTTATCTATATGTCTTCCTCCTAAGACAAACAAGAACCATTCATAATATTTTGATTCAATGCACGTACAAACAAATAGGTTTCTCAACCATACCCATATCGAGTTTATTTTCTCTCTTTCTTTAAAACTTAAGCAAAAATTTACATGAAACATTATGGCATGCTTGGTGGGACCTAGAGTCTCTACTCATATTTTTATCTACATTTGTATGTTCTTCTCTCTATTTGTTATCATAATTAAAACTAAAATTTATTTTAGGCTTAAAATCAACTACATCCATTCCTTGATTTTAACATTATTTCACTTTGAATTAAAACACAATAATCTTATCATAGCACCACTTTTGTTGCACATACTATCCAAACCACTTTCATCAATTAAACATCAAAATAATTTGAGACAAGGCCTAACTCATATTTCATCACCTAGTGATCACCTTACCCTTTACCATCAATCTTATTTGGAGGTCATTACCAAGGAGAGAACCAACTCATCTCTCTGGTTGAGTATAAAATCTAGAATTTGGTATATACTGGCAAAGCACCCAATACCCTTATCACTATGGTGTGTGAAGTGAGGGGGTAGGCCCAAATCCCAAGCCATGTATCAAATTCCAATACATTTTTTTATCACGTAAACAACCCAAAACCAACCATAGATTACTTCTATAGTACCTATTTTACAAGCCACTTTGAGTCACATACTTATTCAAAACTAAGGCATAATCCAAAAGTGATAGTAAAACTAACCTCTAGGCTTAAAATGTCCTTTATAATGTGTGTCTTGATTAATTTGATCATTTTCCTTATCCTCTTCCTATTTGAGACGTGAGTTTATTCTTGTATTTTCTCCCCCTTTCTTGTATGGTTCTCACTCGCTAGTAGTGAAGAGACCTAGCAGAGTAAAAACCATCACTCAAATCAACCTCTTATTCCTACTCATTTATGGAGTACATCTCTAAATTATAAGACTCACCTCATACTTTGGGTAGCCTTACTTTTCCTTGGGTATTTTCTTAGGGAGACACATACTTTACCACTTTTTTAGACAACAAACAACCTAATTTCCCTTTAACACTTCCTTAACACCTCCCCTCACCATTCCCTAATTTCAAATCCATCTCAAGATCCTCCTTATGATAAGCCATCTCACATTATGGGGGATGTTTCTATTTCCATGGTCACCACCTAACCTTTGACTACCTAGGAATCTTCATCTACTAACCCCTTTGATGCCATAGCTAAAAACTAACCTATCCAACAAACTGCTACCCTTACACCTTTCACCCCTACTAATAACTCCTCCACCTTAGGAATGACCCAACCATTAGCCCATTATACTCTGCTAACTATTAGACCACTTAACACCAACACTACCAACCTCCCCCTATGAACCCTAACCCACTGATCAATACCCCCTGTGAAACTTGGTGGTATTTATACCCTCTACTTTACCCCTTATTAGTTCAAAGGTCACTACCTCACCTCTTATCACCAGCCCAACTATCATCCATACCCAACCTATTGGAGTCCCTCAATAGGTACCCATCATGCCCAACCTAGAATACATCCCTAACCCACAAGGGCATGTACCCACTACTCAACCACCATTATCTACCTACCCCTACATACCATGTACCTAACCTCTAGCATCCACATTCCAATATGTGATAGCCCCTCAACTACTGACCAAATATTAGTATATCACCCAACCATAATCACAATATGTACCTTATAATCCTTTAGGTGCACCACCTAAAATTGACCTATTGAATATGCTCATGGACAAGATGACAAACCTTGAGTCATCCATTTTAGGGGCTCATAACATCCTATCCTATGATTATATTTGTAATGAACCTATTCATCCTTCTATCCACATTAGACCTTATCCTCCTCAGTGGGAACTTTCAAAAATTACTAAATTTCAAAACAAGGAAGATCCCTAGTAGCACCTTAGGGCATTTAAGAATGCATGTTACATGATTGTTTTTGATGATGCCTTCCTCCTTTGAACCTTCCCCATATCTTTATCTGGCCTGATACTTGACTAGTATAGTGCCATTACCAAGCATTCAATCTTTTCATTCACCAAACTAGTGTAGGTCTTCTTGTATCACTTTTTCATTAACATTTCCAAGAAGGTCTCTATCACTGACCTCTATTCTATCAGGTGATTTGATGATGAATATATTACCAATTTCATCACTTGTTAGAGAAGCTTGATTAATTAGCTTTCATTTCCCTTGCCTCAACTCAAACTTATAGAAATTTTCACTTGGGCTTGCACCAAGCATATATCTTATACACTGAGGGTCCAAAGCTTTAGAACTTTTGATGAATCTTTTACCATGGGACATAAGCTAGATACCTAAGCCATAGATGAGGGTAAATTAAAGCTAAGAAAAAATAACTCTACCTTCAAGACCAACAAGACCTCTTATTCCAAACTAGGTAACCAAGCCAATACTAGAACCAAGAGCAAGAGAACTACGAATGCATTTTTCCTCAAAACCACCCCACCACCTAATGTCAATCAGAAAAATTCTCCCATCACCTCCAACCAAAAAAAAAATAACCCAAATCAAAGCAACTAAAAATAGTTCACTCCACTTGGAGAATCTCATGCCTTGGTTTTATAAAAGTTATTGAAAGATAACCTCATATAGCTCCCTCACATCAAACCTTCTCAGTAGTTTGATTCTTCTCACCTTGCACTTACTTAGTAAAATGAGAATGACCTATATGCTTTCCATCTAGTAATTGGACATGACATCAGCCAATGTAACACTTTCAATAACATTATCCAAAGCCTCATTGATAAGGGGGAAATAATATTAGATAACCCTAATGCCCTAAAAAATTACACCCCTGACATCTTTAGTCAACCTTTTCCCAACCATGCCCATACCAAAAGTGAAGACACATAGGTCAAATGTTCCCATGATGCCCATACAATCAATTTGGTTCTTGATACACTTATCCATGAAGAGTCAACCATCCAATCTGCCTACTCCTCCCCCACCTCATTAACTAGGGTGGTGGATTTACATCCCCTTCCTTTAGATACCTAAACTAAAGATGCTCCCTTTTCCATATCTTCACTCATAGAGGCTTTGGAATCATCAAGTACCCCCTCAACTAGCATATCTAAGGAAGAAACTATTACTAATTCACCATCCCCCTTAACTACCAAACAAATTACTACTCCTATGGACATTATCCCTAGAATAAAATCCTTTTCACCAACACCTTTTATGTAGAAACCACCTATCTCAACCTTACGTCCCTTACTCAAAAAAACCTACCAAGCCACCAACCATCCTCCCCAAACTATGGATTTTCCTTTGCATCCAATACCCAAGGAATGAGACTAAATATAGAATGAGCCACTTTTTGGCAACACTTGGGGCTCCCTTACACTAATAAACTTGAACCTTATAACATCCCTTTAACCAACCAATCCATCATATTTCCACCTCCTCTTAAACCAATCAAAACCTCTAACATCCCATCACCCTCTCAACTCACCAAGGCAAACATATCTAAAGCAATCAAACCACCAATCAAACCCTTCAAAAATCTTGGTGCCTTCCTTACATGGAGTTTGGTTTGCCCATCTCTAAAATTGGAATCAACTACATCTAAACCTATACCTAAGCCTCAATTCAAACCAACTAAAGGGGTGATACTGTTAAAAGGCCACATGGCTAGGATTCTTCCTCCCTCTACCTTACCTTCTATCTTGGGGCCTCATCCCTCAACCTCACTTAGGAAACAAGCTCCTTTCAATATATGTCACCCACCATTATTGGTTACACCGACTCACTTACTGTCTGATACACCAATTTTTACCAAATTACCAATATCTAAACTATTAACCTCAAACCCTCCAACCACTAGCATACCCAAAACAAAAAAAATTAACTAGAAACACTACCTTACCTAAAACCCCTCTCACCAAACCCATTACCACCAAAACACCCAACTTACCAACCAAAACCACAACCTCTCGAACCTTCCCACCTTTGGTTGATTCTTACTCAACCACTTTTCAAAGGTTGCTTCAAGCCTCTTGCCTCACCTTACCTCCTATCAGACCTTTTGATCATGTTAGTTCAAAACTAGCCTGGTATAATGACCATCAAGTCTATTCTTATCAAAGGACACTTGCACATGATAGAGAATTGTAAAGCTATCCAAGCCATTATCCATCAGCTCTATGATGAGGATGGTCTTTTACTAGATGAAATTCCTTTAACTCCTCTACCAACACACCCAAGAGTCAAGTGTTAAAATACACCTAATACTCCACTCTCATCTCAGAGTGATGAAGAATCTACCCAACCTCTTATCACACCTTTCCCCTCTATCCATACCATTAATGTGGTCACATGATCACAAAAAAAGGATAAAGGGAAGGCCAAAGCATCCATCCCATGGATATACCCATCTTCTTACCCTAAACCAAACCAAATTCTAATATATTCATCTTAAGCTAAGATTAAAGTGAGCATCTTAGGCACCTCTAAGGATAAACCCTATGAATCCATTAAGAGGGTCATTATTAAGTAACTCTACTAGACCCCAGCTAAGATGAGCCTTTATGATCTCATTTCCACCTCACCTCACCATCTCTAGGTCATGATAGAGGTTATGTAGGCCATCGAAATTAGACCAAGAGACTCCTAACCTATAAAGGCCTTCATAGGTTCTCTCCAACTCTCCACCCATATTACCTTCAAGGACATGGAGATAAATTTTATCCACCTTGAGGATCCATATCCCTATCTCTTTATTACTACCCATATCAACCAAACTCACATCAAATTGGTTATGATCGATAAGAGAGCCAGTATCAATAGCATTTATTCACATGCTTATGATCAACTCAAATTTTTGGACAACATCATGTCTAAAACTTCTATCATCCTTAGATAATTTAATGACACTATTACCACTACCTTAGGAACTATTTTCTTTCACATTCATTTAGGAGTTCAGATGCTCCCTAAACTTTTCAATGTGGTCGAAGGAAAATTCTAGTATAATGTTCTAATAAGGAGACCTTGGATCTGCTCTATGGCTTGTGTACCTTCTACCCTCCATCATTGTGTTAAGTTTGAACATGAAGGTCAAGTTATCACCATATAATTTGACCCAAGTCCTTTTATATCATCCAATATAAATTACCAATCTAATGACATCCTCCTGCCCTTGACAAAATCACCCCAAGTATCCACCAATAATCCCTCAACCATGGAAAATAAAGCCATTGATTTTCCTTCTATAGAGACATCTACCATTTCATCTATTCCCATGGACCAAATACCCACCAATAATCCCTTAGAAACTACCTTCTAATTCCTTACCCTTGGATAATACCATCTCCTCACCCTTGATGCCCTCCTTACTCCATGAGAATATGGGAAACTCAACCATCAACTAAGTTATGATCACAATATTGGAGCTATTATTCCCTTGGGACCTTTTAGCTATCAAACTAACTTCATCTATGGGGGACTTGATAATCCACTTAACACTGCCACCACACCCTCTTCAGCTCAACCATTCATCTCTACCTTCTCTTACTTAGACAACCCAGACTTTGCCAAAATATACCTTCACAAGTGTGCCTAGAAGGGTTTGGCTTAAGATGATACAAGCATGGCTCTCACACATTGATATCAATTGAGACCCAAAATCCTCATGAGAAGCATGGCCTTGGCTTCATTCTACCCAATAATAAGAAAGCCACACAACCTACTACTACCATTATTGAAGAAGAAACCCTTTCTTCACCAAATTCCCCTACACTTGAGTATGAGGATGAAGACATGATCCCACCTAATTTTTTTCATCGACATTATCACCCTCAACCCCTTAACTTATCAAAAGGAAGGGGCACCCATATCCATCCCTTTGACCCATCCTAAACTTGTGGGAGAAGACTCTCCTACCATGAACATTATTCAATACCAGGATGATGATGTTATTCTCACCTACCTTAGTGTACCTGATTCCTCCATCCACAAGTCCTTACCTTTAGAAACTGCAACCATGTTGAATGAATCTACCATGGATATCAACTTGGTCACCTAGATAACCTCTACATTGTCAAGTTGGGCCAATATTTAAACTCTGAAGAGCTTCAAGAAATGTTTACCTTCCTTTAGGACTATAACATTGTATTCGCTTGGTCATATGCCGACATGCCTAGTATTGACCTAGTCATTTCCACCCACAACATCATACCCAATCATGAATCCAAGGATATCAAACAAAAAAATTGATGAATACATCCTCGCACACCCTTCTTGTCAAAGAAGAGCTTTAATGACTCCTCTTTGTTGACTTTATTCAGCCCATTGATTATCCTTAGTGGGTTTTGAACATTGTGCCTGTCACTAAAACCATAGGGGGACTACATATCTATGTGAACTATTGTGACCTTCATGTCACCTTCCCAAAGGATGATTTTCCTCTACATAGCCTTGATCAACTTGTTGATCTTATAGTAGGCCACGAGATGTTATCTCTCATGGATGGATTCTCAAGTTATAATTAAATTTTGATTGCTCCTGAAGATCAGCATAAAGTTGTCTTTATCACCCCATGGGGGACTTTATGCTATAGAGTCATTCCCTTCAATCTTAAGAAAAATGGTGCAAGCTACCAACATGTTATGACCTACATCTTCCATGAACTTATCCACAAAATTATTGAGTACTATGTGGATGACCTCCTTGGGAAGTATAAATATTACAAGGACCACTTAGTCATTCTAAAAATTATATTTGAGAGACTTATCCATTAACATTTTTTCCTCAATCCCAAGAAATGTATTTTAGGGGTCTTATCAGGACAACTCCTTGGCTTCATGATTTCCATTCAGGGAATCAAAGTAAATCTAGCCAAAATTAAATCCATCCTCAAAATGCTACCCCCAACCAATTTTAAGCAACTTTGTAGTCTACATGGGAATCTCTAATCCATTTTCTACTTCATCTCTTAGCTCTCTTACCAGTGTCAACCCTTCCATCACCTCTTGAAAAAGGATATCTCTTTCAAGTGGAATATTGATTATCAAAAGGCCTTTGATGTGCTTAAATAGTACCTTCTATTTCCACCTATCCTCACACCCCCTAAAGATGACCAACCTTTCTACTTTTATATCTCTACCACTAACCATTCCCTAGGGGTAATGTTTGCCCATCAGGATGAAAAACACAAAGAGAAAGTTATTTATTATATAAGTTGCATACTTGTTGAGTATGAGACTCGATACACACACACTGAGAAACTTTGCTTGGCCCTAGTCTTCATGGCCACCTAACTTCACCACTACCTTCTTAACCATAAAACTTGTGTCATAACCAATACTAACCCAGTCAAGTACATGCACTCCAAGCTATACCAAAACCAATGTATAGCCAAGTGGCTCATGCTTTTAGATGAGTTTGACCTTGAGTTCCTCTAGTAGAAGTTAATTAAGGGGCAAGTCATTACTGACCAATTAGCTGAGGTACCCCTAACAGACAACCAACCTCCTCTTCAATTTATAGATGAGTCTATCATGATCCTATCTAAAGTAGATTTCACCAATCACATAACCATGTTATTCGATGGTTCCAAATGTTAGCATGGTAGGGGAGCCAGTATCATCCTTATCCCCCTTGTCAATGAACCACTTCATTTATCTTTTAAACTTGACTTTTAATGTACCAACAATGTGGCTAAATATGAAGCCCTAGTAATGGGTCTCCAAATTACATTAGCCTTGGGAGTTAGAACAATCAATATTTTTGGTGACTCCCAAATCATGATTAGTCAAGTCAAAAACATTTACTAGTGTAAGAATGCAATTTTATAGTTTTATAAATAATTAGTCATATAACTCTTGACATCATTTGAACATTATCACATTCAAACCACCCTATGATCTACCAACAAGTTTTTCAACACCATGGCTTCTCTTTCTTCCCAAATCCCATTAGCACCCTTAGACTCTAAGCTGTCAGTTAGTACCCATCACCTCATCAAACCTTATTACATGAAGTCAAACACTCCAACCATTTTTAGTGTGGAGGAGATCCAACTTGACCTTTAGTATTAACAAACCTTTGACTATATTAACCTTGGCATAGTTCCCTTTGGCCTCTCTAGAATACCCATCAAGAATTTGTTTAGAGCACCTATTATACCATTATAGGCAAAATTATTTATAATCATGGCTTTGATGGCCTCCTATTATGTTGCCTATGTGGTCAAGATGCCTCTCATGCTATCAAGGAGAGACATGATGGTATTTTTGGAGGTCACTTTAGTGGACTCATTATGGCTAAGCACATCCTCTGCCTAGGCTATTATCGACCTACCCTTAACCAAGCCTATTTTGATTATGTGAAAAAGTGTGTTAAGTGTCAATAACATACTAATTTATATCACACACCTAGCCATAGTTTTCACGTTTCCAAATATTTTTGGCATTTTTCATAATGGGTTTTGGAGCTTATTAGTGAAATTAACCCCCACTCTTTATAGAGACATCACTCTATCATCACCACAACTAAATAGTTCACCAAATGGGTGGAGGTTATTCATCTTGTCTTGATAAAAGCTAAAAATATTATTGAATTTATCACCCATCACATCATCCACCACTTTAGTGTTCCCCATAAGATCATCACTAATAATGGAAAATCTTTGAAAAATAAACAAGTTCAAGGTCTTTGTGACATATTCAAAATCAAGCTAAGATTCTCATCACCTTATCATCCAAAAGAAAATAGACAAGTAGAAGCCTCTAAAAAAACCCTTAATAACATGCTTGCCAAAATGGTCAATGCCTTAGACTAAGATTGGAAATTACACATCCCTTTTGCCTTATGGTCATATCATACTAGCATTTGAAACCCTACAGGGGATATACCTTTTTCTCTAATGTTTAGAGCTAAGGATGTTTTTCCTCTTCAAGTCTAAATACCTTCTCTTTATATATCTTTGTGTGATCTTGTTTTGGAAGATGATTATCATCAAGAACATTTAGCCTAACTTGATGTACTTGATGAGCGTCATTCGGATGCTCTTTCCCATCTTCATGTCTATCAATAATGAATCAATTATGCTTAGAAAAAAACACCTAAAAGTGAAAGAATTCAATATTGGAGATCTCATTCTTAAGGAAAATCAACATGTAACTAATATGGAGAAAAGCAAAAGGGGAAAATTTGATTTCAATTAGCTTGGACCCTACATCATAACCTATAATTATGGATTAGGATCTTATTATTTATCCTCTCTCAAAGACAAAATAGAACCTAATCCTCTCAATGCTTTGCATCTACATCCTTTCTATTGTTAAAGAGGGGTCACAATCATCATTTGTCTAACTTAATCTCATCCCTTGTAAACCACATTCCTTTCCCTCTTTTAGGGGAAACTAACTACTACTGAATTATGTGATTATTCATCATAGTCATAGCCTAATAATGAACTTTGGGTACCATAGCTCTACCCATGGCATGGTTATCATGGTACTTCCTATCCCACTTCAAGATCAATTCCCATGGTTGTTGTCACCTAATCTTCTTTTTACCCCTACAACCTTCTTACGATCCTAGTTTTGCCTTCATAAAGGTAACCCCTTGAGCATGTATAAGCAATTATAATTCAATCAAAATCAAATAAAATCATAAGTAATATCAAAGTCAAAAATAAATAATGGGCCATTCTTAGCATTCACAAACTGCTCCCTTAAAGGACAGATGTTGAGAACTTATTAAAAGTTGTAAAATGTAAGGTGGACTACTCTCTTGAAGGACAACTATCAAAAACATTTAGAATAATCATATAAAATCATACCACTCCCTTGAAGGATGGTTGAGTAAATCACTTGTCAAAGGTAGCAATTTCTTAGAAGCTTCCCGCATTGATCGGCTTCCCCAACCCTAAAATCAAAATCATAAGTAATGAAATACCCATAGGCAACAACAAAAGCAATGAGAAAACCCACAATCAGCTCTCACAAATACAATAATCTTATAAATATATAATCATCTCCCCTTAGCAGACTTCCCACATTGATCATTCTACACTTTATATATGAGCATAAACTTTCTTATACTATCCTCTTGGAAGCCTATAGAAGAGGTATGCTAGTCTCACAAAAAAGTTCCAATTTCACCCATCAACCTTCCATATATCATATGCATGGGACTATGAGATTACTTGACATAATGTGATCAAGATACTAATTTATCAACCTAAGCATACTAATATGAAGCATTTGAAAGGCTTATTTTCACTAAGCTGATCTAACTTCATGTTTTGTTTTTGTCCTTACCAATACATAGGCATCATGTTTCTCTTCTTATATTTTATTGGTTCATGTGGACGTAAGTCTCATGATTCTTATCACTTTCCTTATGTTTAGTTTATTATATACTTTATGTATTCTCATTACATCCTTAACCATGTTCCCATTTTACCTCCATGATCATAAATAATAAATAACAAATAACAAATAGAAAATGCAACATTGTGAACTATATCCTTGAACCACATCATATATCTATATATGACCAAAACACCATGAAATCACATCACATCATAGCATAAACATCATCTTATCTATCTACCATTAAAACATCATGAGAAAATATATCATATCATAAACAACCTAAATTAAACCATTCATCATCATGAACATAAACAAAATCAATGATCAAAACATCGTGAACCATATAATATATCATCTACCTATTTATCCATTTACCATAACATCATATCAATGCATCTTATAACATCAACTCATGCAAACCACATCAACATAATCATAAACAAATTCATTAAGATCTATCATCATATGACATATATCCATCCATGACACATCCTCTCATATCCATGAATAAAATTAGAGCATCATAATCATCTTTTAAACATCACATGCCTAAGCTACTGAGATAAAATCTCATAAAGCATATGTATAAAACCATATACCATCAACCATAAACATGAACATAAATATCCACATTAGCATGTAAGCCATGAACCATAAACATACATCATAAACCATACATCATCATCATATACATTGTGTCATCATCAATAATATATGTAACAATGTATAATCTCTCTCTCAGAACATGTACATCTCATTGCATCAACACATAGGCAAGTATCAAAATAATGTACACCTATCTCTACCAACATATCAAAACATGTGTAAATCATGCTCCTAGGGCACCACTAATATTATCCCCACTTGTACCTACACCTACACTCTCATCTAGTGGTGGCTCACTTAGTGTCCCTACCTAGCCCACTATCCTAGAGTAGCCACCGAAGGATCTCCTACCAAACTAGCCCTATATGCCCTATATCTCAATATTATAGGCAACTATGCCAACACCATCACCTTATAGTAATTTAGATCCTCAATAGTGGATAAATACCATGTCCTCGACACTATGTTCAGGTGGTCCTCCTACTACTTTTGTGGCTTATCCTACCCCTTATCTCAAATAATCTCTTTCTTGAGTCACTAAAATAAGAGAGGCCCTCACTAAATTATGCTCACTTGTTAACATCGTAACTTTCCCTTTTAAGGTGATAACCTAAGCCTACAAGGTGGACACCTATCCCTATAATATTATGATCTAGGCTTATGCTACTGCTAGTGTTATTGTCACCTAACCACCATGTATTGGTGCCCCTACAAGGTCCACATCCATGGGCTATTGGCTTCCATTCCAACATCTAAAATTAGTAGCTACATATTTAGCCTAGTACCAAGCCATGTATCCATTTACCACACTAGAATCATCAAAAGGAGCTCTTGCTAGCAACTCCTCATGGTCCAAGATAACCTCCTCTAGCTTTTGTTTTGAGAGTAAAAAATTAGCATCCTCCCTCCTATATTGAAGGAAATTAGAGGGATCCACTATATCAATCTAAATTACCTCCACACTCTATCAATTAGGATGAGCTCAGTCTTTACCTCTTATCTCCCATATATCCACCACCAACTCTAAAGTGAAAAAGTATGTTACCTATATCGTACCCAAATTGTCCAGCTCAATTAAGGTCTCCACACCACATCACCAACCACAAATCCCTCTAGGGCATCTCTAAACTAGTCTATATCTCATGAACCTTGACCAACACCTGTTAGTGCATAATCCCCTCTCTATCACGTAAAACCTACCCTATAGTCTATAGGCACAAAACCATCCCATGATAACCTCAGTGGTCTAAGCACCTAAATATGCTTATATGCGTAATATTACAACATGAAATTGATGTTAATCCCATATTGTGTATATGCCCAAAAGTCCTAAAGACACCTATAATTTAAGACTAGTAACATTGGGGTCCATCCAAACACCATCCTCCCCAACAACATCTCCACCAATACCCCTTGTAGTAGGTATGGAAATCATTTATGGATCATATCTAGCATAGTGAAACAAGTCACTACCATCATCATCATTACCAACAAGAATCTATCCCCTAGGACCTATTGGTATAATGGCACAATCCCAAACCCACTTGCATGCCACCTAACATGAACCTAATCTGCTTCATATAAGAGATCAATGTGGTAGTCCCAATCCTCTCACTTAATATGATAAATGGGTTCCCCCTAAATCAGTAATCATGTGATCTGATGCACATCCTCTAACAAGATGCTCATCTCTCCAGTGGGCAAATAAAATTTTTCATGGCTAGATCCTATCTCTTAATGAGAGCCATGATCATCATTGCATCCGAAGGCAAGTGTTGATAATTCCTCATGGCCCCTAATCTAGCCCCCTCTATGTGATGCCACTCATCATTTTTCATATTATCATACACCTCTATGAAGATCTTTAAGACTCGATCCCATAACTAGATTTTCTCACGTACTTGAAAAGTAATCACATTAACATGCATACTTAGTTTTCCACCTTGAGCTAAGTACCAGCCTATACCTACTCTTGTTTTCAAGCTATTTTAACCTACCCACTTACATTTACAATTTAATAATTCCCCAAACACCCTACATCTTAAGCACATAAATTTTTGATCTATATGAATCTATCATGAACACTTGCATCATATTTACCTAATACCAACCTTAATACATCATTCCAAACACCTACATACTCCTATTACTTCTACCCATTGACTTCTTGACCGATATGACCTATCTATCATTTTAAACCCTATCAATTTCAACTTATCAACCATTATTTACCCTTCAACACCCTTACAACATTTTCAAATACCCTCTCTATAATTTTCAACATTTTTGAACCACCTTACATAAAAAACTTTCCAAATTAACAACCAACCCTAACTTTACAAACTTGAAATATTTTAAATCCTCAAAAACCTTTCAACATTTAAAATATTTTTTACATGCCTACCCTCAACTCCTAAACTTCAATGGTTCCTTGAATCATCGATGGTCCCTTAAGGGCACTTTTACCCCCAATTTGATCATCAACAATTAGGTTGAACCATTGATGGTCACTGTGTGTGACCATTGATGGTGAAACCCTTGAACCCTCAACTTCTAAAAATACCTCATAATAATAAAAACATTCCTTTAAAACTCACCTCTAATCTGTTATCAACCTAAATTACCATTCCATGCTCAATTTCACCCATTCCTTTGCTCAATTTTAACAAAAATGAACATTAGGGCATCATGGCCTAGTATAATTTCCCAAGACCCTGCCCCACTATTGTAATTTATCCAAATATTACTCTTAACCAATACATTCAACTAAACTACCAAATTTTTAACACCTCTTACCTCATTACATGAATGTTTCCATGGTCGAATCCCCTACCTCCACACCTGGTCATTTCCTCATCCACCCTCTATTTGTTGCACTCATGGTCAATCTCCTCAGTCAAACAATCCACCTCAACAATCATGTGCTTTAGTCATTTCAATCCTCTCCACAATCAAACACAAAATTCAAAATGCAAAACTCACCTAGATAGAGAAATGTTAAGTCAAAATGGTAAAAACAATTTCACATTTTACTTTTTATTTGTGGGTTTTTAAGGTTTTTCTTGACCATCGATAGTCAAGATGATCATCAATGATCAACCCTAGGACCTTTGACCATCAATGGTTAGGGCCCCCAATATTTTAAATTTTAGAGGTCCCCACTTAGGTGCTTAACCTTAAAGATCACCTCATCTCACTTAAACTAATGCTTGGAATTTTGGAGATTATGTTTCTCTGACTCCTCATTATCCCATGTCCACCTTGACGCTAGAATTTTTTGACCTAGACTACTCATTCATTTTGTGATAGTTTTGCATGGTTATTTTGACTATAAAGACCAACCTTGCAATTTTGAACTTTTGTAATTTACACCACCTCATACATGACTTGACCAATCATGTTATTTTTTAAGAGCACTTCTTACCCTAAATATTTACACCCAACATCAACCCTATCTAGATCACTTATAGAGTCTCCTGATCAGCCATGACTAGCACTATGGATCAATTACCCTATCACTTTTACTTCTAAAACTCACCTTTTTTTTATTGACATTGATAACTTTAGTCTTTGCATGATATTGACTAATTATACCTAGTCACATTTTATTTGTAAGTTTATGTTTCAAATTACCAACCTCATGTCACCACCTCATGACTCACCATATAACATTTATCAAATGCTTATCCAATTTTAGTTTCACCTCATTGAATCTTGGTTTAAGGGGGAACACCTCCTCCTACTCTCAGGGCAAACATAACTTTGAACCATAATTTATTTTTGTTTTACATCTCATTCACACAAGTCACACAATAAAAAGGGGAAAAATATAGACACTAGAAATATGTACACTACGATTATAAATGTCAAAAAAACCCCTAGAATTCTTAGGACCCTATTGGGACTAATCTACACCAATCTAGCCTAACCAAGCTCATCTATTGTCAATTTCACAAACTGGCTCAACCTAGCCTTCAACCCCTTTTTTCCTTTAGGACCTGACTATTGATGATCAGGGTAACCATCGATGGTCACCCTTGGGAAACCCTAACCATCAAAAGTCAGGGTGCACCTCCTTAATCAAAGCATGTAATCATCCACTAAATTTTTCTAAATTTAACTTTTTAAAATCTTGTTATGAGCCTTCGCATGGAAAAATTATATTTAGATGGCCTAGTTGCACTTTGACTTCCACCTCTTGCTTGTGCCTATAAGAAGAGAGAATCATATAAGATAAATCCATCTATAATAATTATCATGATCTCATGTATTCAAGGAGTTTCTTTTTTATGTCAATTAGAATCATCAATAATTCAACCATCATATTGAGAGTCAACTTACCATCATCCCTCAATCAAGCTCTCAGGTACCGTTACTCTATCAAAATCAAGCCATATTTCACTAATAGGCTAACTGCTTCAACCACTCACCCAATCAACTTTTGGTAGGACAATTACTTGTTTTTTAATATCCATTTACTTTATTTCCATTTCACAATTAGCTTATCCCTTGCCCATCTCTTAGAATCCATCTTTTAGATCTCTTTATTCAACAATTAACAACGTAGAACTTACATAATAACCATTGATGGTTGACTCAACCATTGATGGTCTACCCAACTATAGATGGTTAGATTGATATCCTACAATCACCTTAACCACTAATGATTACCTTAAGCATCGACGATTACCCTAACTACTAATGGTCACTATGGAAATGAAAACCAACAAGCTATTTTCACCCATTTACCCTAAACAAAACCTATTTTTTTGTGTTTTTGATCATTCAAAAAACCCTTTTAGATTTTTTGAAGCATATAACAACCTCTTAGCACTAGTATTAATCATTTTACCACTAATTTTATTTTTTAGTCTATTTTCTAAGCAATTATTCTTGTGTTAAATTTTAGTACCTTTTGATTATTGATGCAAGTATCTTCTTTCTAGTTTTGTGAACTTAATTGTTTAAAACATGTGGATTAACATCCCCTAAGGAAGATCTTGCTTCTAGGATCTAACTATCGCTCAGCAATCCAACCAACTATATGTCTAAAAAACAATTTTGCTTTAGTGCTTTATTATCTGTAGGTCTTCCTCCCAAGACAAAGAGGAGCTTTTCACAATATTCTAATTAAATGCGCACACAAAAAAATATTTTTTTAACCATACTCATATCAAGTTTCTTTTCTCTCTTTATTTATAAGTTAGGAAAAAATTACATGAAACATTTTTCCTTATAAGGTTAACTCAATTTGTATAGCCAAGAGGGATTTATGTAATAATAATCATTTATATGCTCATCTTCTATTTTTTCTTTACCCTTATATTCAATGGGTTTTGCATCTTCTGAAGGTTGATTAAGTTATATAGGCCAAGACCTATAGGTGTGAATAGGTTATGTGAAATATACTTGAGTGGATCAAAGTTTATCTTTCATAATTTCTCATATGTCATACCATAGGATAGATCATCATCACTATCATAGTAATTTAAAACATGTCCCTATTATTGCTCAGAGTTAAACACTAAAGGAAACTCAAATGTTTTATTTTATTTTGGTTTTGGTATTCTTTATTCATTTGGTAGATTTTATTAATCTTTATGTGCATCTATGTGCCCATCGATAGTTAGTGTGTCGTTTGTATCTAGATTTAAATGAGCCATCATCATTCAATCACATATTTCATGGGTTTGTATAATTTTGAGTGGAATATAATGTTTAGATGATACTATTTTAGGTATCCCTTCTATGTTAAAATGTATAATTTAAAAAAAAAATAAGGCTTCATCATCAATAAACATGGTGAATAAAGTCCCATCATGTATGAATTTCACACATAAATGTAATGTAGATGGGATGGATTATATGGTATGTATCTATGGTCTACCCAAAAATAAATTATAGTGCAATGAATGAGACATTAATTGGAATGTAGTGGGAATTGTTTTTGGCCCTAATGACACATTTTCTATGATTTGGAAAACTAGAGGATTATGCAAATTATCAAATCCTTTGATAGGTAATTTGTTTTTTGATGAACATTGGTATTAATACCCATGGTTGTTACTAAATTTGTGATATAAATGTTTAGGCCTGATTCATTATCAAATAACACCCTTTTGATTCCTTACACTATGAATACTCGCTTGTATGAAAAAATGCATATCTTATTCAATAATATCCTGGGATTGTAAATATTTTGGATCAAAGGTAATGAGTATTACAATATTTTTGAGATCTTGCAGAATATCTTAAAAGAAGTTGGTTTAATATCACTCAAAACTTAGGTATCACACAATGCTTCATATAGGATATCCTTATAGATATAAGATTTATTTATAAGTTTAAAGATTAATATCTTAGAATGTGTGTTAATAAATTGTTCAATATTTTCATCTCCCTTATATTTGATCACAAGTTTAGGTTTAGGAGGCATATGTTGCATATTAATAGGTGTAAAACTAGGTTGTGTACCCTTAACTTTTCATGTAGTGATAACATGGACCATAAAATTTAATATAAGTCATGGGATAATAATGGATGTGTGATTATAGATGTCGCTCAAATAGGAAGTAGGTGTAAAAAATGGCTAAGAGCATGCATGTTGGCATCTAGAGACCGAAACTATTATATTATAGAAAGAGTTAGAAAGATAGATTAAATGTTGATATTATTTTAAACTAGTCTAATTATATTGGCAAATTCATTTATTGCATTCAATAATAGGTTTGATTAACCCATAATATTAGAAAATGTGAACTAAAATAAAAAATTGGAGCCCAAAGTGGCTTACAGATGCATCCATATTAAGCATATTTATAAAAAGTGAAATCTGATTTATATATTTTGAATATTTAGAAATCAAAACTCAAAAATTAGGAACATCACATAAACAAACACTACAGTTATATAATGTTTTTAGATCAAATTTTGTGTTCATAAAATGTTCAAACCTAAATTGATAAGGCGGTATGCAGGGTTAAGAATATAGAAATGAATAAGCAAAAGGTTGATAAACACATATATAAGAGGGAAATTAATTTACAAACTTAGATAAACAATATTATGAACTGAGATATGCCAAAAATAGAAAATACATCTTCTGATTGAATTACAATGAACTCAAAATAAGAATACTTAATCCCTTTACTATGTGCATGCATATATAGGCTGAAACATGCTAGAATTGGTCAAGATCATGATCCTATAATAGTCATCATATTATGGAATTTTACATTTTATGGCCTCAGATGCTTGTATTAGATCTAGATAGTTATGTCGATGATAGTATCTAAACTAGACACATATGTCTTATATGGAATAGTGATTTGATCTAGGTGAGACCAATTGGATCCTTGTTTGTTTTTTTCACATTTATTTTAATGTTTTAAGATCACACAAGTATGATTTATTTATTCATCACATGATCAAACCCTAACTTCCTCACCCTTGGAGTGATTATAGTAAAAATGGGATAGTGGGCACATGGTTTTCAGTTACCCCAATGACCCATCTATCAATGAACACTCCCTAAATATCCAATGCTATAATAGGTCCTTATAATTATATATTTTTCTCCTAAATGTTAATTTGTGTGTGCATAAGAATGCAATATGTGACAAGTAAGTACATAAAGAGACCTAGCTTGTAATTTAACAGATATGTCTCATGGGATGTTCATTTAGTAATTCATACCTAAAATGTTATTGATATTATTAATGATATGGAAATAGGGATGAAAAGGTAAATTTTGGTCACTTAAATAATTGATTGAGTGATTTTTGGTAATTGCCTTGTGAGTTCTTAGTATTTTCTAGGTGAGGAATGAATGAGGTTTGATCTTGTGTATATACCAATCCATCTTGAAAATATATCTCAGTAAATAACTTAGGTCAACCTTTATGATACATTTTATTTTTAAATTTGATGACTTTTGGGCACTAGACACTTAGATGGAAAAGGGACACTTGCATCGATGTAGGCATCTAACTAGAACACAAGTGTCTAGGAAACTAAAAAATAGGTATAATTTTAAAATTGGTAGAGAAGGATAGTGATTAGGTTTAGAAAATTTTAAATAGTATATAAAACCTATTAATCATAATAACAATGGTCATACTATGAGATAATAAATTTAGCACAAAGAGATAATGGACATGAGCCTTTTGACATCGGTAAGGTTTTATAAATGAAGGGTACAACCATGATAGGTATTATCCAAATGTCAAGACTAAGATGATATATAATTAAGATTTAGTGTATACATAAATAATACCTAGGTATTTATAATTTTAAATCAATTATTCAAAATAAATTTGACCACATTTGAAATAAACTCAACTATAATTTTGACTCTATTTGAAATAATTTAGAAACTCTTTGGATTGGAATTTATCATAAATAATTTAGACCTATTACAAATAAATTGCATCCATACAATATATTTGTAATTAGTTCAAACTAATTTTAATGAAGGATAAATTTTGTTCAATAGTTTAGAATAATAAGAACTCATAAATAGGTTATGTTTAGCTTAAATATTTTAAATAAATTGGGATCATTAGAAATTAACTAAACCCATCCTATGTATTTGGAATGAGACTAAACTATTTATGATTTAAAATTAATATATTTTAAATAAAATGCATAACATTTGAAATATAAAATACTATATTTGAAATAATTTGGAATTGTTTCAGATGAAACTAAAAATAATTTAATTGAAATAGTAATAAGCCATATATTATAGGAAGTAGACCCACCTATGCTATGGAAGTTTCTAGATATATCTAGGGTAAGCCTTTAGCTCTAACTAAATCTAAGGAATCTATCATTTTTTATTAGAAAAAAATTGTAGGTGATCATCAGCAAGGAAGAACAACATTATTTTAATGCAATGATCTATAAGTTTAATGGATTTAGCCTACCTTCCATGATATATATTGATAGATCATAGGTCATTGTCAAGTGTCATTTGAAATTAAGATCTAAATTAGACCTTATGCTAGAGGTATTTTCACAGTAATTTTTGACTTTGATAAAGAGAAATACCTTGTTTTCAATTATTACTTTTGGGCTTTAGAGGAGAAATATATATTTTTGGCTCAACCATGTTATTTTGATTTCAATATTTATATTTAAACTTTTAATTTAAAATTGATTTGTTTATGAAATCAAAACCTTCCTCTTTAATTTTGGGAGCATACTATTATTAAATCAATAGGCAATTTGTTGGTGAATTATGACATGAAGATCCTATTTACAAGGGAAAATTTAGTTGACCTATAATTCAATCCTAGCTCAAACAAGATATACCATACTTACAATTCCACTTGTTAATACATTTATACAATAAGTGTTATGACCAATATATATTTTCTATACCTAACCAAGTGATCTCTTACCAAAACAATGTTACTAGAGAGGGTTCCAAAGCCTCTAGTCAAGCAACACCATATAATAACCCTAGTTAGGTCCTACTTTTTATTATTAAAAAAATATATGAAAATTAAAGTAAAATCTAATCTAGTTGTCACCAAATCTTATGACATAAAGTGGGGGTAATGAACATAAAAAGTAAATATGCATAGAATATATATACTTAAGCCAATGTATAAGAACTCTTAATGTATGAGAGATAAGTAAAAATGCAAATGTATCTACTTTAACAAAGGAGGAATAAATTTAGTAATACTTACCTTTGAATACAAACCCATAATATCTCCCTTAGCCAAGGTGTTTCATAAAATATTGTTATGGTATGTAAGGATAACAATGATAAGTTAACACTAGGATACACAACTTGTCTATGCATCGAAAATACTTCTTCATAAAACAAGATCTGTATCTCTAAGTGTAGTATTATAACTATAAGCAATCCTCCTCAAGTAGAATGGTCGATACATAGATGCGTAAAATAATATTCTTCTTTTTCTCTTCATAATAAATGGTATAAATGGATGTGTATATATATTTGAATCTAACCCTAAACCATTTTGAAATTTTAGCCAATAGAGTTGACCTAATTCAACCTTGTGTCATTAATTGATAAAAGCAAGTTAGGTCCTGGTCTGGGTTAGTCAAGGTTGACCTAGACCCATAACATGCCAATATTAATTTGGATATAGGGTTATCCCAAGCCCAAATTATTTGGTATATGATAAAAAGAGTTTTTGGATTAGGTAAGGGTTAAATAAGGTGGTAAATTACTTGGAGGAGTGTGTATGGAAGGAATAAAATATTATGGAAGTGTAGAGGATATGATTGTGTAAATATCAAGTGGTGATATATGGGATAACAATCTTGTGAAGCACCAATCATTTTCCCACCCCTTTTTTCGTACACCTTTTAACGCATGGACATAGAGAGATTGAGACTCGATGAGATCTTGGAAGAGATAAAGCATCAATAATTGATAAAGTTTGAAAATATTATGTGTATACATGTGCCCCACTTAAAGATCATCATTTTTTATGTAGTTTCAACATGGGATGGTCCTTAGGGAAAAGAATATAATAGCACACAATCCTGAATCTCAATAAGTTACATAAGAATAAGATAAATGAAAGGATAGAATTGAAATATACATACCTTTACTTACCTTAGTGTTATAGATAAGGAATAAAGTTAAATAAATATGAAGGTGCCAAATCTAGGGAACATTAGGTGAACTTGTAAAAATTAGAAAAAAAAACATTTTATTTTAAATATTAGTGGGTTGATCCAATTGGAAATAGGTAAATGGATGGCATAATACCCTCTAGCTAATGCAGTTTATATTATGTAGTTGATACAATTATTAAATGAGGCCAGTTATGTACCAAAGGGTAGATGCAATATACTAAAGTTGAAAAAGGGATGATTTAGTATCAAATAGTTTGATAGCATTTGAAATAATAGGATGACTGTATAGCAATGGTATAATGTAGTATAAAAAGAATGTGACTTGGCCAATTTAGTATTAAATAGGTTGATTGTGTAGAAAAAAAGGAAAAAAAAGAAAACTAGATCAAATAATCTAATGAAGTAGTTAATTTGTAATATTTTTTGAGAATATCTACAAATGTATTTTTATTATTATGACATTGATATCTAATACATCCTCTATTATTTGTTATTTTGTAGAGACATTAGAGGTTTAATCACCTGGTAGATGAGTACTATATACCAAATTTATTGGAGTGATTATTAAATGTGGATAGAGCTCAACTAGTCACTTTGGGCTTTGGAGGGATTATGGAAATGAGATGGGTCCCATTGAGTGTTGATATTACTATCATTTTCCTAAGATCATGGGAATTATTGACTAAAAAGTTTAAATGGGAGGTGGAGGGGGATACTATGGATGTGGCGATCACCTTGGAGGATCTCCATGCATTTATTAGACTTACTATATACCATTCACCATTGATTTATGATACACTAGAGTCAGAGGATGAGAGATAAACTTTAGCCCAGTGTGTGATAGGTTTGGATAGGATCTATCCTAGGTTACACATGAGTTTGTTTATTTTTAATCTTATGGCCATTCCAGATAATTGGAAACATATAATAGGGATTATGTTAGTACGTGTTGTATCAAAATTCATATGGTAAGGTACCACTATATGTAATAGCCTTGAGTCGATTGCTTTTGGATCAGGGACCTTTATATGATATTATTTATATCATTTAGATCTAGATCATACACAACATGTATGGGATGATGACCCAAGGATAGAATATGATGGGACTCATTATTCTACTAAGTGCATGTATAGATGAGATATTTCTTATATATCAACTGACTAGGTTGCCCCATGTGGTCAATGATAGGTTTCCTAGGGAGGTTTAATTAAGGTAGGACCATGTAGCATGGGCCATGCCCCTTGCTCTAGCATTGTATACTATAATATAAGGGTAGATTATATGGTAGTCATGCGCTCATATAACTATTATATGCCTAATTTGGGCCACTATTTCTATAAACTTGGCACATGTGTGAATCATAAGCCACTACACTTCATGGTTGGAGCCTCATCTAGTGGATCATGTACCCAAATAACTAGGACTCCCACATCTAGTGGTCCTTCTAGTAGTGCCTGTTTATTGGACATGGTGTACTAGAGAACCAAGATGAAAAGGTGGAGGGGTACCTATTGAGATACCAATGATTAGGCCTCAGTGAGTTAGACCATGGGATGGTCATGCATGATAACAAAGGGAATCAAGGCCTAGAGGAAATAATGATATGGATGTGGATATAAGGGATGTGTGATCATAGCAGGGACCACATTAGATGTGACAATGACCATAAAGAGCTCACTAAAGATGGATACACCATAAATGCAAGGATACATAGGTGATGGCTATCATGTTAGGGGATCCCATAGTGATGGTAGGACACAATTGGTCTATAAAAAGGCCACTAATGAGGGGACCAAAAAACTATTAAGTGGTGACTCTCAACTTTACGTTGGTGTGGAGGTAGTCGATAGAGGAGTTGCTCAATGGGTGAGTAGATGGTGAGAGCATGGTCCACAATACCAATAATAGTGATAATTATTTTGATTTGGTTTAATTTTTTGATATAAAACACTAGTTTTAAGAGATATATACATGTGATCTAATGTATATTTGGTTTTTGGTTTTATAGATCCTATTATAGAGGAGGTCACATGGGAAGCCCTTATTATGGATGGACATCATGACATTTTAGATGGTATGTCATGACCCTACTATCTTAAAATTTTGGATGATCCTTTGGTTCCATCTACACTAGATTATGTGAGTTGGTTTAGATTGGTGGGAGAGGCCACACAAAATCTACATGAAGGAAGTGATGGGTTACAACCACTTATAGGGATAGTATATGGAGAGGCTCAAGTTTGTTAGGCCTTACCATTAGAGTGAGTTTCACACATGGTTACTACCATCTATCTTATATAGGTATAGGCCTAGGTGGCTAACCTACAGGGATATGTTGTTGGTTTGAGATCCTAAACTACCTCTTTATAATGCACCATTTAGAGGGGTCATTGAAAAACATCGATGGGTAGCATGATTAGGCCACATGTATGTATATATATATATATATATATATATATATATATATATATATATATATATATATATATATATAAACTATTCATTTATCTTATGAGTTGTACTTGGATTTGGATATGGATGCTTGGATATATTTCCTTTCTAGCACATGTATTTATATTTTGTTGTATATGCTATGGGAAATATGTGATGTGTGTTTTATTTTATAACATTATGTGATATACATTCATGGTTTAAAAAAATCAAAATTAATTTGGAAAAGTATAATTAATTAAAATAAATGTACTACATAATATATCACGATGGAAAATGTGTAAAAACAAGAGATTAATATATATAATATATCAAAGTGGTATATTAAATGGTAGTAAATGTTTCAATACCATGTAAAATATTTTCACCAAATTAAAACAAATAAAAATCATTCTATATCTGGTTGGGAAGTATGAAAATTTGTAATAAAATGGAAGACACATGAAAATAAATGGCATAAAAACAAACAAACAATAAAGTTAATCAATCATACTAAATCAAGTTGGTAAGTATGAAAATAAAAACAAAATTTAATTGAAAATAAAATTAAAGATACTAATTTAAGCTGGTAAGTATGAGAAATTTAATAAAATTATTATTAACAATCATGCAATCAGAAAATAAGAAGATAAAAGTGAATTACTTATGAAGTAATCATAAAACATACTAAATCAAGATGGGAAGTATGTCAACTATGTGTAGCTCATAATCAAACATAACTTATCTCAAATTTGAAGAATGTAATTTCATTGTGACTTTTTTATAGCAAAAACTGGGTATTGTAATATTTTGTGAGGAAGGTTTGGTCCTATCCATGGTCTTACACAATAAATTAAGAATGGAACACTAATGAAGTGGAAATAACTATGGGAATAATTTTAAAATATTTTTTGAATGTGTTAATTTGTGAGTAGGGCCTGGTCTTATCCATGGTATTACACTACAACTGACAATGGGAACACTAATGAGGTTAATGGTAATAATAATTTTTTTTATTATGGTGATTTATGAGGAGAGCCTAGTCCTATCCATGGTCTTACATTGCAACTCACAAGGCTAACACCATGAGGTGGATATTAATAAGTAAATGTTTTATTATGGTTATTTGTGAGGAGACCTTGATCCTGTCCATGGTCTTACATTGAAACTCACAAAGAGAATCCCAAGGGGGAGTGATCAATTAATATTAGGGGGAGTGACTAATTAATATTTTTCAAGTATAAATATTAGGAATGTTGTAATCAACAAGGGAATGTAATAATCATGACATAGGCATCTATGAGAAGACCTTAGGAAACATGAGGCATGCTAGGTATAAAAGAGATACACTAAGAGTATAGTGACCATAAAAATAAAAAGTATATTTACTAATAATAAGCACAAAGTTATGTAGGAAAATAGGTGAGATACTAAGATCACCTCATGTTGGTTATATGAAAAAGAAAATTAAAATTGTCATACCTTACCACAACATATTCCCCATTCTTTAGGACCTCTTAAAGAGTTATGAATCTACTGTGAAGATTGGGTACTTGTGTGAGACAGTAGGTAGCACTTATAGATTTTTTTAATTCTCCTATCTCAATCTACTTGTATATTGCCTCCAAAGGACCTCAACTCTATCATGAGGTGAACTATAGAATTTGAGATTCAATTAGAAATAAGATATTTGTTATTAATCACATCTTTTCATGTGATTAGACTTTTGAATTTATATGTTGCCTTTATGAATCATTGTCTTTTCTTTAAATGATCTAGTTTTTATCTTTTTTATGGATTTTATGAGTCCTCCTCCAAATGGATTTGGAATAACCAACATGAGTGATAGAAGTGATACACATAAATGAGCTTTAGACTTTGTTTTAAAGCAGGTTAAATATATAAACAAATGACTGACCAAACTCTTAGGCTTACCTATGAACCAACATGTAATCTCAAGTTTTAACCATATATATGTTTAGTATGGGAAATGAAAATAAAGGAATAAAGGGAGACCCAAAGTAGATCAGTAAATAGGAATATAGTGATAAGTACTATTTATTAATTGATCATATGGTAGAAAGAGATTACTAAGAGAATAAAGGTTTGTATAACCAAATCAAAATAATAATTGTTTATTTTTAAGTGAAATAAGATAGAAAACAATCATTATAAAATAAAAATAATCCATGAAATAAGTGAACTCAAAAATATAAGTGTAAATTCATGAAAATAATGATAATAAGGCATAATAAAGGTGAAAATAAATGAAACATTATAAAACACATAAGGTATAATATAAATATCCATGTAAAATAGATAATTGAAACCAAATTTGACACATAATCAAGTGTATGAGATATATAAAAATGGATCAGAAATCCAATCTTATATCATAACATATAATAATGTGAAAGAACACCTTTTTGTGTTCATAGATACTAATAAATTTGACCACAAATATTATCTATGACATCTAAAACATATATATGAAGCTAGATTTTGACAATAGACATAGTCTCATCAATATTTACATAAAGTTATGCACACAATTCTTTCTAAATCTACTCAACTAAAAATGTAGGTGTAGTTGATGAAGAATTATATTCATGAGGGATCTCATGCATAAGATAATCAATAAGAGGAATAGATGTTTAAATGGGAATAGTATTTTTGGGCCAAGAAGAAGGTTTAACCTATGGAGAAGGAGGAGTCTTCTTGCATGTGTAACCTATAGAAGGAGGAATGACTGATGGGGTGTTGAGTGTGGGAAATCATGAAGGTGATACTAGAGAATGTGATAATGATCATTATGATGTTTGACACACTAGTACTAAATACATTATACTTCCCCATATTTAGGGATATACTCTGGTAATAAATTAGGAAGAGGTATAGCCTCATCTTTGGGCTGAGTAGTAGCTAGAATAAATGTGTCAATGGACTACCTGTGTTTGTAATAATGAGTGGAAGAGTGGTTATCTATCCCATGAAAGCAACATATATTTTTTATTAGGATTTTAGGGCCTATTATCTAAATAAGTAGAACAAAAATCCACAGATGGATGATATAATTAACAATCTTTGCTTCAATGACCGATAACTTTATGGATATCATAATAAGGTTGATATTCCTATTGGGTGGGCATGGGATCATGTTATGATAAAGGAAGAAGGCCATATATAAGGTAAGTTAGGGCTAGAACATGAAATAGAATAATCTCATCTGATGACAAAATTAGAATAGAAATAAGAATAGATTCATCTGGAGATGAGGTTGGTCATGCAGAGGGTTTAAGAATAGTAGTTAACATCTTTGAAGGAATCAAATTATAAGGATCCTAGTATCTAGAAAAGAAATAAGAGCCTATCATGGCATGATTCTTTTATGAACCTGTGACATCTCTTATCTTGACTTTGTTAGTTTAGTAGTTTTTATGGATGAATATGCTTTTAAGTCATCCCGTGAGCATTTTATTTTATCCCACATTCATGGGAAGTAATAGTTTCTTAGATTATAATTCATATATAATTTTTCAGGACAATGAAGGCATCCATGAATTTATTCTATTGAGATTTCTCAAAGGAGATTATCCCCTTGGAGTGGTCTATGATTAACATAATCATTTTAGTGCTTCAACTAATTTCATAAATGTATTATTTTGTGCATTTTTATCAATTTATTGAAGGATTATCATCTCATCTGGTATCAGAGCGCTTTCTAGGGCTAATTTTTTTTTCAAAAAGTCTTACCTCTATTCTACTACATAATTCCTTTCAATAATTTTTCATAAAATATTAATTTTGTTTTGTGGCATAATTCATTTAAATAATTTGTTGTATCATAATAATCTATTTTAGGTCAGGGTAAAACTTGGTCGCATAACTATGGGAAGTGCTTGGGTGAAATCCCTAAAAATCATTATGAGTACCATAAGAACCCTAAAGTAGCTAGCCCATTGAGAGGACCTACCAAAAAAATGGGAAAAGGCCCCTTCTCGATTGAGTAGTTCCCATCCGTGAGGAAAACCAAGAGCTATCACTGAGAGATAAATCTGTGGCCAAAACTTTTCTAGAGAGCGGTACTCACTTAGACATCATTGGTGCCTAGAGTGATATTTTCAAAACCCTTAGGTAGCCATTAAAACTTAGGGCCAATTTTCTATCAGTTTTAGAATATTTCCAATAGACTCAAAAAAATAAATTATCAGAGTATCCACAGATTGTCAAAGGACTTGTAGGTAGATATTTGATAGAAACCAAAATCCAAAAACCATCCGCAAAGTATTAGTAGACTCTTAGAGTATTTATCACTAGATAAAATATAGGAAAACAGAAAAAAAATGTTATTCAGGTCATGGTAATAATCCAAAAAGGAGAAAAAATCATGGAAGATGAAATTACCATCATTAACACCCACATCAAATATCTTGATGAAAAAAATGTCAACCTTAATTTTCAACATACCACCATGAATAATAGATGACATCTAGAGTCTTCTTTAGACACTGGGTTTTCTTCTTCTAATATTTATCATGGGCCATAGCTTAATTTTTATTGATTCAATGGTGTAGATCCAATTGGATGGATCTATCAAGTAGAACAATATTTTAGTTTGCATAATACTTTTGATTCCAACAAGGTTCCACTTGTATCCTTTCACTTAGAACTTGAAGCCCTTCAGTGGTATCATTGGTATACCAAGGCTTATGATGAACCCATATGGACCAATTTTTTCACCCTCATTTTGCAATAGTTTCACCCTACTACTTTTGGTGACTTCACTAAAGAACTCATTAAACTTTGTCAAATAAGAATAATGAGTTAATATCAAATATAATTTGAAAAATTGGCCAATCACATAGAGGAATTATCTAATGAATTCTTTAGAAGTTGCTTTGTTAGTGGACTAAAGGATGCAGTTTGATCTAAGGTCAAAATGTGTTGGCCCTATACGATGATGGAAGCCTTAGGTTTGGCTAAGTTAGCAGAGGATAAGATCATAACTTAGCAATAATTCAAATCTATTTTTTCTCAATTTAAAAATACATCTCTATAATGATCTCACATAACACCAGCCCCTAGAACCACTCTTATCAAGCATTCGACTGAAACAGAGATGCAAGCTCATAGAGAAAAAGGACTATGTTATAATTATGATGATAAATTTAGTTGGGGACATTTATGTGTTGAGAAAAATATATAGCTATTAGATGTGGACTCTCCACTCTAAATTGAAGATTGGGAAGATGTTTAGGATACAACAAATAATTTGAAAGAAGCTCAGTCGATTATGGAACCTACTTCTCAAGAAGACCAACCAAAGATCTCTATCCATGCCTTATCAAGAGTCACTACCCCAAAAAACATGTAGGTCAAGGTTTACTTATATAAGCTCCCTCTCATAATACTCATTAATTTAAGTAGTACTCATAACTTCCTTAACCCTTAAATCACCAAACAAGTTGATTGTTTTATCCATCCTTACTCTAACTTTAAAGTCATGATTGCTAATGGGGAAAAATTACCTTGAAAAGTGAAGTGTCACAATATATGTATCTCTATTGGAGATTATAACTTATGCTCCAACATGTTTACCTTGCCCTTAGGCATATGTGATGTTATTTTGGAAGCCTAGTGGTTACGTACACTTAGACCCATCTTATGGGATTTTGCTAAACTTTGGATGTAATTTTTAAATAATGGACAAAAACACAAATTGAAAGGATTACAACTATGATATCTTAGCATCATAAGTTCACATTACATGGAAAATTTTCTTAAGAATAATTAACATGGCATCATTTCCCAACTCCATTCCATTCAAATGCAACCATCAATAGTCTCCACTACTCCTTCTGATTTAAAAACCATTTTGCAAAGGTATGTTCATGTATTTTTCAAACCATTGAGATTACCACCTTCATGACTAGAGGACCACCATATTAAACTCCTTCCTGGAAACAATCCTCTCAACATCAGGCCTTAGTGCTATGCATTTCAATAAAATATTGAGATCGAGATGTTCATTCGAGACTTACTGAAATAAGGCATTATTCACCCTAGTACCAACCTATATTCTTCCCTATTTCTATTTGTTCAAAAAAATATGGGTCATAGCACTTTTGTACTGATTTTCATGCACTTATTCACCTCATAATCGAGGATAAGTTTTGGATCCCTATTATTGATGAGCTTCTTGATGAGATTCATGATGCTCATTTTTTCTCCAAGTTGTATCTCCACTCTGCATATCACTAGATCTAGCTTCATGAGGATGATATCCCTAAGATAACTTTTCACATTCATGATGGCCACTATGATTTTTTGGTCATTCCCTTTGGCTTCATTAATTCTCTTTCAACATTTTAGGCATTGATGAATAAAATATTTTGGCCCTACCTACAAAAATTAATTTTAGTCTTCTTCGATGATATCCTCATCTATAGTAAAATATGGTTTGAGCATCTCCAACATCTATAGATCACACTACAACTTCTCTCTAACCATAATCTTTGTGAAAAATAGTTCAAATGTACTTTTGTCTAGGATGAAGTGGAATATCTTGGGCATATTGTTTTAGCCTAAGGGGTTTGGATGGATCCTAAAAAATAATTGCCATGCAAAATTGGCCACATCCTCAGACACTCAAGAGCCTTCATGGTTTTTTGGGGTTGAATGGATACTATCACAAATTTTTCAAGGATTATAGGAAAATTTTATTTCTACTGACAGCTATGTTGAAAAATGATGGTTTTAATCAAACACAAGATATTAAGTGTGCATTTGAGGAATTGAAACAAGCTATGTGTACTACACCTGTTCTAGCTATGCCAAATTTTGCCAAGACCTTCACTATCAAGAGTGTTGCTTGTGAAAATGGACTTGGTGTTGTTCTCCTCCAAGAAGGATTCCCCATTACATTCACTATAAAATCCCTTTCTGGCAAGAATTTAGTGCTCTCTACTTATGAGAAGGAAATGATGGCCATTTTACATGTAGTACAAAATTGGTGGCTATAACTACTAAGAAATCATTTTTGCATAAAAATGATCACTAAAGTCTAAAATATTTCTTATAATAATGGGTCTTTACCCCATCACAATAGAAATTGGTCAATAAACTCATGGGTTATGACTATGAGATAACATACAAGAAGGGTAGGGATAGTATTATAGCTGATGCTCTATCTCGCACATTTGTAGATCAAGTTTCCCTTTTAGCTATTTACATGCCCATTCAAAATTGGTTGGCCACTATATAGTAGGGGTATGTCAATGACTCCTTATTATATCAAATAATTCAATATTTGGCCACTAACCCTTTATTTGTACCACATTATTCTTGGGATGGTGTTTCTCTACAATATAAGGGTCATTTGGTGCTTCCCTAGAGCATAAATCTTTAGCAGGATATATTCTATTAACTCCATACTTCTCCATCTATAGGTCAATCAAGGTTTCTTAAAACTTATGAGTGGGAATGATGCAACTTCTTTTGGAATGGAATGAAAAAGGCAATTCAACATATGGTGGCTGAGTGTGATACCTACCAATGCAACAAGGGTGAAGCAACACTCATCCCTAGGTTGATCAAACCCTTGCCCATCCCTACTAGGATTTGGATAGATATTTCTATGAATTTCATTAAGGAGCTCCCTATATCTAGAGGGAAAATGGTGATCTTGGTTGTGGTTGATTGCCTCTCCAAATATAGTCATTTTTGTGCCCTCGACCATCCCTATACCATCTCCACAGTCACATATTTTCTTAGAATAGATTTTTCATCTTCATGGAATTCCTTCATCTATTGTCTCATATCGTGATGCAACATTCACCAACCATTTTTGGATATAAATATTTTGATGAACCGGCACCCAATTGAAGATGAGTTCTGGGTATCATCCACAAACAGATGGATAGAGTGTAATTGTCAATAAATGCTTAAAAACTTTCCTTCATTGCTTCACCTCAAAATAATAACATCGGTGGGCAAAGTGGATACCTCTCATTGAATGGAGGTACAATACCTCCTACCACACTTCAATGAAAATGAATCCATATGACGTAGTATATGGTCAAGCACCACTAGTGCTCCTTCCATATACCCTCAGTAGTTCATCAATTCGAGTAGTCAACATGATTATCTAACCCTAGGATCAGATCCTTAGCACCCTATCGTAAAATCTTCATATGGCACAAAATTGAATGAAATAATAGGCATATCAACATCATTCTGAGTGCACTTTTTTAGTAGGTGATATGGCTTCTCTTCACCTGTATCCCTAAAATTAATCTTCCCTAAAAAATAAAGGGAATCATAAGCTATCTCCCAAGTTCTATTATCCCTATAAGGTTCTTCAAAATATTGGATTAGTTGATTATAATTTAGAGCTCCTACCTTCTTCCTAAGTTCACCTACTATTTCATGTCTCTTATTTGAATAAATTTCTTAGCACAAACATTAGAGTGTAGACGATTTTACCAAAAATTGATAATTAAAGATCCATTCTTCTTGATCTAGAGGAAATCCTAGATAGGCACACATGAAAAATTCACTCCCACTCCATCACTAAGGTTTTATTTCAGTGGCATGAAATGCAACTAGAGGATACAACATGGGAACCACTATTTCAGATTTAACACTAATTCCCACATCTAAGGCTTGGAGGACAAAGATTTTTATAAGAGGGAGGGGATGTTATGAACCCATGATATTTATTTTCTTTGTTAGTTTATTAGTTTCTATGGATGCATATTTTTTTTAAGCCATCCTATGATCATTTTATTTTATCTCACATTCATGGGAAGTAGTAGTTTTTTAGATTAAAATTCATATATAAGAAAGTGTTGAGGCCAATGAGGACATCCACAAATTTATTGTATTGAGCTTTCTCAAATTAGATTTCCCCCTTAAATTGGTTTGAAATCAATATAATAATATTAATGCTTCATCTGATTTCATAAATCTATTATTTCTTGCATTTTTATCAATTTATTGCAAGAGGATCCTCTCAAATCCATGAACATATTATTGATGGCATCCATTATAACTAGGAGTGTACCATGCAATCTCTCTATCTCTATTTCATGAAAAATAGGAATAATAATGGTATTAGGTACTATAAATTAAGGAATGCTAAAAGATGAATGAAAAGACTAAAATAAATAAGAGCAATATTGAAGAATTTTATCGTTTCTAGCTTGGATGAGTCTGGCTAAAAATAGCTCATCTAAAGCATAGCCATCATCATAGTTAGGTGTATAAAGTCCAATGTTACATGTATGCATGACTTTATCATTATAGTATTCATGATGAATAGAATGTCTAGTCTTGTTAAGACAGTAGGTATATCATTCACAAGTGGTTGATGGGATTGAGGCTGTAAAGAAAGATGAATTTGGATGATAATATGAGGGGATATATCATAGGTTTTGATCCTGAGACTAATCTCATCTAGATCATCATCATATTAATCTATGAGGTTAGGTGGGATGTTCCCAATTAATCTAGGTTAACCATTATAACCTCAATTGGAGTTGAATAGATAATTAAAGATTTGGGATTTCCTAAATGGGATACTAGGTAAAGGTTCAAGGGTAAGAATTTTGAAGACACCACCTTCTTAAAATTGTTTTAAATTTCAAGGGTTTGTGTCTCCTTGAATCTTTTAAATAGATCCATTATGGGGTAATTTTAATCATTGGCATGCAAACGAGGCAACTGATCTCAGACAAGGAGTCCAAGGTCAACCAAGTAAAATGTTGTAAGAAAAAAAAAAGTTAAAGATTATAAATTTCATGTAGATGGTGACATGAGTGATGATAATGGGAAGTTAAATGTAACCAAGAGGATGCATTTGCCTTATATCATATCCTTGACATGTACTACATGTAGATTTGAGGGTCAATTAAAAATATCTAAGTGTCTTAATGAAATCAAGGGAGATAGCGCGTGTGCCTAAACCTTCATCAATTAAGGCACACTTAACTTGGATATCACCAATATGGATGATAATAAATAGAGAATGATAATCTACATGGTGTAGTATCTTATCAATAATCATGAAAGTGATAGTAAACTTAAGTGAAAGATAAGTATCCACTATTTCATCAACATGTATGGATATATGTTCACATTTTTAGAGGATACTATCTTCAAATCTAAATAAGTTAGATTTTCATCCTACTGGAGGAGGATGAGGGATGTTCATTTAAAAAAACAATTGCATTAGACAATTTTTATGACATGGAGAAGTTCTCATTAGTTCTAATAAAGGTATTTGAGATGGGAGATGAGAAAGTTTAACAATGGGATCCCATTTATCTTAACCCATGGGAGGATTAGTAGATATAGGTGCATATTGTTACAAGAGCTCTTGGGAAGTAGGTCTAGAAGTTCAATTAAACTTGTATTGATAGGATGTATATGGTTTGGGTTGATTAAAAATGGGTTTATTTACTTTAGGTGATGGCATGATTGGTTAAGGTATATCTTGTGGTTGAGTTAAATGAATGCTATTGGGAGTTTGGGGATGTTACCATGTTGTGCATATTTTATGGGAATATTAGAGATGGTATGAGAGGTATAATTAAGTTTTTTATTGAGAGTGGTGCTCTAATGGTTATAATTTCCTCTTGACCCAACTCCATTACATGGGATGTGTAATTGTCTTGAATTATGCAGAATGGTTAAGAGATGTGATGCAAAGGTATTGGATTTGAATCAATAAAAGCAACTAATCTTCTCATGTTAGTTAGAATAACCACATTTTCTTCATTAATAGTGAGGTCTCTAATAATTTTGAAATTATTTATAGGAGTAGGCTTGTTGATGTTATCTTGGTGGTTAGGAAGAAGATATTTGTAGCTAACAAGATGAGCATTACCTTGGTTTAAAGATTGGTTTTTATTTAGTGTTCATGGGCTTTAAAAGCTATGTCTTATGCTTGTTGATGCTTTAGAATAACGTTTTCATGATAAAATTTTGTACCAAGAAGAAAATCCATAGCAATATTTCATAATTATCTACAATTCTCATGAGAATGACCCCAACTTTCATAAAACTAACAAAATTTGTTTGGATCATACCATGATTTCATAAGATAAGTGGGGTTAACATATAATGGTATAGGTCTTTGTAGATGTTTTTAAAACACTACTAAGAATAATGGTTTGTGTATATTAATTTGTATAGGTTGAGGAAATGTAGGAGTGTTATTTTTAGTGGGAACATGTTGCATAGTGTTTTTTGGAGTGATTGCAGGAATATTATGAATAGTGTCATAGGTATTGGCAACACCATCATTGGTTGCATTATGGTTTTTCTATTTAATGAGCATAAAAATTCCCCATTATAGGTTGAGATGGTTAGAACTGAAGCATGAGGAAGTCTTGTCTCTTAGCTTGGTCAAGGGCTTCTTTTAAGGTTCTTAGAGAGAGGCTCCTAACTTGATATTATATTTTGGTGTATAGAGAATTAGTGAATAGGTTAAAGAGGTTATCATCTACCATATTATACTCATGTTTATTAGACAAGATCTTACATCATTTGATGAAGGCTCGTGTTGTTTTAGTTTCATGTTTTAATCAATTTATGAAGTGGGCTAAGTTATTATCAGGAAGATAACTATTTTGAAATGTTTGGACTAATGAGTTAACCAAGTCTTAAAGGATAGTGATAGAATGGGTTTTTAATTGATTGTACCAATATAAATCATTTTGTAAGAGTGTTGTAACAAAAAAATTTGTAGAAGAAAAGGTTTTGAGTTTGACCCAATCTTTATAAAAGTTACCAAATATTTCAAAATGCAATGTGGGATTATTGGATCCATTATAGGTGATCATGGGTATGATACCTCCTATGTCAATATCACAAATTTGAGGTACAAGAGGTTCATTTTTTAAATGTTTGATTATTTTATTAATGGGGGGGTGGTTATGGGATAAGGTTACCATGGGAATCCCTAAGGGGGTATGGGGGGCATTCAGGTTTTGCACTCCCTAAAAAACCTATTGAGGTTGGTTTTAAAGATGAATGAGATGATTTTTCCTTTGAATTATCTAATTTATTTTATTGGTTTGGAAGGTATAAATTTTATTATGTTTTTTTTAATCATATTTAGCTAGTTTAGTTTGCATTTTGACTAGTGTGCACATCATGTGATGCATTAGTACTAGTATTAATAGCTTTAGTTTCACTATGGGTAGTAACATGTGCCACATTAGTGGCATGGGAATCATTGGTAGACAAATAAGCCCTAGTGGTATGAGAAGCATTAGTGGAAAAGGATGCACTAGTACCATGGTTAAGGGGAAGATTCTTTTGAAGAGACCCACTAGAAGTTGAACCTACCATGTTAGTATAGATACTTGGCATGGAGATTAAAAGAATTCATAGAATAATATGTCATGGTGTGTGAAAGAGAGATAATAGAAGGAAAATTTTGATATTCAAATAAAGTGGTTCTTCCAAATCTACGAGAAAAGGTATGGGAGGGTGAAATAAGTTCTTTTACATGAGGACCTATCATAAAACTATAAAATTTTAAAGGGTCTTTTTCTCTATGTTGATGGAATTCACTGATGAAAAATAACATTTTAGTTGTGTGCTCTAAATGATGCTCATCTTCTAGTGAGAACAAAGGATTTTAAATTGAGGGAAAATGAGGAGGATTCCCATAATTAGTAGTGCAAGTGGAAACATGGACATTATTTTCATCCAAGGTGGGTGCCATAATTTGTGTCTTTGAAAACCTATTAAGATTTGTAAAACTTGTCATGTTTATCTAATTTAAATTTGAATTATACTCAAACATTAAATTTATGATGAAGGAAATAGGTTAAAAAGTCATTGAAAAGAATGATCAACTGGTATGATATAGAATTGAACCAATCGACAATGTTCTATAAAGTAATAAGCATAATAGGGAATACATGACATAATTGTATAGGTTGATTGTGTACTGCAAGACAAGAAATAAAATAGGATTAATATATAAGATAGTCAAATGGGTTGATTGTGTACTCAAAAGGGATAAACTTAATAGGCTAAAAATATACACAATCATATAGGGTGATTATGTACTTTAGAGGGATAAATTGAATAGGGTGAAAAGATACACAATCATATAGGATGATTTTGTACTGAAGGTAAGCAAGACTAAAAGTTTGTAAGAGATTGTATCGATAGAGATGACAATGTTCAATAAATAGAGGATTTGTTTTCAACATGATAGGTAAGTAAATATAATGAAAAACATAGGTAATTAGATCAGTGTGTTTGATCTAATTATAGAACACATCACAAACCTTACACTAATGCTAGATAGTACAAGTTTTGTAATATTAAATAAAATGATAGAAAATAAATCAACAAAACCTGAATATAAATGTTAACTAACTAGTCATTCCTGAATGTTGTTAATTTCTAATAAAATTTTAAATTAATGAGATGGAGAGTTGGCTATAAGAATGAACTAGAAAGAATTATATGGATAGTTTTAGGTAGTTTAGGTTGAAAGGGATCTATATTGGTGATGATAATGGATTGGTATTGGGCCTACCTCCTCACTTCAAATTCCTAAAATAATAAGGGTGTCAGATGATTTTACAATATATACCATCAACTACATGTTTATATTTGGCTATAAAACCAAGCCATCTTATCCCTTAATGATGAAATCCAAGTAGGTAGACCTTAGGAAGAAAATGTTTAATACTTTTTAGAGTTAAGTGATTTCGAAGTTTGTGCAAAAGAGAAAAATAATGTGACTAAATTGGTAAATTAAAATTCTAACAAAATGTACTATCCCAAATTGGTTTTTATCCATCTTTGTCAAGACATAACTCAAGACTAGAGGGCTTTCCCCCATGGGCAAAAACCCAAGATCTACTTTCAAACAACTAATATTAAGAGAATGGGAGGTGGAATAAAAAATATTGTCTCCCTATAAATAATTATTGCATAAACATGTAAAGTGGAAGCTACCACCTGAGGAATAGGTTAATCTTAATTTTGATGGCACTTCAAAAGGAAATTTGGTCTTATAGGCAAAGGAGGAGTCATCAAAAACTCAGTAGGGATGTTGATTGTTGCATATGTTGGTCCTCTAAGAATTCATACTAACCATGTGGTCGAAGCCAAAGTAGCATTCTAAAGGATTCAACTTGATTCCAATCTCAAGTTGGTTATAATAGTCATTGAAGGGGACTCCCTTAACATTCTCAATGTTTTATATTATAAAACCTCCCCCTCTCACATAATTAAATATTTCATTAGTGATTTCAAGTGGATTATGAAAGAGATGGAAAATTCATCCATACTTCATACTTACTACAAAGGAAACAGGATGGTAGACTTACTTTCTAACATTGGAGTAGGCCTTCCCATTTTATCTACCTAGAACATTAGTATCCACATCCCCAAACATGCCATAACAACAATCCATAATGAATCCATTATTCTATAGGATGTTGATGTGGCAACCACATGCATGAAACTTACATCTGAAACAAGGGCATTCAAAATTATTTTTTTACATCATGTTACTACATGGAGAGTTAATAACCCAAGGGGGGAAAACATATACATAAATTTATTTTGAAGAAATTGGTTCTAAGTAATACCAGGGTATGGAAAATTCTAGTCTCCTCTCAAACTTTTAGTCCACAGTCAAGAACAACATGGGGGATGATAGGGATAGACTAGAACTGACATCTTGTTTAAAGGTTCAAAGCATTAAAAAGGTATGGAAAAAATTGTGTAGAGGGGGCCTTACTAAATTAATGTAGAGGGTTATAAATCATGATGTGGCCATATCAAAGGAGCTTTTGGTAGCTTGAAATAAGAAAATGGTGGAAATAAGAGAGAAAAATATTTGTAACTGAGGAATTGATAAGCAAAGTCACTGGTATGTCCTATGAAGGGGGAAAAGCTTTTAAGGACTAGTTAAATAAGCTATAACTCATGTAGAGTTTATTTATAACTAATGAGACCATTAAAATTTACAAAGAGGCCTTACCATGCATGGACCTTCTATGATATTGGTCAGAGACATGTTTTTAGATTATGAAATATATCACCCAGGAAGGTAAGTTTACACTCATATTTTCATATCTTTTTCTTCTATTGAATCACTTCCAAGGTTTCAAGATTATCTCACCATGATTCATACTCAAATCCCTAGAGTGTTATATTTTCTTCTATTGAATCACTTCCAAGGTTTCAAGATTATCTCACCATGATTCATACTCAAATCCCTAGAGTGTATAACACTTGCCTTCTAAATAAATAAATCCAACACTGTCATTTACCAAGGCCTTATTCTCTTGATGGTGAAACATGGTGAAACCCTTCATGGTAATAAACTTCTATCGAGGGGGTCTTCTATGGAGGATAACTCCCCTAAGTAATACCTTACCTTAGATTCCCAATACCTATTGCCCAACCTCTCCCTCATAAGCCCCATATCTAAGATCTCTACTAGGTATCTCCCACTAAAACTCACTATTATCAAACTAAAACCCCTAGTGCTAGAGGAAGCTAACTCTATGGATGTGGTGGGTAGAGGTAATCCTCCCCTATCGAAGGTGATTAGAATAAACAAGAAATAGATGTAAGGGTTTAAAAATAAATTACATGAGATGGGGATGGGATTGGTAGGATTGATTTAGGAGTGGAACTCCATTAATAAGGAAGCTTTCAAAATGATTTAATCCTTTTCACACATGGCTGAGGCTGAAGGCACTCCACTAAAATAGGTCACTGAGGTGGTAGGGTTGTATTTTTATAGAATACAAACTCTTAAAAAATACTAAACATGAGAAACAAAAATGATAGATAATGTAATAATGAAACTTGGTAATTTTGAAGATGCTTAGTTTTCAAATTTCATGTTGTGTTTCTGTATTGTTAACTTTAATATCTTAAAAATAGAATTAAGTAGGTTGATGGATTCTGCAAAACTTGTGTGCTAAAATATAATTTGTGAATATAGTTGAGTGGCTCAACTATGTATATAAACCTATATGATAAGAAAGATAACTATGAATAGAGTTGATTGGGATTGTGATGTATTAAATCTTGTATCTAAAGAAGAAGAATGTGTCGATCTAGTCAATCCAGTCACCTTTATTTTGAAAATACCTACACAGAGAAAATAGATTTGATTTCGAGTGACTGTGTGTTAATCCCACACACACAATGTTAGATTATATCCACAATTTTGATATAATACTAAAAAAATAAAAATATTTAATATGAAAATGAAATGAATCCATGGAAGAAAACTTACATTGGTTATATTCATGTTGAGTTCACTATAATGTATACAAGGGAAAATACAACTAGCCTAAAAATTAATCCTAGATTGGAGAAGATAAACCATACTTACACTTTCACTTGTTGATGTATTTAGATAATAATGGTCATGACCAAAGTATCTCTTACCAAAATAATGTCACTAAAGAGGGTTCTAAAGCATCTAGTCAAACAACACCATGTAACAACCCTAGATAGGTCCTATGCTTTCATACTCATAAATTATATGCAAATTGAAGTAAAATATAATCTAGTGCTCACCAAAGATTTTTGAATAAAATGGGGGTAATAAACATAAAAATTAAACATGCATAGAATATCTATACTTAATCCAATGTATAAGAATGCCTAATGCATGATAGAGAAGTACAAATGTAAATCTAACTACTTTAACAAAGGAAAAATAAAATTAGGAATAGTTAACTTTGAATACAAACCCATTGAGCCTCAATATCTCCCTTGGCCAAGGTGTTTCGTAAGAAGTTGTTTTGGTATGTAAGGATAACAAGAATAAGTTAGCTCTAGGATACATAATTTATCTATGTATCCAAAATACTTCTTCACAAGACAAGGTTTGTAAATCCAAGTATAGTATTGAAACCTAATCAATGCTCCTCAAGTAGAATGGTGGATATGTAGATTCAAAATATAATGTTCATCTTATTATCTTCCTAAAAATTGGCAAAAATGGCTATGTATATATAGCTTAATCTAACCCTAAACCTTTCCAAAAGTCTAGCTGATAGGGTCGGCCCAATTCAGGTCTCAATCTGTGTCAATGAAGGCCAACCTCGACCCATGACATGCTAATTTAAAGTGGCTATAGTGTCAACCCAAGCTCACATTGTTTGATAAATGATAAAAGGGGTTTTTGGCTTAGGTAAGGGTTGAATAAGGTGGTGAATTTCTTAGAATAATGTGTAAATAAGGATGCAAATCTTAGGGAAGTGTAGAAGAGATGGTTGTGTATATAATAATGGTGGTATAGGGGTCAACAATCTTGTGAAGTACCAATCATTTTCCCACCCCTTTCTTGGTGTACCTTCTAAGGCATGAACTCAGTGATATTGAGACTTGATGAGTTCTTGAAAGAAAGAAACCATCAATAATTGATAAAGTTTGAAAATATTATGTGTATACATATGCCCCAATTTAAGCTCATCATGTGTCAAGTAGGAGCAACATGGGATGGAACTTCAAGAAAAGAACATAATAACATGTAATTTAGAAGCTCAACAAGTTGTAGTAAGAGTAAAAGAAATGAAAATACATAATTGAAAAATGCATACATTTACTTAACTTAATGTTCTAGATAAGGTTTGAAGTGAAAGAAATGTGAAGGTGTCTAATGTATGGAACATTAGGCAAACCTGTAAACATTAGTAAAAAAATTATTCTTTATGAAATATAAATGTAATATGTGAAAATATTCTCTATAAAGTTAGGATTCTATAACATCTTGTGGTCCAAAAAAATTGATAGTAGAAACAATGTTATGATTGAAAGATGGATTCTAATTGTAAATATTTGATAGGTAGATAATTTTGAATAGTAAATATAAATAGGTTGAAAATAAATTCATTTGTTATTTTACTATTTTGATAAAATGTTGCTATAAGAGACCCAATTTGAGCCTAGAGAGCAACCATGGTGAAGAGATGACAACTATGATGCAGAGAATGCATAACAACCACAACAAGTGAAACACAAGTAAGAGAAGCATTAATTATAATTTTTTTGATAAATTTTAATTAGAATTAAGATAAATATAGAATATTGGATTATAGTAAAAATATAGACACCCAAAAGAACCCTTATAAATTTTTAGATAGACTAGGGGTAGAATGGGGCACTGGGTAGGAAACGATCAGACTAATAAATGCCTAAGGCATTTATGGTAAATGGTCTAAAAGTCACCACAAACTAAGAATAGAGTCAGCCTCTCATCTTAGTTTGTAAGTTTTTTAAGGTGGGGAAAGACTATAGAGAAAACTACTTAGTAGTGGGTGATACAGTATCATTAAGGATGGTCAATTATGTAGTACTGGGCCAATCTAGTCAGAAATAGGAATTGGCCAACATAGTACCCTCTAGTTGATGCAGTTTGTATTATGTAATTGATATAGTTGATAAATGAGGTTGAATGTGTACCAGAGGGGATATGTAGTATACTAAAGATTAAAAAATGGATGATTTAGTATTAAATAGGTTGATAGAGTTTGAAATAATAGGTCAACTATGTATTAATGGTCCAATGTAGTATGACAAGATTGTGACATGGCCGGTTTAGTATTAAATAGGTAGATTGAGTATAAAAAAGGGGAGAAGTAATAAAATTAGATAAAATAAGTTGATGAAGTAGTTAATTTGTAATTTTTTTTACAATATCTAAGAATTTATTTTATTCTTATGGCATTGATATCTAATACATCCTCTATTGTTTTGTATTTTGTAGAGACATTAAAGGTTTTAGTATCTAGTGGATGAGTCCTATATACCAGATTTATTGGAGTGGTTATTGAATGTTGATAGAGCTTGAATGGTCTCCTTGGGCTTTGGAGGGATTATGGATATGATGTGGATCCCACTAAGTGTTGATCTCATTGCCATGTTCCTAAGAGCATGGGAATTATTGACCATTACTTTATGATGGGAGGTGGAGGGGGATACTATAGAGGTGGTGATCACCTTGGTAGATGTCCATGAATTGCTTGAACTTACTATAAATGAGACATTGGTGATTTTTGATACACCATATTTAGAGGATGAGAGATGAAATTTAACCTAGAGGGTGACATTCTCAGATAGGATCTATCCTAGGTTATGTGTGAGTTTATTTATTATTTGTTTTTTATCCATTTTATACATCTGAAAGGCTATAATAGGGCTTGTGATAGCATGAGTGATGTGTCAATAGTTATATGGAAAGGTACCCAAGGATAGAAGATGATGGGACTTGTTATTCTATTGAGTGCATGGATAAATGAGACATTCCCTATGTATTAGTTGACTGGGTTTCCCCATGTGGATAATGATAGGTTACCTAGGGTGGTTCAATTGAGGTAGGAATATGTATATTGGGTCATTCCCCATGCTCTATCATTGTATACTATCACATAAGGGTGTATTATATGGTAGCTATACACTCACATAGTTGTTATATGTCTAAGTTAGGCCACCATTACTATAAGTTTAGTACATGTGTAGATCATAAGCCACTACACTTCATGGGTGGATCCTCATCTAGTGGATTATGTACCTAGATATTTGGGACTCCCACATATAATGTCCCCTCTAGTAGTGCATTCTTATTGGGCATGACATGCTAGAGAACTAAGAGGGAGAGGAGGTGGAGGGGTACCTATGAGATAATAGTGATTAGGTTTCAGTGAGATAGATCATGGGATGGTAAGGCATAAAAACGTGAGGTATCAAGGATTGGATGAGATGATGCCATGGATTTGTATTCAAGGTATGTGGGAACACAATAAGAACCATAGCGTAGGTGATAATGGCTACCATGAGCTCATTAGAGATAGATACATCATCTACATGAGGAGACACAAGCATTGTCTATCATGCTAGGGGATCCTACATGGTGATAAGACACAATTGGTCTATAGAAAGGTGTTTTATTATTTTTTGGAAACTAGTGTTTAGTTTTTAAATAATAAAGGATCTAAATTAATGGGAAAATCTAATCAAACATAGAAAAATATAGATTAGATTAGATTAATTACATAGGGAAGAGAATCAACTTACCTAGAAAAATGGATTAAGATGATTGTTTCAAATCCTGAAAGCTGCTACAAAGGACTGGGAAGATGTCAAAAACCTATTGTTTCTATGCTAAATCACTTTCTACATTCAAAAGATAGAGAAATGAGAAACTAAGAAGAAGGATGAGGGTTTGTACGTACCCAGATTGTAGACATTGCGCACCAAAATTCAGACGTTGTGAGAACTCCTCTTTGGCTGTGGAGGAATGACACCTGAAAGAGAAAGACACTAAACAAAAAGAATGTTAGATGACAAAAGGGTGGACTGCCAAGCAAGAGCTTGGTCCTAGAAGTGTAAAGGCTTCTTGGAGGATGTCAGTCCACTATTAAAACAGAATGCTGATCAGAAATAGAAAATGATAAATGATGGAAAATAGAAAGAAAGAACTTAAGACAAATGCGTACCTATTTAGAAGCTATCTACCTTTACACAGTCACCATCATCAGTGGTATTGCCAGCGTCGGTCAGGAAGGTTGCTGACATTGGTTAGACTGCCGACGTCGATAGGGGTACTGGTCGAGGTCGGTCGGGGTAGTAGTTAGGGACGGGTCAGGCCAGGTTTCAGGACTGTGGACAGGGTCTATGGACATGCAAAATGGACTGTGGTCTTGTCTGAGGGTCAGGGAGGTCTATTCAGAGGTCTGAGTGATTGCTTGGAGGTTTGAGGAACTTGTCTTGGGTCAGAGGGATTGAGAATATTGTCTGGGACTGGACTAAAAGGGTGACAGGGCAAAAGGAAGATGGATAGGAGACAGGGTCTGAGAAGACTTTTCAGCCTCTTAGGGGAAGGACATGGTTAGTGGTAGACAGTGGATAGGATAGATAACTGAAATCAAATGAAATAATGAAATGAAACAATGAAATTAATTACCTTTTTGTTTATTGGTTAAAGAATAAAGGAGCCTATTGTTGGAGCTACAAAAGACTTGTTGCGAGAAGAAATGACTGATGTAGATTGCCTATACTTGCTATTATTGCTGTACGAGGTGGAGAGAAAGGAGAATACAAATGCCAAGAGTGTTAAGAGGATTCTGTTTGCGGGGGGGGGCCTACAGAATGGTTGCAGAAAATGGTTTTGAAGGCTGTCGATGCCGGCAGAATCACTGACGTCGGTGGCAGAAGAATGGGGACAGAGGCTAAAATTAGCCTCTGTCCATTCTTGCACGCCGTCAGGTCAAGGGGTCATGGGAAAATGGTGGTGGGAAGGCTTAAATGGATGCGGGAAGAAGGATAAAGGGGAGATTTGGGCAATAAAAGCTAGGAAAGAGGTGGGGGGATCCAAGGAGGGGATCTAAGGTGGCAAGGGTGAGGTGGAAAGGGGCCAAATATTTAATTATTTTAATTTGATAAATGGAGGGGGCTAGGACAAGGGTTAGGATATGGGTCAACGGGGGACAAGGGGGGAGGATGAAAGATGACCAAGGTGCAGACACATTTTTGGTGTCTACATTTGCCCCTTTTTATCTTGTTGGTTATTCTTGATGAACTACAAGACAAAAATAGGAGTTGGTTGCCCCAGGTATGGGATGAGGTGTTCCCCCCTCAAAGCGAGAGTCAGGAGAAGGGAACATGAGATCGAGTGTCGATTTGATAGAGAGATGGATAGAGAGGGGTGAGTGTGAACGCTACAATAGTCGTGATTGTGCGTATACCACTTCACGGGATGGTCAGGTCAGATTATCACATGTTGAAGGTCGAGGAGTGCCAAAATTGAAATAATCGGATCCCTGCATTTAGTCATCTACTGATCAAGTTATTCAATCTAAGCTGAAGCTCCAAATGGTCATCGTGTTCCAGGTATCTCGGGCTCAGGAAGTGCTCAAAAAAACATGAAAATGTCATAAGTAGTGGGGATCAACCAGCTTGGTATGGGCTGCGCACAATGTTGCTAACCATTCGTGAGGTAGCAGACATGCAAAAACAACCAAGGCAACATTTGTCTTGGAAGCAGTCACGGTCAGAGGAGATGGTCATGATTGCCAAGGTCAGGTGGTCGATGTAGGCAGAGGAAAAAGTGGTCTCCAGGGTGCTCCAGGGGGCGAAGATAACTTGGTATAGAGAACTGACTGATCGGGGGCATGATTGTGGGGCAAGGTGATGAAAAAAAGAAGGATGGAGGTCCACCAACATCGGTGATAAAATTGATGTCGGTTCCCTAAATGGACCGACATCGGCAGAAATAGGCTGACGTTGGCAGACTAGGGCACGACTACACCGAAGTCGGTGGCCTACCAAATCTAACAAAACTAGATTGGTGGCCCACCAAAAGTCATTTGTTATTTGTTGACTGAGAGAAAAGAGCTTTAGAGCCAAGTGAGTGAAAGTGACCCAGTGTTGACTGGAGAAGCGATGAGGTCGCAGATAGGCAGTGGTGGAGAGAGGGAGCGAATTGAAGAGTGATTGGAGGCTGCAGAGGTGTTTGTGGGCCAAGGGAAGTGTGAGGGCAGAGAGACACAATAGAGATGGTAGAGGGGAGTAGAGGATCTACAAGAGGTCCACCACCAGTGGCACCCATTGTGCCACCACGTTGATGACGCTGGGATGAGGTAGGAGGGCCCTGAACCCTATTTGGAATGGTTTTGTTTTGGATTTAGTTTTTGAAATTTTAGTTGTTTTAGGCATAAATTGAGGGGGGAGGGTAGCTAAGAGGGTGGGAAGGGTAGGTAGGTCATCCTAGGGTGATTTAGGAAGGTTTTGGGGGGAAAAGGGTGGTCAAAGGGGAAGCCCTAATTTTTAGTGCTCACCCCGTTTGGCCATAGGGCCGAACCAGTCACCGACATCGGTGGGTTCATCGGCATCGGTCAACTAGTGACCGACATCGGTCACTAACCTACCAATGTCAATCACTAAGTGACTAACGTCGGTTAGGTGAGTGCCGTCACTGGCATGATAACCGATGTCAGTGGCTACCTGGTCAAGGGTGGTTGAAAATTGTCAAGTCGAAGGGTCAAAGCTATGCCAAGGGCTTCTCAGGTGTCGGGATAGGTATAGATGGTCAAATAGGTTGGTAAAAATAGAAATAGGAGGGAAATTGTTAACATGAGATTGATTGATGCAGGGGAGGTAGACTCCGATGCTGTGGGATCGACTATCGACATTACTGATGCAGATGCATGGAGACATTACCAGGGAGGAGTGGGCACAGATGAGTGCAGTGGGACTAGGTGGGATGTGATGATACTATCAGGTGGTGAGGGACGTGAGCCTGATGGTGGCTCTGATTGAGTGGTGGGATAATTCCACCAACACCTTCCACTTGCTGACAGGGGAGATGACAGTGACAATCGAGGATGTGTACTAAATTTTATGGCTATCGGTACATGGAGCAGACTTTTATGCATGCTTGAGAGAGGTGCATGACATACACATGGTCACACTATTTGGGGATCACGTTGCTGAGATGAGCTACCATTCAACGAGTTTTGCTTACGAGCCTCTGTATGCAGCGGATGAGAGCGCACATCAACTAGCTGTCTTGATGATGATTGGGATCACAGTCTATGCATTGCCAGATGCAGAGGGAGGTAGGTTTCTAGTTGCCATGACTAGAGTTTTGACAGACATGATTGAGCAGTAGACAGTGTTCGCCTGGGCACTGATCTTTTTGGCTCAGGTCTATAGGGAGCTGTGGGCATTAGCTGATAGCGGTGGTACAGCTTGTGCATGGGCCACCTTCTACACTGTTGGGCGTATGAGCACATTATGGTGACACAACCTCTCAGCCTCTTAGTGGCTATCCAGGCTAGCTTCAGGGTTAGATTCAGATGATGGCATGAGGTGATGGCACAGACGTGGGTGGACAGAGTGGTCAGAGATATTGACCACTATAGAGGGGTACTGGAGGCCCTGATCTCAGAAAATATCATTTGGAGACCATACTTAGGGTATCCAGCATTTAGAGACCAGGGAGAGCAGCTTGTTGGAGTGCAGAGCCTGAGATGGGTCAGGGACAGGTGAGCTGGTGAGCTCTAGAGGGTGCCTATGGAGAGAGTGCGGTGTCAGTATGGGCTACTACAGGATGTACCACCCGCATTCTCATAGTATAGGCGGGATGATATTGAGGCATCACTCCCACTACCAGAGGAGATAGATGAGCCAGATTTTGAGGAGTTACCGGTAGGACCTAGGATGGCTGACCCAAGTTGTACAGAGGCCTACACAGCATGGTGGGCAGGGCAGTACACAGGAGTTTAGGTAGGGCCACAGCCAAATTTACAGGCTATCACCAAGGAGTGGGATGCAGCCTGTGAGGAGAGAGACACAGCATGGAAGGAGAGGGATGTGGCATAGGCCCAAGTGACCATTTTATAGGGATAGGTCATGGTTTTATAGGAGTAGCTAGCGGGGGTGATAGGACAAGTGGCTGCTTTGACATGACAGGTCACTATTTTGCAAGGTCAGCTGGTCGTAGCCCAGGCACAGATAGGACAGGCAGGGCAGGGTTTTAGAGGGTAGAGCCCATTGTAGCAGCCATCTCAGTAGCTAGTTCGGTAGCCCACATAGTTAGTGTCAGTGTAGCTAGGGTTTTCATAGCCACAGGTTTCAGCGCAGGGCACGACAGCAGGATAGATGGGTCCACCGCAGACTATATCTATGGTTAGATACAATAATGCACTGGATGAGATCTCATATTATGAGGGAGCCATTAGGGGATTTCCTCAGATACAATGATACTCAGATATGAGGGCAGAGCTGAGTCAGCAGTGGTCTATGTCACGGGTGACCGCTACATATTCGCGTAGATGGTGCAGATCAGAGGTGGGAGAGGATACAGCGTCTTCTCGACCACCGCCACCATCACCACAGCCATAGCCTTGAGGGCAGAGTTTGGACATGATGTATATACTGGCCTGCATGCCGATGATGCGAGATGTATTTGACTTTTGAGAGAGACAGATGCATAGATTGTGCGATTGTATAAAACTTCGAGTTATATATATATGATGACATTATTTTGGATTATTGGATGTTGTTATGGATGTGTTTAATATTTATGGCACTTTGATTTGATGCATGTTTTAATATGATGTGTATGATGGTGATGATGATGATGCTATGATGCTATGTTTGTGATTATGATGACTAATATAATGATCAATGTGATGGCTAATGAAATGATGATATGATGATGATTAATGATATTGATGTTGATGTTTTGATTTTGTTAATGATTATGAAAATATGTGATTGTTTGTGATGTGATTGGTAGGTGATGAAAGAATCAGATGGGAGAAAGGATGAAGAGGATGGCTGAGCTAACCCCAGAAGACCCCATGTCAACTGAGTGCTACCTACATAGCCCTTGTCCTAAGGGCCTCAGGCTAATGTAGTTCTCCCAAAGAGGGAGGAAGAGGGTCGAATTGATTGATTGGTTGTGGTCGAGGTCAAGTCATGGTTAGAAGAGGATAAGGTTTGTCCAGTATGTAGATGAACAAACGAGGGTGGTCAAGCTAACCCCAGAAGACAGTCATGTCATCTGAGTGCTGCCTACATAGCCCTGGTTGTTAGGCGGGCCTCAAATCGATGTAGTTTAGACAAGGAGATAAAGTGGTCGATGATTGGTCTAGTCATGAGAATGGTCTAGCACATCCATATGTCTGAGAGAATATGCTTGAAATGATGAGAAAAAGTCAAGGTTTTTCACCCCTAGCAATTGCCCATATTAGGTGATGGACATATGCCAAAAATGAAATGAGTCTATTTATGCGCCAGCAAGTAATGGTTTATGCTGGACATAAATTGAGTGGTCTACAGTTTCCATGTGTATTGGTGTCCATAGAAACTAGTGTGAATAGGTTAAGGTGAGTGGTCGAAAAAGAGGGTTGAGTTAATTCGATAAATGACAAATGATTGAATGTGACCAAAATGTAAAAGAAGTGAAAGGCATAATCGCCCTTTCATTGACAAGGACCAGAATGACAGCATAGATAGGGGTTGTTAGAACTAAGAGCCCCATTCATGCATTACGTCATTGACCAAAGGTTGTGTTAGAGTGGTAATCGAATCACTTTGACATTAAAGTGAGCTCAAAGTCCCTTGAGCAGGTGTTAGGATAGGAGGATACAGGGTAACCCATTTTAAGAGCAGAGATGACTTTGCCCCTTTTTATAGGAGACCCTGAGACAACTATAAGCCAAGTCCATGACCAATTTTTTTTTTTGAGCAGACTGATCGATGCGGGAAGCCTGCAGAGAGATGTCATTTTGATTGGTGGTCATTTGTGAAGCTGATCTATGCGGGAAGCTTCTAAGAAAGTGTTGTTTGTAGCAAGATTTAGTCATAGCCATCCTTCAAGGGAGTGGTCTATACTTTTGCTTTACATATTAGGGCTTTTGAATAGCTGTCCTTCGAGGGAGTAGTCTATTATCTACAGCAATGATAGTACAGCTGTCCTTCGAGGGAGTAGTCTGCTTTTTGATTTGATTTTGACCTTGGATATTTTGACATCTTGACTTTTTTTTTTGACAGAAATGTGAGTCATGGACAAGACTACAGAAGGTCAAGGGCTCCCTTTTATTAGGACAAAGCATCCATACTTTATAAAAGGGTTATAGAGGATTTGTTAAGGGAAATAGGGTGAAAAGGGTTGAGGATTAAGAGGACATGGATTGCTCAAGGGATGAGCTCAAGTTAAATGTCAAGTGGATGAGTACTCGACTAATAGTAGAATGGTCGTAGATGCAACGCATTAAGAGGCTCAGGTTCTGGCCGTTCATTGAGAGAAGACAGACAATAAGTCCCTGACCCATACTTGTGCATGATGATAAAAGGTCCGAGCTAATTAGGGGTGAACTTGCCTTGTTTACTTCGCTCCATATTGGTCACATGTTGATTCTCTTTGAGGATGAGGTCTCCGATGTTGAAATCTCATTCTCACAAATTTTTGTCATAGGCTCGCTTAATGCAATTTTGATAGGCATGGAGGTGATTGAGGGCAGCAAGATGATGCTCGTCAAGTAACTCAAGTTGAGCTAAGCGATCTTGATGAAAGTCATCATTGGATAGAATGTCATGTAGAGAGATGTAGAGAGATGGGATCTATACTTCGAGAGGTAGGACAGCCTCTGTTCTGTACACTAGAGAGAAAGGGGTAGCACCCGTAGAGGTTTGGATGCTAGTGCGGTAGGCCCACAAAGTGAAGGGAATGTGAATGTGCCAATCTCTTCCTGTGTCATTGACCACCTTCATGAGAATTTTAGTCAAAATTTTGTTGGAAGCCTCGGCCTTCCCATTTGCTTGTGGGTAGTAAAGCGAAGAGAAGCTGAGTTTAATGCCAAATGAGTTGCATAGTTTTGGATAGTCTTGTTTTTGAAGGATTTGCCATTGTCGATGATGATTTTGTGAGGGACACCAAAATGACAGATGATGTGGGTGCTAATGAAGTCGATAATTTTATCGGCTTTGGTGGAGACGAGAGGAATGGCTTCCACCCACTTGGTGAAATAGTTAGTGGTGGTGATGATGGATTGATGATGAAGAGACGAGTGAGGGTTAATCTCACTGATGAGATCTAAGCCCCACTGAGAAAAAGGCCAAAAATCTTGAGTGACTTGTAAGGCGTGGCTGGGGAGATGAAGCAGGTTAGAGTGTTGCTGACACTTGATGCAATGCTGGACATAATCGCTATAGTCTTGATGAAGGGTGGGCCAATAATAGCCCAGGTGAAGGATGCGCTTGGCAACCGAGTTCCCACTGAAGTATCTGCCACAAATCTCGTCATGGACTTGCTTAATGGCTTGAGAGGCTTTAGTGGAGGTGAGACAGTAGAGAAGGAGGCCGTCGAAGCCTTGCTTATAGAGAAGACCCCCTAGCATGGTGTAGCGAGCTGTGCGTTTGATGAAAGCTCACCGTGCATTGCTAGAGAGATGAGGAGGAATGACAAAAAGAGACAAGTAGTCCACAAGTTGCTTATACCAATCATCTTGTGGACTAGAATTTATAGTGTTGATATAATTGATGTGAGGAGAGATGTATGAAGGCAACGGTACACGATGCACCGTGACAAAAAGTTGAGATGATGATGATGAAGACGGGATATGCGAAGCAAGAGAAGCCATGGTGTCGGCAAACTTATTCATGGATCGAGGAACAGTCTGCAAGAGGTAATGGTCGAAAGAGGTGAGGAGAGCATCAGCATGGTTTTTATACCTTTGCAAAACTTCATTTTTATAGAGGTATGAACTGTTGACTTGATTGACGATGAGCTGCAAGTCGCTGAAGATATTGATAGACTTGATGCTGAGAGAAAGGGTGGTCTAAAGTCCCAAAATTAAGGCTTTGTATTCAGCCATATTATTGGTACAATTAAAGTTGAGCTTGAAAGATAGAGGCATGGGATCACCTTCGAGTGGGATGAGAATGACACCCGCACCCCCATCGATTTGACATTTAGAGCCATCAAAGAACATGGTCATTTGGTAGACGGTGTCATCAGTGGAAAGCGTGGCGATAGACTCGTCAGGGAACTCACACTGCGAAGGTTGATTATCGGGAAGAGGGGCATCTACCAATTGGTCAGCGATGGTTTTCCCCTTGAGAGATTTCTACTAGATGAATTTGAGGTCGAACTTAGCAAGCAGCATGAGCCACCGAGCCATACGTTGATTCTGATATGGCTTGGAGTGCATATACTTGAGAGGTTCGGTGTGAGTGATGACGAAGGTTTTGTGGTTAAGAAGATAATGGCAGAGCTTGGTAGTGGCAAAGACTAATGCCAAATAGAGTTTCTCAATATGGGTGTATCGAGTTTCATAGTTGACCAGTGTTCAGCTGATATAGTAGACTGCTTGCTCACGGTGGTGCTCATCTCGATGCGCGATCATGGCACCTAATAAATGGTTGGTGGCAGAGATATAAAGGTAGAAGGGTTGGTCATCTTCAGGTGGAATGAGGACTGGTGGAGAGACCAAATAGCATTTAAGGGCTTCAAAAGCCTCTTGACAGTCCTTATCCCATTTAAAGGTGACATCCTTCTTAAGGAGGTGATGAAAAGGTTGGCAGCGGTTAGAAAGCTGTGAGATGAAACAGTGAATGGACTGGAGCTTCCCTTGTAGACTACGAAGCTACTTAAGATTGGTTAGGGGCGACATCTCGAGGATAGCACGAATCTTGGCGGGATCTATCTCGATGCCATGGAAAGAAATGATGAAGCCTAGGAGCTTGTCGGAGAGGACCCCAAAGACACATTTCTTGGGGTTAAGGCAGACATTGTACTGAAGAAGGTGAGAGAAGATGATCTTGAGAATGGTCAGATGGTCACGGTGAAACTTGGACTTGCCGAGCAGGTCATCCACATAGTCCTCCATGATTTTGTGGAAGAGATTATGGAAAACATAGGTCATGGCATGCTGATATGTGGTGCTAGCATTCTTCAAGCCAAAAGGCATGACCCAATAGCAGAAAGTCCCCCATGGGGTGATAAAGGTGGTCTTGTGCTGATCTTCTGGTGTAATCAGGATCTGATTATATCCTGAAAACCTATCCATGAGAGATAGCATCTAATGGCCGGCCGTGAGATCAACAAGCTGGTCAATGTTAGGAAGAGGAAAGTCATCCTTGGGATAGGCTAGGTTGAGGTCCTGATAGTCCATGCAGATCCAGATCCCCCCAGTCTCTTTGGTGACTGGGACAATGTTAGAGACCCACTGCGGATAATCAATGGGCTGGATGAAAGAGATAGAAAGAAGGCACTGATGCTCCTCTTTGACAAGGAGTGCAACACGAGGATGCATCTTTCAAAGCTTTTTCTAAATAGGCTTAGCCTCTGATTTGGTGATAATGTTATGGGTAGCAATGGTGGGGTCAATGCCAGGCATGTCACTGTAAGGCCAGGCAAAGGCCTTGCTATGGTCAGAGAGGAACTGGGTATAGTCAAGCTGCTCCTGAGCGTCTAAAGATTGGCCAATCTTCAAGACGTGAGGAACATCAAAAGAAGGGAGGTTGATGTCAATGGTTGATTCATTTAACATAACTTGGGTCTTAGAAGGGACAGAGCGCTGGATGAAAGAGTCGTCGGCGCCCATGTAGGAAAGGATGGCATCATCGTCAACAAAGTGGACAGTGTGAATGGTTGCCGACTCATCTTCTATTATGCTAGGAAAAATGAGAGGGAGAGACCTGGACACCCCATCGAGCTGATAGGTCAGGGGTTTCAGGCGGATGGTGTTTACGCAAAAAAAATTAGGAGGGATGGAAACCACCGACTCTGTAGGTGAAGGGGGATAAATGGGTGAGCTTGGAGGAGATTGGTCAATGGTTGGCTCGAGACAAAGGTCTACAGGGGCTTAAGTGGGGTCATGGTATCCCAGGCCATACCATTTCTTGGCATCATCATTGTTGAGTGGCTTGATGGGCTGATGGGAGCCCTGCTCATAACGTTCGAAACCAAAACCCTTCTATGCACACCTGTAAAGGTAAGTGTGTGCAAAGGCGAGGTTGCCAAGAAATGAGAAATTTGATGTGAAAGGTTGGGGTGAAGAGAGAGGATTGCCATCAGTAGGAGCTTGATTGAGCCCCCCATAGACAAGGTTGGTTCAGAGGTGAGGAGGACCATAAGGCACGACCATCCCAATCCGATGGTCGTAACTAGGGCTGAGATGAAGGCGTCCATACTCTTGTGGAGTTTGGAACATGTCTAAGGCCAACAAGTGATATTCCCCCAGAGAAATTCATTGGAAGATGTCTTCCATGGGGTCTTCGGTCATCGCTTGAAGAGGAGGGGTGAGGGTGACCACCGGTTGCAAACTAGTCAAAGCTTTCACGGATGGAGGCGGTGCTAGGGTTGATGACTTGATAGGAATAAGAATGTCATTTGGATGGTAGGTTGTGTTATAAGTTTTGAAGGGTGAAGGGTCAGCAGGGATGGTGTGGACTTTCCTGTCATGTTCAAATTTCACACAATGGTGCAGAGTGGAGGGGACACAGGCCATGGCGCGGATCCAGGGTCAGCCCAGCAACATGTTATATTGAAACTCTCCTTCGATAATATAGAATAGCTCTAGGATTGTGCATGGTCCAATGCGAATGTGAAGGATGATTATGCCAATGGTTGTGGCAGTAGTGTCATTGAAGGAGCGCAAGATTGCGTCAATTTTGGATACACAATTCTTGGGAAGAGCCAATTGATCAAAGGCATGGGTGGAGATAGTGTTGATGCTAAGACCTCCATTGATCATAACGCATTTAATGCATGTCTGATCAACATAGGTAGTGATGAAGAGGGCAGCATCTTGATCTTCTGTGTTGGATGTGGGAATCTCAGAATCACTGAATGTCATGGAGGCAATAGGGGCTAAAGAGTGGATGAGGGCAGCGAGTGGTTGAGGGTCCTTGGGTTGGACCTCCACTACCTGTAGGGCTCTAATGAGGGCTTGATGATGCTGAGGCGAGGTTTGGATGAGGTCATAAAGGGACATCTTCATAGGCATCTGGTGAAGCTATTTCAACATGGAATCATGAATCGCCCCTGAAGAGGAAGATGAAGAAGGCTGAGATGCGCCAAGGATAGACATTTTAGGCTTGGGCACTAGAGGTGGCTTGACGAAAGGGTAGGTCCAAGGAATGGCAGCTTTTTCTTTTGCCTTGTCCTTTTGCAACCTAGTGGTTATATGGATAGCATTGATTTCAAAGATAAGAGGTGAACAAGGGGTCATGGCCTGCTGGTGAGATGTTGATGTGGTTGAAGAGGTTGGATGGGAAGGTGTTGAGGTTTGGTCAAGAGTGTCCTCAAGGAGAAGAGTGTCCTTCTCCATATAGTGGTGAATAATGGCCTTGAGGGCACAGCAAGTCTCGGTATCGTGTCCTGGCGTACGATGGTATAAAAAAATCTTCATATCGTCGAACTAGGAGGGCTTAGACCCGAGAGGTTGGAAGGGCTTGATGGGTGGAAGGGTTATGCTGGAAGTCTACAAAATCCAGTGCAATATCAATGAGTATGAGCCCACTAAAGGGTCCGTGCTGGTTGGTGTATGCGATGCCGGTGACTTTTTCTTAGGTAGAGTTGGAGGAGACTTCCATACCACCTTTTGAGTTGGTGGTGTGGTGACGAGCAGAGACAACACTTTCTTTGTGAGAGGTACCACCTTTATAGGAGAGGGTAGGCTAGAGGTAGGCAGAGGAAGCAAAGGAGGCAACTGGTTTTGATTAGAGGTCAGAGTGGGAAGGACTCTAGTCAGGGTCGAAGGATGGGGGCCTAAAATGGAAGGCAATGGTGACAGGGGAGGAGGCATTCACTTCTGTGGTCTGGCAGTCTTCTTCGACTTGGTTGGAAGACTACTCTTGGTCGAGGTCTGGTCTAAGTCCACCTTCACTTGCGGGTGAGTGAGGGTAGAGACAGGGCAAACACCAAGTGATTTGATAGGTTTAGATGAGATAGATGTGGGTTTAGAGGCGGGAGTCTGGTCTTTGCTGAGAATCTTGGGAGATTCTGCCTTAGGAGGATTGGCAGCATGAGATGAGAGGGCATGGGCATGTTGAAGAGCTTTAAGATGTTCCCATAATCCCTGATGTTCCACTTTCCTTGAAGGAAGAAGTCTGATTTTCTCCACTAGTCGGGAGAATGGTTGAGAAGATGTTGGATGAGGTTTGGGTCCTTGAGAAGATGTTGATGGTTGTGGGGCTAAAGATAAAATGGATGTAGCAGTCTCAAACCCATGGCATGGTGAAGTCGTGATAGGTTCATCCTTGATTGGAGACGAAGGAGAGGCAGGGTCTTCCTTGGGTGGAGAAGAAACTGGAGAATGAGGATCCTCGAGCGGGTAAAGGGCAGAGATGATGGTGCCCTCCACCTACGGTCAAGAAGTAGGAAGGGTCAGGTCCTCCATAGGCAGTAAGAAGGAGGATGGTGAGACCGGTGGTGCCGGTAAGGTCGAAGCATCCTCCAAAATGAGAGAGGTTGACGGAGAACTAACCGAGGAAGGAGGCTCGTCCACATGTGATGGACTGATAGATGGACTCACCTCTTGAGGTTGATCGGGGATGAAGGGTGAGACCGTATTGACTGTTCAAATGTTGTGTTCATGAGTGTCATCAATCAAGGTCTGGACATTGTTTTGAGTTGGGGGATGATTGGGGAATGGTTGCTTGAAGATATCGATGCCTTGATTAGGTGGTGCATTGGGATTGTCTAGGACAAGGTCACCCTTTTCAAGCATGTCTTGGATTATGTTTTTAAGGGTTTTGCAATTTCTCGTGTCATGTCCTTTAACACAGTGGTAGTTGTAGAAGTCATTTTCCCTATACCACGTAGGGATGGCGCATGAGGGATCAAATTGTGGAGGTGGTCGGGTTTGGGGGAGATTGAGAACCCCCTGTCTAACATGTTTTTTCAGCACAGACGCGTATGATTCTCTGAGAGGAGTATACTGTCATTGTACGTATCTCTATTGGAATTGGTGGGTGGCACTCTAAGATGTGGATGGCTTAGGCTGATTGGTTGAAGGCAAAGAGGATGAGGGTCTAACGACCACAGCATTAGTTGAAGCTTTAGACTCAGGATTGGATGATGAAGGTTTAGAAGAAGAGGAGTCATTGGTCTTAGAGTTGGGATTCTTGCTCTGCAACTTGACTTTATTCTCCTCGATGGCATGTAATTTGAGTTTGTGGGCCATCGTGAAGGCTTCGTCGAAGGTGCAGAAGGTCTGAACCCTCAAGGTGGAAGAAATATGCTTGGCACAGGCTTGGGAGAAAAGTTCAATAAGTTCAGGCTGGGGTAAGGAAAAGGAGAGTTGATTGATGAGGCCTCTCCATCGGGCAACGAAGTCAGCTATGGATTCATCCTCGAATTGGCGGATAGAATAGAGGTCTGTAATTGAGACCTTCTTGGTGATGTTGATGGAGAAGTGATCAAGAAAGAGTTGGGCCAACTTTGTGAATGTGAAGAGGGAATGGCTGGCAAGGGAGCTGTACCAGTCAAGTGAACCACCAGAGAGGGACATAGGAAACGTGCATAAAAGTAATGCATCATCATGGGCGATAAGGTAACAAGAATGTCTGAATGCCTGTAAGTGCTGTTGTGGGTCTTCCTTGCTTTGAAAGTGAGAAAACTTAGGAAGTTCCCACTGGCTGGGATATGGCCTGATCGGGACAGAAGGATGAATGGGCTCATTGCAAATTTTCTTGTATGAGAGAGCATTGCATGAGCTAGAAACGGAGGTCTCTAGGCTAGACATCTTGTCCATCAGCATTTTGATGATATCTACTGACGAATTGGTAGGTGGAGTGCCCCTTAGGTTGTAGGGCGCTTGGAAGAGGCTAGAGGAGGCATACGACATAGTTAGTTGTCCCTGTAAGGGTGCAACGTAGGGATAACTAGTCATAGGGATAGAAAAGAAGACTAAGGGTGGTTGGGTAGAAGGCATAGGTAGGCTTGATGTTGCCATGAGAGGTTGGATTATGGTAACAGGGGCCAATGGATAGGAAGCCACCCTAGTGTTGATAGGAGCAAGGGTAGGCAGAATAGAGACAACTAGATTCTGGAAGGGAGTAGAGAGCGATTGAGTGGGTTGAGGTTGATAGGGGGCCAAAACCCTTGTGGAAGTGGGCCCAAAGATGGAGGGAGAGGCCACACTTGGAGGGTTGGTCAAGGTCTGGTCATTGGTCGAGGTGATAGCTTGGGTGTCTAAAGGTTGAACTACAGATGTTGTCGATATGGCTGTAGTCGCAATAAGAGAGGTCAGCATTCTGAAAATTGGATTGCCCAAGGAGTCTCATGTTTGACTATGCGTGAGATAGTGCTGCAAGGCTTTGATGTTGAGGTCTAAGAATCATGAAAAATCTTGGTCCCCTTCTGGGACAATAGGAGTCTAGGGCGGGGTTGGGCGAGTAAGAGTTCTTTCAGTCTCTGAGTGGAACTCCATTATAGGATCGGTTATGGACGGGGTAGATGGAAGCGGTTGATGCCTTGCGTGGTTGACTAGAGCCTTGGCTTGACTGTGAGTCAGAACCATTCGAGGCAAGGAAGGTTCAAGTTTCAAAAACTGTGTTTTTTAGTTTCAGAAAACTAGGATGGATGTTGGACAGCAAGAAAGCCGGTTTTTAGCTTGTTGTTTTGGGAAAAAAGTTATGGACAGAGACCAACGTCAGTTTAAAAACTGATGTCAGTGGAAAATAAGTGCCGATGTCAGTTAGATGACTGATGTCAGTGAGATAAAAGTTTGCCGATGTCGGTGGTAAAACCGATGTCAGTGACTGTGCTTTCCAGAAACTTAGAGGATTTGAAAGTTTTTGGAAAGAAGAGAAGAAGAAAAACATCCTCACTAGCTCAAACAAGAAGATAAGAACAGAAAAATAGATGCAAATAGGCAGGCCCTAAGCATTAGATCCCTAGGAATAATTTATTAAGATCATGTTGGCTTATGCCTTAAAGTGTGTTTGGGGAGGTTGGCTTGTAGAAGGGTCCTAGAAGAGGTAGTCTATAGATGGTTTCAGGTTTGTTTAGGCGCTCAAGAATTTGGGTTAGGTTTCGTACTTGGCCTGGTGCTAAGGAGAAAGCTCCCCTCACTTCATGATCCCAGTGGTAAGCTGGTCTCACTTAGCCAAAATATTCTTTCCCTATAGATTAGACTCTGCCAGAGAACAGAGTGGGCTTTCCCCTTGGTGATGAAATCCAAGTAGGATCGCTGGGACGAGTAAGGTATCCACTGGGGGATGAAATCCCAGTCGTGCCTTGTCTCAGGTGAGTTTGATGTTTGATTTGTGCACGTGGTTTAGGTTGTGTAACATCAAGTGATCTATGATTAATTCAATATGTGTTTTGTTAATTACTAAGTGTGGACTAAGAAATGCAAGCACAAGTGGAAATGGAATGCAAAGTGTTTTAAGCCCCAAGTCAAAATGTTAAGTTCGGATGAAAGCAAGTCGAGAAAGGTTTGAGGAATATGATTTTTGACTAGTCTTATAAATGCAAGAAAAGTTCTTTTTATTCCTGCTTATGATGTCGTTTAGAACAGAAGGAAGAGGTGAAAAGGGAGGATCCTAATGCACCCTATATGAAAAGAAGGAAAGAAACCCAAGGGAGACCCTAGGGTCCCACCGGGTGTGCCAAAATGTTTCTACGCTAAATCGCTTTCTACATTCAAAAGATAGAGAAATGAGAAACTAAGAAGAAGGATGAGGGTTTGTACGTACCTAGATTGTAGACGTTGTGCACCAAAATTCAGACGTTGTGAGAACTCCTCTTTGGCTGTGGAGGAATGACACCTGAAAGAGAAAGACACTAAACACGAAGAATGTTAGATGACAAAAGGGTGGATTGCCAAGCAAGAGCTTGGTCCTAGAAGTGCAAAGGCTTCTTGGAGGATGTCAGTCCACTATTAAAATAGAATACTGATCAGAAACAGAAAATGATAAATGATGGAAAACAGAAAGAAAGAACTTAAGACAAATGCGTACCTATTTAGAAGTTGTTTGCCTTTGCACAGTCGCCATCGTCGGTGGTATTTCTGGCGTCGGTCAGGAAGTTCACCGATGTCGGTTAGACTGTCGACATCGGTAGGGGTATTGGCCGAGGTCATTCGGGGCAGTAGTCAGGGACGGGTCGGGCCATGTTTCAGGACTATGGACAGGGTCTATGGAAGCGCAGAATGGACTGTGGTCTTGTCTGAGGGTCAGGGAGGTCTGTTCAGAGGTCTGAGGGATTGCTTGGAGGTTTGAAGAACTTGTCTTGGGTTAGAGGGACTGAGAATATTGTCTGGGACTAGACTGAAAGGGTGACAGGGCAAAAGGAAGATGGATAGGTGACAGGGTCTGAGAAGGCTTTTCAGCCTCTCAGGGGAAGGACATGGTTAGTGGTAGATAGTGGATAGGATAGATAACTGAAATCAAATGAAATAATGAAATGAAACAATGAAATTGCTTACCTTTTTGCTTGCTGGTTGAAGAATAGAGGAGCCTGTTGTTGGAGTTGCAGAAGACTTGTTGCAAGAAGAAATGACTGATGTAGAGTGCTTGTACCTGCTGCTATTGCTGTATGAGGTGGAGAGAAAGGAGAATATGAATGCCATGAGCATCAAGAGGATTCTATTTATGGGGGGGGTGCAGAATGGTTGAAAAAAATGGTTTTGAAGGCTGTTGACGCTGGCAAAATCACCAATGTCGGCCGCAGGGTAGCCGACGTCGGCGACAGAAGAATGGGGACAGAGGCTACCATTCTTGCATGTCGCTGGGTCAAAGGGTCGTGGGAAAATAGTCGTGGCAAGGCTTAAATGGATGCGGGAGGAAGGATAAAGGGGAGATTTGGGCAATAAAAGCTAGGAGAGAGGTGGGGGGATCCAAGGAGGGGATCCAAGGTGGCAAGGGTTAGGTGGAAAGGGGCCAAATATTTAATTATTTTAATTTGATAAATGGAGGGGGCTAGGACAAGGGTTAGGATATGGGTCAATGGGGGATAAGGGGGGAGGATGAAAGATGAGGAAGGTGTAGACACATTTTCAGTGTCTACACCTATATCTATCTTTCATTTATTGAAAGAACATGAGCATGGAAAATGGGACACTTCAAGGTCTAGTGCTATTGTCCACTCTTGTCATTGTTTTCCAAACTAGTCACATAGATCTAAGTTTTTTGTGTTTTGTTCATTGTTCCCATGCAATCTTGCCTATGAAATTTTAGATGTTGAATGTCGATAGAGATCCTTGTAGAGTTGTTTTAATCTTAAAAACCCTGGGTTTATCTACACACATGAAACAATAAATACATCAAAAGTAAAAGGGGAAAATTTGGGTTTGAAGAAGTATGATCGCATGATACAGAACCTATTTTGTCTTAAACACTACCTACATTAACCCTCAAGCTAGAGCCTCAGATCAAATTTAGTTCTCCCTTAGGGAATGTGCATAATCAATGTGCATGATGGATACAAGAATAAATTTTCACCTAGGCCCTTTTATGATCAAATATGTAAGTCTATGTGTGATCTAGAATGTTGAGCTATACTATTGACTAATTTTTAATTATCCATTATGTCAAAGTAGTAATTTCTAGATATAAAATGCATTGTGAAGTGATTTATATAGGAGACTCTTTATTTTGAATTTGGGAGCTTTATTCACATTTGGTTGACATTGAAAAGATAAACAAAACTTAAAGATGAAGCTAAGAAGGGCTTGGGACTCATTAAGAGAGGGAACCTAATCATTGGGAATCAAAAATGAAATTGGATAGGAGCACTAGAAATGGGACACCCTAGGGTCCAATGCTATAGTCCAATTTTGGTGTTCCTATCCTATAGGTTTGGAACCTGGGGGGATAAGATTGGCCTAATAAATCTAACCTAGCTAAGGTGGAATGATCATTTGAAAATCTTGAGATGATTGGGAATAAGAAAAAATGTGACTTAAGCATGAAACAAGATCAATTTGAGAAAAATAAAAGTTATGGATAATGTGAACAAGGCTCATATTCTCTAGTTGAAGTCTCCTATGAAAGGACTATGAAAAGACATGATATGTGTGCTTGATTGACCAATTTAAGGTTTATAAATCTGATCCCGTTTTAATCTAGTGATGTAATGAAATAAAGTACTAGAGTAAAAGAAGGAAAATAAAATGCATACTTGAACCTACCTATGTGGAGATAAATGTGTTGCAAAGGGTCCAACTCACTTCCTAACTAGGAAAGTGGATGGAGAGTAGAATAGTTCTTGGAGAAAGAAAGAATCCCTAAAATGTATGCCCCCTATAATTAAAAAGTGGAATCCTTGTAATATGGAGGAGGGTAATGCTTACCCCCTATGTTAAATCTGACTAAAAATGAGGAATGCTCAAAGGCCAAAAACTTATGGCTATCCTCTATCCCACATAAACTCATGTAATCTAGAATGTGTGTATAGAATTTGTATGATGTGAAGAGAAAAATATATCATGCCCACACTTTGAATATCTAAAGTGGAAATTAGAACTCCTTAGAGTCCCAAAACCAATGTTTTTCCTCTATCCCATACAAACTTGTGTAGTCTAGGTCTAGGTAATTAATGGACCGACCATTGCATATGGTCATGTGGTCCAACCTAGTGAAAAAATGCGTACATCTAGGTATAATCTAAAACTTAGGTCAATGTGTAAGAAGATAATGGCATGTCTTGACATTCCATCTATATGATTTTGAGTGATGAAGAACATGAGCATTTTTTCCATACCCCCAAATCTTGGTATGCATCTATATAATCTGGTAATCTGTATAACCACATGTGAAATGGCATATCTTGCCATGCCTCAAGTGAAAAATTAGAGACCAAAATAGTGTGTTATGCACTATCCTTGTAGTCTTCTATCTAATTTTGTAACTGTGTTATGTTGTATGAAGTTGTATATGTGAGATGTGTAGTAATGTACATGCCCCCAAATCTAGTATCTGAGTTTGAATCTATATTGAAGTCATTGTGAATCCATATAATCTAAACCATTGTATCTAAATAACTTGTGTACTTATAAGCTAAAATCACTATAGATCCATATGATTTGAACTACTATATCTGAATAATCTATGTATCTATAAATTAAAATTATATCCCTTTAAACATCTTAAGTAATGTTTAATGACTCATATAATCTAAATCACTATATATTTCGACCAATCTAAGCTCAATCTAATAATATGAATGCTAGATGTGTACTAACCATGGTGTATCCACCTATGAGAGTGGATGGGCATGCTAGCTAGGTGTATAAATAGGAATAGTAGGAATGATGCCCCTCTTTTGGGGAGAGGGATAAAATGTATGATAGAGGAGGATGAGCCAAAAGTGATGACTAGTGGTGTAAGTATAAATAAGGTTGGATTATTGTGAATATCTTGAGAGGTTGTTTGATTTATTAGATTGAGTTGTTGAAAGTGGAATAAGTTTTGAGTGGTGATGATCAAGGTGTGTGTCTAAGTATAAAATAAACATTGAGATACTCATGTCATAGTAGGTAGATGAGGTAGTAAGTGAGTGACTTTTGAGTGATGTCAAAGGTATCATTACAATGATTCCATGGAAGAAAATAGTTTGAAACAATGGTGTTATGGAGTTCAAGTTATAGGCAAAATGGTATTTTAGTTTGATTGAGAAAGCTGGGTAATATAGGAAATTGGATTGATTCTCAATATATTTGTGTATTTATTAGGTTGAGATTTGGAACTCTAGAATGAGAGATATGCCAAGGAGATGATCACCTACTATAACCCAGTTTGAGTAGTCGGTAGTCCAAGTTCATGCTAGTGGTGATGTTACCTTGGTGAGTAGCTAAAATGCTTAATTTTTGTCTATTTTGAAGCCTATTTTTGGTGTTTTTGAGCTCTATAAAGTAGCTTGGGAAAAATTGTACTAGCTCTAATGCTCTTGTCTTACATCCAGTGCTCCTTTCTAGGTTCCAATGCTCCTATCTAGGTTACAACACTCTTGTCGAACACTTTTGTCTTCTACCCAGCCTTGTTGTCTTATAGGCAAGATTTTTTGAGCTGCTACTTTGTTAGTTTCTATTTTTTTTCTTGGATAGTAAATTGGCATTGTAGATTAATATATGTGTTATTTTTTGTGTTTTTAGGGTGAGGTATGGATGATATATTTTCATAAGGGTCAGGTGATGGAGACATTAAAGCTATTACCATTATCTACTGATGAGAGAGCTATCATGGATAGGGTAGGGTTGGGTCATGTGTGTGACCTAGGTATAGTATAGTGGGATAGGTATTTGACTATTGCCTTATGTGAGAGGTGGAATGTAGATACATGTACTTTCTAACTTTTTATAGGGGAGATTAATGTGTCTTTGGAGCATGTGTACCATATTTTGCATTTACCAGTTAGTAGATGATGTGTGACATCATAGGATGACATGGGTACTGATGTTATTGATCATACATCCTTGTATTTTATTGGTGTGCCCTCAGGTATACATTGGAGAGGGAGTGATAGTGAAGTATTATTATCAGCTATTGTGTAGTCTAGTTTTTTGTTCTTGTAGAAGTGGTTGGTTGTGTTATTGGCATCATTTTTGGTTGTGGATGGGATTAGATTGTTTATTGCATTTAAGATGCTTATGATTGTGTAGTGTTGAGGTATATGGCATTGTATTCTCATGGGGTAGGGATATGTTTGACCACTTATACAGGGATCTTTAAGGTTTACACAGGATGCATTTAGTGGTAGATTGAGTGTAATGACATTATTGCATTGTTGGGATTATGAGCACATAGTGATTGTGCAGCCAATTGGATTATCAAAGGAGAAGTGGGCACCTCCACAACCATTTGGGGAGTGGTGTATGAGTGCATTATCTATTCGATTCCCTAGGATGGATTACTATAGATGGATACTAGATAGATTGGTGGTTGGTGACATTACATGGAGGCCTTCCAAAGGATTTCTTGGGTGAGCTAAGGATGGAGTGCAATTATGATATATGAGGGTTAGTTATTAGATACATGACCTATAGATTGGAGTATATGAGTGATATCATAATGAGTGCATGAATAGATATTTTAGGGTATCATAGGATGTGCCCCTAGTAGTATGGGTGTCGGTGAAGAGTGTGTGATAACTTATGAGGCTGGGAGCTCATGTGAGGCATATGGAGGTTGAGCTAGCACCATTATCTTTGAATACATGAGATTTGGATATAGATATTCTTGATGTGGATGATGTTGGATGTATAAATGCATATACTTCATGGTAGCATAGGCATCAATGGGTTATATTATGTCCTATTGAGGTAGGGGATGCTCCTGAGTATGAGGATCCTAAGCTGATCCATATGATGGGAGGTAAGTAGTGATTATATTTGAATTATGTATAATTTTGTGCTTTTTAGTTTAATTTAAAATTATATATCTAATGTAATGCCATAATTTATGTGCAGGTGGAGTGGGAGGTACTCATGATGAGGTACATGCTAGGGTGAGGAGTGGAGATGATTATTGGGAGACCATCATTGAGTCAACACTTCAAGAGATTACATGACATGTACCTAATGATGTAGTGGAGGGTTTTATAAAATATCAAATGGTTACAACTAGTGTTCATGCTCATTTATTTGGTAGGGATTCTATAGTGACAACTACATATGTTATATTAGTAGGAGAGAGAGATGAGCTGAGAACTGAGATTGATAGGCATAGGATGCCTCCACCTAATTGTGTTTCTATTAGAATGAGGATCATGGATGAGTATACAAACCTTTAGAGGTGATATGTAGACTTGCATGAGGATCATGGTTAGTTACTAGAGTGATAGAGTCATTGCCAGAGGCATGTAGTAGCTCAAGGAGGTACAAGGCCATCAAGTGCTAGAGTGGATTACGAGACTAGTACTAGTGGGGAGATTGAGACGAAGAGTGAGGGCATGATGCCCATTGATTATTTATTCTACCTTGATATGATGTATATGTTTTGAAAACTTCATTATATATAAATATATATATGGATAATTTTTTGATTTTAAATCATGTGTATTATGTTATGGATTTTGGAATATACTAATATATTTATTACAAATGGTTGATTTAGAAATAGTTTATTTGACATTGATGTTGAGGTTGCATATGTTTTGATATAATTTTGTTTGGGATGTGATTTGACTGTTCAAGTGTAATGCTAGTTTTGATTTCAAATCATATGTAAGTAAAGAACTTTTTTTTCTTAATTTTTAAATTAGTTTGGTAAAGTGAGTTGGTTTGAGATTGGTATAATGGGATATTGGTAGGATTGAGATTTGGATGATTTGATTTGGCTAGGGATGGTTACTTGGAACTAGGAATGTTAATTACTAGTAAAAGGGGATGTAAGAGAGCACATTGTGCATATCACTTCCCTGAGAGTGGATCAAGAATACAAAGGCTAGCCCTTTGGCTCCATCATTACCCACTAAGTAAAGCTTATGAACTAAAACTAGTATGACTTTATGTTGTATCACTATCTAAACCCTGATGGCCAACTAAACAAGTTCCCATACTACTCACGTTGTGTAAGAACATGCATTGTATTTGATATTAAATGATTTAACTATTTTGTGAATATTGGAATCTTATTCCTAATTTAGTTAAAGGTCTGAGTTGACTAAATTAACTACTAACTTGTATAATTTATTTAACTTTCATATCTTTCTAAAAATACTAATAAAAGAGGAGAAATGTAACTTAGCTTAAAATTGGGCTGATACAACTGAGACAAGCTAATATTGACTATGCAGGAATGGGATAATGTCATAAATTTGGATCTATATTTAATTTGATGAAATAATAGGAGCACCAAAAATAAGACACTTTATGGTTTGGTGTTGTAGTCCAGTACCACTATTGTCTAAACTGATCACAAAGACTTGAGTTTTCTAGGTTTTCTCTGTTATCCTTGTGTGAGCCTACTTTTGAAATTTAAAATCTTAAATATTTATGAATCTCTTTATAGAGTTGATTTAATTTCCAACCCTAGACCTTCATTGCTCTCAAATAAAAATTTGAGAAAGAGGGGGGGTTAGTATGTGTAAGATGCACTGAACATGAATCCACACCCCTTGTGTGGGTACACTACCTATATACCAATACACCAAAGAAGGATCAAGCCATATGTAGTTATCCCACTTGATGTGCTTTGTGTAATGGTGTTATGCAGTTGTAAAAATACTAAACTAGGTGTACTTGAGGTGGCTAGGGATTAGTGTGAGGATTTGGACATACTTTTGCTATATTGGATGGTTGTATGTAGAGAATAGGGAAATTTGCCTCAGTGGCTTTGTTTGTATTCTTGCTTGATTTTTTAATGTTTACTAATCCCTTCTAAATGAACTTTTAATGGGATTTTATAGAGATATATTAGTCATGGGTTAAATGTATTCATGTTAGGATGACACAATGAAGAAGAGGAATCAAAAGGAAATGATCATTTGGGCTCAAAATGTTATTGGATAAGAATGTTGGAAATGGGACACCCTAGGGTCTAACACTATATTCCAACCCCAATACTCCTATCCTATAGGCTCATGACCTATGGGGATGAAACTAGCATGGGAAATATAGCCTGGCTGAGCTAGAATCAGGTCTTGAAAGTCTATGAATGATTGGGAATAAGAAAAAATGTGTTTAGAAGGGTCATGAGAGAATGCAAGAGGGACCTATGGGTTGGGTTTCACAATCCATACTCAAGCTACCAATTTTGACATTTTATATGACCATGTTTTCTCCCTTTATTCTAGTGATGTAGCAAAGTGAAATACTATGATAAAATAAAAGTAGAAAGCATACCTAAACTTAATTTCAAGGGTGAAGCTCATGAAGCTATGTGATGTTTGGTATGTAAAGAGAGAGAACATCATGAAGTGTAAATCTATAAGATAAAAATAAAGAGTAGATCAATTCTTACTAGATAAATTATATCTAAAATAAGAATGTACAAAGTTAGGTAAGAAAGAGAGGAAGAGAAAGGAATGAATGCACCTCACTGGGTATGCAGACCAATAAAAAACTTGTTATGATGTTGAGTGATGTTATATGTGTGTTGGATATGTGTTGTACCAAGATCAATATTTTTAACAAAGCTAAGTGTTCAATTCCCTGGGACTGGATCAAGAATGTAAAGGTTGTCCTATTGGCTCCATCATCACCCACTAAGTGAAGTTAGGTAGTCATGCATGTGCTAATTGATTTTTGGACTATGTGTCCAATCCCTCATAGTAGGTGTCTCAAGAATATAAAGGCTAGCTAGTCCTTTAGCTCCATCATTTTACACTAAGTGAAATTATAAATTGATATTGGTATGAATGTGTGTCATATGAGATGGCTCTTGAAGCCCATGAATGCTCTAAAATATGACAATGTGGTGTAAATAGCCGAATGTGTATTGGAAATTATGCTAATTTGAAAGGATGAGATTAGGCTTGTATAAAAGTCACTTTGAAACTAAAAACTAGACTTATGTAGAAGCCACTTGGGAATGTGGAGGTTAGGATTGTATGAAAGCCACTTCAAAATGATGCCAACCACCTATAGATGGAATAAGGCATGCAACTACTAAGAATGCCTACGTAAATATACTGAACTTAAAAAGAAAAGAAGTCAAATATGTTGCACACATTACCCCCAATCACTGGTGTCTATAACATGGATTATGATTTGGAAGTTATACCAACTAACCAATTTATAATTGGAAGTCAAAACCATCATGTCATGCATGTTTCCCCCTATATCTAGATTCTCTAAGAAAAAATTGTACTAAAACTACTGAATCTAAATTGATTTGTATGTGACAAAATTGTATTTGAGATTACCTTTCTGCCTATTTCTAAAAAGTCTATGTTTTTTGTTGTTTGGATAAGAGTGCTGAAAATAAGACACATTATTATCCAATGATATTTTCCTTTGTTGGATATGATGACCATGTAATCATCACTATTTTTCTAGTCTATTCTACCTAGTTTAGGTCTTAGATACTATTTTGAGTGTTCTAAGAACTAATTTTTTGATTGGTAGGAGCTCTAATCTCTCTGAAAAAACCCCTATTTTTCCCCCTCTTTTGAGGGTAAGAATGAAGACCTTATAATGACTACCTTAAAAATAAAGAGCATTGAAAGTGTGTTATGATTCAAAATACATGATATAGCAATGATAATAAAAAAATGTCTCAAAATATAGCATAGTTTGTATTGGATATTTTTAGATCAACAAGGGTATGCCTAGATAGATATAACAATGTAATAGCATGTGTAGTGTAAGTTATCAAGGAGGGATGGAGCATGATGTTTGTCATGGTATCCAAGAAAATAAGATAATGTATGATCTGGATCATGACATTGCAAATAATTGAGAAGCAATCAAATAACAAGTATATAAGGTAAGAAGCAAGAATCATATAAGACTGGCCAAGGGGATAAGAAAATAAGGGACATGGGAACATGTCATTAAAACTAGAAAGCAAACGTACAATGCATTTTTAAATTCCACATACACATACAATTGAAAATAAGCAAGGTTGGCACAAGGGCCGCAAACACATAGAAAAGTACAAGTAAAGGAAATTACCAAATGTCTTAGGGCACACACAAGAATAAAAGCAAAGGACATTGGCAAATATCTTAAGGCACACATAAGAGACAAAATAGGAACTAAGAAATGAAATCATATCTATCTACATAAATAAATAAATGAAAGCATGTAATATGCTATAAATACAATCGCATCTAACTAATCAAAGAAAGAAGTGAAAGTATACAAGACATGGAGTACAATACTAGGTATATGCTAAAAAACACACAAGTGATATGTTCGGGTGATTGCCAATAGAGTAATCTATATAAGATAGTAATTAATGTACATCAACATGATAACTAGAGTATGTGGTATAGGAATGACATAACTTGGGTGGTGTATTCATGTAGAAGATGCCCCCTAGTGGGTAAATATATCGATGTATGTATCAAATGTAGAAGTAGGATGCCCACTCAATGGATAGAGTGAAACAATCAAGGATATAGATGTCACTGCACACACTCAAAGATGATCAAGTGAAGCATGGTAATGTAGATAAATCAACAAACAATATCATAGAATATCAAAATGTAAGTCTAACATGGTAGTAAAAATGTAAAACATGGATAATGAATACAATTGAAATATTTTTGGGTTTTTGAATTATTTGAATGTTTTTATATTTTGACATATTTGAATGTTTTTGGATTTTTGAAATAAGCTATGTAAAATCAATCAAAAGGATTTTATGTATAAGAAATAATGAGAAAATATGTACATGTAAGGTTGAGGAGAGATGATATTAATCGATTAGTCTCATGGGACACTCCCTATCATGGTGTCATGTTGTGCACTATGTACTATTAAGAAAATAAATGCAAAAATAACTACTAACGTAGAGATTTTGAAAATATTTTTGACACTTCAAATAATTTTCAAAAATTCCAAAAAAATTATCAAAAAATTGGAAGGAAGGCTTGGGGTTTTACGACCTAGTTTTTAAATCTAGGGTTTTGGGTTGGGGTTTTGGAAATTTTGAAAATTATTACGATAAATTAAATTCTAAAAATAAATTTGAATAAAATAAATGCACAAAAATTTATATAAAATTTAGAAATTTGAAATTGAATTTTTGCACATAATAACTACTAACATAGAGATTACAATAATTTACAAAAAATTTAGAATATTTTTCTAAAAATTGCAAGGAATGCTTGGGGTTTGAGGACCTGGTTTAGAAATCTAGGATTTTGGATTGGGGTTTTAGAATTTTTTGAAAATTATTGCAATAATTTTAATTCTACAAGAAATTTTGAATAAGATAAATGCACAAAAATTTATACAAAATTTAGAAATTTGAAATTGAATTTTTGCACAAAAATATGAAGGAAAAACCCTAAAGTTGGGTTCACCAAAATGTTTTATCATTTTTGGGAAACTAGTGTTTAGTCCTAAATAATAAAAGGCCTGGAGTAAGGGTAAAAATCTAATCAAACATAGTAAAATACAAATTTGATCAAATTAATTACATAGGGAAGAGAAGTAACTTATCTTGAAAAATGGACTGAGATGACTGTTTCAAAGCTTAAAAACTACTGCATAGGACTGGGAAGATGTTAGGAACTGGGATATATCTTTTATTTTATGAGATTATAGGAGCACTAAAAAAAGTACACTTCAAGGTTTGAAACTATTGTCCACTCCTACCACTATTGTCCAAACTAGTCATAGAGATCTAAGTTTTCTAGGTTTTGTTCATTATCCCCATGTGATCCTATCTAAATTTTTGAATACCTAATGTTGATAGAACTCCTTATAGAGATATTTTAATATTCAAAACCCTAGGTTTATCTATACACATGAAACAATAAATACATCAAAATCAAAAGGAGGAAAATTGGGTTAGAGGAAGAATGATCACATGATCTAGAATCCCTATTGTTCTGATTGCTTCTTACATTTACCCTCAATATAGGGTCTCAAATCAAATATATTTCTCCCTTAGGGAACATGCATAATCAATGTGCATGATAGATGCAAGAATGAAATTTCACCTAGGCCCTTCCTTGATCAAGCATGGAAGTCTATGTGTGATGTAAAATGTTGAGCTATACTATTGACTGATTTTTAATTATCCATTGTGCCAAAGTAGTAAGTTCTAGATATAAAATGTCTTGTGAATTCCTTTATATAAGAGACTCTTTGTTTTGAATTTGGGATCTTTATTTACATTTGGTAAACATTAAAGAGACAAACAAAACTTAAGGATGCAGCTAAGAAGGGATTGGGACTCATTAAGTGAAGGAAATTGATCATTGGGACTCAAAAATGAAATTGGATAGGAGTGATATAAATGGGACTCCGTAGGGTGTAGCACTATATTCTAATGTTGGTGCTCATTTATTACAATCTTGGGACCTAGGGGGATAGGATTGGCTTGGGAAATCTGACCTGGCTAAGGTGAAATGACCATTTAAAAATCTTGGGATGATTGGGAATAAGTAAAAAGGTGACTTAAGTATGAAATAATATAAATATGAGTAAAATAAAATATATGGCTAATGTGAACAAGGATGAAATTCTCCAATTAGAGTCTTCTATGAGAGGACTATGAAAATGTATGATATATGTGGTTTCTTGACCAATTTAGGGTTTATACAAGAGGCCACTAAGGAAGGGACCATGACAAGATCAGGTGGTTACTCCTAATTTTACATTGGTGTAAAGGTAGTTGATAGAAGAGGTGCTTAACGAGTGATTATATGGTTAGATCGTGGTCAGTGATACACATGCTAGTGATAAATGTTTTGATTTGGTTTAAGTTTTTGATATAGAACACTATTTTCATCATTATTTATGATATATATATGGTTTGATATATATATATATATATATATATATATATATATATATATATATATATATATATATATATATATACATGTGATTTTATTTATATTTGGTTTCTAGTTTTGTAGATCTTGCTACAAAAGAGGTCATATGGGGATCCCTAATTATGGCTACACATCATGACATCTTGGATGGGGTGTTGTAACCTTATGACCCTACCACTTTGGATGATACTTTTATTTCATCTACCCTAGATAGTGTGAGATGGTTTATACTAGCAATAGAGGCCACATTATATCTATAGCCATGAGGTGATGGGTTACAAACACCTATAGGGGTAAGATCTGAAGAGGCTCAAGCTTGGTAGGCCTTACCATGGGAGTGAGAGGCACACATGGAAACTAATATCAAGATCAAATAGGTACAAGCCTAGGTATCCAACCCACAATATTAGCTTGTTGGATAGAGATCTGAAACCATTTTTTAAAAAACACCATTCAGAGGGGTCATACATACATACATACATACATACATACATACATACATACATATATATATATATATATAACTATTTATTTATCTTATGAGTTGTACTTGGATTTGGATGTGGATGCATGGATATATTTCCTTTCTAGCACATGTATTTAGATTTTGATGTATATTTTATAGAAAATATGTCATGTATGTTTTCATTTATAGCATTATGTGATACACATGGATGGTTAAAAAGGAAAAGGAAAAAATTATTTGAAAAAGTATAATTAATCAAAAGATATGTAATACACACTATATCATGATAGGAAATGTGTAAAAACAAGAGATGAATAAATATAATAAACCAAATTGGTAAATTAAATGGTAGTAAATGTTTCAAAACCATGTAAAATATTTTCACCAAATTTAAAACATATAAAAAATTTATTATATTACATTGGGATGTATGAAAATTTGTAATAAAATGAAAGACACCTAAAAATCAAAGGTAAAAAAACAAATAAACAATAAAGTTAATCAGTCATACTACATCAAGCTAGTAAGTATGAAAATAAAATAAAATGTAAGTGGAAATCATAAAAATTCAAGCTAGGAAGTATGAGAAATTTAATTATTTTTTGTTAACATACATGAAATTGGAAAATTATAAGATAAAAGTGAATTGCTTATGAAGTACTCATAAAACATACTAAATCAACATGGGAAGTATGTCAATCACATGTAACTCATAATCAAACATAATTTATCTCAAATATGAAGCATTTAATTTAATTGTAACTTGTTTATAGTAAAAATTGGGTATTGGAATATATTGTGAGGGAGGCTTGGTCCTATCTATGGTCTTACACTACAACTCACAAAGGGAACACCAATGAGGTGGAAATTAATATAGGAATGATTTTAAAATATTTTTGTAATGTGTTAATTTTTTAGTAAGGCTTCGTCCTATCCATGGCCTTACAATAAAACTCATAAAGTGAACACCAATGAGGTTAATGTGAATAGGAAAATGTTTTATTATGGTGATTTATGAGGAGAGCCTAGTCCTATCCATGGTATTACACTAAAACTCAAAAAGGGAACATCAATGAGGTGGATGGTAATAAAAAAATATTTTATTATGGTGATTTTTTAGGAGAGTCTAATCCTATCCATGGTCTCAAACTACAACTCACAAAGATAATCCCTAGGGGGAATGATCAGTTAAAAAAAATATTTCTCATGGGAAATATTATGAATGTTGTAATGTAAAAGTCATGACATAGGCATCTATGATAAGATCTTAGGAAACATGAGGCATCATAGATACAGAAGAGAGAAACTAGGAGTCTAGTAACCATCAAAATATAAAGGATGACTTCTCACAATAAGCACAAAGTTATATAGTAAAATCGGTGAGATACTAAGATCAACTCTTGTTGGTTATATGAACAATAAAATTAAACTAATCTTTTTTTCACACAACATCTTCCCCACTCTTTAGGACCTCTTATAAATTTGTTAGTCTACTGAGAAGATTGGGTACTTGTGTGATAAAGTAGGTAGCACATATAGATTTTTTTATTCTCTTATCCTAATCTACTGGCATACCACACCCCAATGGACCTCGACTCTATCATGAGGCCAATTATGAAGTTTGAACTTCAATTATAAATAAAATATGTATTATGAATCATTTATTTTGGTGTGACTATACTTTTAAATTTGTATGTTGCCTTTCTAAATCATTTCCTTTTGTATAAATGATTTAGCTTTTAAAAAAATTATGACTTTTTTGACTCCTCCTCCGTATGGATTTATAATAAACAACATGAGTGATATAATTGATGGACATGAATGATATTTAAAATTTGGTTTAAATGAGGGTAAATATCCAAATATATGACTAAGTAAATAGTTAGGCTTACCTATGAACTGACATGTAATCTCAAATTTCAATCAGATGTATGCTTAGTATGAGAAATGAAAATAAAATAATAAAGGGAGATCCAAAGTAGATCAATAAAAAGGAATACAATGAGATTTCTTATTTGCTAACTGATCATATGTAGAAAGAGATTACTAAGGGAATATAGGTTTGTATAACCAAGTCACAATAATAATTATTTGATTTTTGAGTGAGATAAGATAGCAAACAATCATTGTAAAAGAAAAATAATCCATCGAAGAATTGAACTCAAAAACGTATGTGCACATTCATGAAAATAATGATAATAAGCCATAATAAATGTGAAAATAACTAAAACCATATAAAACAAATAAAGCATAATATAAATATCCATGTAAAATAGATAAGTGAAATAAAATTTGACACATAGTCCATTGTATAAGATATATAATAATGGATCACAAATCCAATATAAAATAATAAAATAGAACAATGTGAAATAACACCATGCCATGTTCACAAATACTGATAAAATTGACCAAAAATACTATCCATGTCATTCAAAACATATCTATGAATTTGGATTCTGATAATAGGTAGAGTTTCATCAATATTCACATAAAGTTATGCAAATACTTCCATCTGAATCTCTTTAACTAAAAAATGTAGGTGTAGCTAATTAATAATAATGTTAATGTTGGATCTCATACATATGATACTCAAGGAGAGGAATAGATGTCTAAATGGGAATAATATCTATTGGGTGAGAAGGAGGTGAAATCTATAGATAAGGAAGAGCCTTATTGCATGTGTGACCTATGGAAGGAAGAATGACTAATGCAGGTATCAACTATGTGAAATCACGTAGGTGATATTAGAGAATGAGGCAATGATCAATATGATGTGAACCACACTAGTGCCAAAGACATTATACTTCCTCATATTTAGGGATATACTCTGGTAATAGATTAGGAAAAGGTATAGCCTTATTTTTGGATTTAGTAGTAGCTAGATGCAATATGTCTATATACTACCTATGTTACTAATAATGAGTGGAGGAGTTGTTATTTATCCCATAAAACCAATAGATGAGTTTTTTAGTAGGCTTTGGGGGCCTAATAGCTAAAGAAATAGAATGAGAAGCTGGGATGGATGATATAATTGATCATCTTTGGTCCAATGATCGATAACTTTATGGATATCATAATAAGGCTGATCTGCCCATTGGGTGGGCATGGGATCAAGCTTTTAAAAAGGAAGAATGACATCTCTAAGGAAGGTGAGGATGTAATAGAAACTAGACAATCTCATCTTAAGGTTAAATGGGAGTAAAAATTAGACTAGGCTCATTTGAAGGTAAGGCTAGTCATATAAAACGTTTAAGAGTAATATATATCATCTTTGGAGGAAGAAAATTATGAGGATCTTGGTATCTAAAAATTTAATAAGGGCCTATCATGGCATGATGTATGAGCATACTCCTAATCAGATCTATTGTAATGGGAGGTGTACCATGTGAACACTCCATTTATACCTTGTGATAAATGGGAATAAAAGTAGTATTAGGTATTATAAAGGAAGGAATGATAAAAGACACAAAAAATGAAATAAAAAATAATGATATCAAATAAAATTAACATTTATACCTTGGATGAGTCTATAAAAAAATGGGTCATCTAAAGCATATCCATCATCATAATCAGGTGTATGAAAGTCGATGGTATATGTAAATATGAATTTATTGTTAGAGGATGCATGATGTATATAATGTCTAGTACTAGTTAAGAGAATAGGTATATCATCAATAAGTGGTTGATGGGACTGAGCTTGCAAAGAAGGATGAACTTGGGTGAAGATATGAGGGGATAGATCATAGGTTTTGATCTTGAGACTAATCTCATCTAGATCATCACCATCATCATAATATAGGAGTTTAGGTGGGATGGTCCCAATTAATCTAGGATGACCATTATAACCTTGAGTGGAATTGAATGGATAATTAAATATTTGTGATTCCTTAAATGGGATACTAGGCAAAGGTTCAAGGGTATGAATTTTTAAGACACCATGTTCCTAAAATTGTTTGAAATTCCAAGGGTTTGTGTCTCCTTGAATCTTGTAAATAAATCCATTATTGGGGAATTTGATGCATTAGAATGCAAATGAGGAAACTATTCACATACAATGAGTCTAAGGTCAACCAAGTAAATTTTTTTAAGAAATCATAAAGTTAAATAACATAAATTTCACATAGATGGTGACATAGGGGATGATAATGGGAGGACAAATGCAACATAGAGGAGACAATTTCCTTCTATCATATTCCTTACATGTGTTACATGTATATTTTAGGTTATTAAAAATATCCAAGTGTATTAGTGAAATTAAGGGATGAAATGCAAGTACCTAAACTTTCATCAATTAAGGTATGCTTAACTTGAATACCACCAATTTCAATGTTAATGAATATAGGGGAATCATCCACACAATGCAATATCTTATCAGAAATCATGAAAGTAATAGGAAACTTAAGTGAAAGATAAGTATCCACTATTTCATCATCATTTATAGACATATCTTCATATTTTTAGAGGATATTATCTTCAAATCTAGACAAGGTAGCTTTGCATCCTACCAAATGAGGATGAGGGATGTTCATTTCAAACAATAATTTCATTAGATAGTTTTGATGATGGGGAGAAGTTCTCATTAGTTATAAGAAAGGTATTCAAGATGGGAGATGATAAAGTTCCACAATGGGATTCCCATTCATCATAATCCATGGGAAGATTGTTAGATATAGGTGTATAATGTTGCAAGCACTCCTAGGAAGTAGGGTTAGAAGTTGAATTGAAGTTATATTGATAAGATGTAGATATTTTGGGTTGATTACGAATGGGTTTATTTACTTCAGGTGATGGGATGGTTGTTTGATTTATTTCTTGTGGTTGGGTTAAAGAAATATTATTGAAAGTTTGGGTGATGTTGTCTTGTTGTGTGGATGTTGGGGGAAGATTAGAAAATGAATGAGAGGTATAATCAAATTGTGTTGTTGAGGGTGGTGCTTGAATGGTTACAAGTTCCTCTGGCCCCAACTCCATTATATGTGATGGGGAAGTGTCTTGAATGATGCATAATGGCTGAGAGGTGTGATGCATATGTGTTGAATTTGAATCAATAAAAGAAACCACTCTTTTTATGTTAGTAATATTAACCACATTTTATTCATTGGTATTGACATCTATAAGACTTTCAACATTATTTTTAGAAGGTGTGGACTTATTTATGTTATCTTGGTGGTTGGGAAAATGATCTTTATAGATAGTAAGGTGAGCATTATCTTAGTTTAAAGATTGGATTTTATTTTTCATTTAATTTGCTTTAAAATATATGTTATATGGTTGTTTATGCTTTTGAATAAGGGTTTCATAATCAAATCTAGACCAAGAAGAAAATACATAGCAATATTGCATAATTGTCTACAAGTCTCATGAGAGTGACCCAAAATTAGAAGAAACCAATAAAATTTTTTTGGATCATACCATGATTTCATAAGACAAGTGGGGTAAAGATCTCATGGTATAAGTATTGGTAGAATTTTTTTATTCTTTGCTAAGGAAAATGGTTTGTGGAAATTAGTGTGTTTGGGTTGAGAAAATGTACAATTAGGAGTGTTGTTTTTAGTGAGAACATGATCCATAGCATTATTTGGAGTGATTGATTAAATATTATTAATAGTTTCATAGGTATTGGTAACACCATCATTAGTTGCATGACATTTTTTGTTTTTAATAATCATATGAGTACCCATTGTAGTTTGAGATGGTTAAAACTAATGCATGAGTAAGTCTTGTCACTTATCTTGGTTAAGAGCTCCTTTTAAGGTTCTTATAGAGTGTCCTAACCTAATATTGTAATTTAAGATATAGAGCATTAGTGAATACGTGAAAGAGGTTATCATCTACCATACTATGCCCATATGTTTTAGACAAGTTCTTCCATCATTTGATGAAGGATTGTGTTGTTTCAATTTTAATTTGTTTTTAATTTATAATGTGGGCTAAGTTATTCTTAGGAATATCACTAGTTTGAAATACTTGGAATGTTAAGTTAACCAAGTCTTTAAGAATAGTGATATAATGGGTTTTTAATTGATTATACCAGCCTAAATCATCTCCTAAGAGTGTTTTAACTAATAGTTTGGTGATGGCAAAGATGATAAATTTGACCCAATATTTATAAAGGTTACCAAATGTTTTTAAATACAATGTGAGATTAGTGGATCCATTATAGGTGATGGTGGGTGTGATACCTCCTATGTTGATATTAATAATGTGAGGTACAATACGTTCATTTTATATATGTTTGATTATTTTATCAATGATGAGTGGTTGTGGGATAAGGTTACCATGGGAGTCCCTAAGGGGGATGGGTGGGAATTGGGGTTTTACACTCCCCATAAAACCTATTAAGGTTAGTTTTGAAGATGAATGAGATGATTTTGGATTTTCATCATCTAATTTACATTAATGGTTTTGAGGTATGCATTTGATTAAGTGCTTGTAATAAGAGTTGGTTAATTTGAGAAACATTTTGAATAGTGCACACAACATGTGATGCATTAGTATTAGTATTAATGTCTTGAATTGAACTATGAGTATTAACATGTACCACACTAGTTGCATTAGAATTATTGGTATCAAAATAAATCATAGTGGTATGAGAAGCATTGGTAGGAAAAGATGCACTAGTAGTGTGTCGAAGGGAAGGTTCTTTTGAATAGGCCCACTAGAAATTAAACCTTCCATGTTAGTAGAAATACTTTGCATGGAGGTTAAAGAATTCATAGAAGAATATGTCATGGTGTGTGAAGGAGAAATAATAGAAGGAAAAGTTTGATATACAAATAAACTGGCTCCCTCAAATATTTGTGAAATGTTAGGGGAGGGTAAAGGAGGTTCTTTTACATGAAGACATATCATAAGACTATAAATGGTTGAAGGGTATTTTCCTCTATGTTGAGGGAGTTCATTGATGAAAAATAGTATTTCAATTGTGTACTCTAAATCATGCTCATCTTCTAG